>BSBM01000365.1:952500-1552500 GCA_027924585.1 Larix kaempferi
GAGGATGAAGATGATGGTGATGAAGATGATGATGATGATGATGATGATGATAAATAAGAGGATGATGATGATGATGATTTTTATGACGATCATCATCATCATCATCACCACCACCATCTTCATCATCTTCATTACCATCATATTCGTCTTCATCATCTTCATCATCATCATCTTAAACGTCTTCATCATCATCATCATCCTCATCATCCTCAACACCATCATCATCATCCTCATCCTCACCATCGCCATCTTCATCATCATCATCATCATCATCGTTGTCGGCGTCATGAAGATAATGATGATGATGATGATGATGTGACGATAATAATGAAGACGATGATGATGATGATGATTATGAGGATGATGATGAGACTGATGATGAAGATGTTGAAGACGATGATGATAAAGATGAAGATTGTGGTGATGAAGATGATGAGGATGATGATGATGATGATGATACCAACAACATAATAAACACAATCAAAACTACATTTAGGATTACTAGCAAATGCGCTTTTTTTTGTGTACGCGTTAACAACGCGTGCGCGCATAAGAGTGCGCACGCGCTTCTTCTTGCATATGCATTAAGAACGCATGCGCACATAAAAGCGCGCACGCGCTTCTGTTATCCATGTCATCTCACCGATGTGGAGGCTCGGCATTGCCGAAGCAGGAGCACGTACGCGTGTTTATAGGCACGTGCGCGTGTTTGTTTTTTTTGCGCTCACGCGATGTCATTGCGGTGTTTTTGGGTACCAGCTTCGTGCAGGTACCCATATTGGAAAATGGAACTACTTAATTGTAAAAATAGTTTTAGTGTGAAAAGTTAGTGCTAGTGTAAAACAAAAATTTTAGTATAAGAGTGTGTTAGAATTACTAAAATGTAAATTATAATTTTATTTTATTAAGTGTAATTTTATTTTATTAAAATGTGATTATAGTTTTATTTTATCAAAATGTGATTGTAGTTTAACTATTAGAATTTCTAAAATGTAACATTCTATTATAGTTTAAAATTAATGAAACTATATGATTGGTGTTGTTATAATATATGTTGTTTGAGAGTTTATAATTGTAAGGTGAATTAGAATTATTTTTCTATAGTGAATTAGTATCACTTTATTTAAGGTGTTTTAGTATTATTTTATAATGGTAAGGTTTTAACATAGTGATTTTAATAAGTTGTTTTAGTATTATTTTAAATGGTAAGGTGAAAGAGTAATATTTAATATAGTGTACAATATAAAAATTTTAATTTGTAAATTGTAAGTTGTGAAATGTTGGAGTTTCAAAAATGTAAGAATCAAATAGAGTGTGTAATATAGTAGGATTATATTATATAGTTTCTAATGTGAATTAAATTTAAGCTTTATCTAAATTTATAATTTAGATGGTATAAAACCTTTATAAAATTCCGAGTTATAATTTAATAGTGTGATTATTATAATAGTAATAATGTTAAATTAATTTATAATTAGAAACTAATGTGAAGGTAACATAATGAGAATTATTGAGTTAAGTGTAGGGGAGGGGAATAATTTATAAGGTAAGTTTTGACCTAGGTTACTATTTGAAATTATCCTCTAATTCTTGAGTGATAAGTAATTTATAACTTAGGTTAGGCTATTAATTTATGAGATGAGATTAGCCTCTAATTGTTAATTTTAATTTAATTTTTAATTTTTAACTTATGTTAGGTTACTAATTCGTGAGGATCTTCTACGTTGTAGGGAGTGAAGAAGAGGTTTCCAAGAATCACTAAGCTTTGTGTCATCATCCCTATTGAGGCAATTTTGGTGTCAGTCAATTTCAATTTTCTCCCTAACTTTTCATTTTATTAGGTTGTCTTCCCTAGCCAAGACTTTGGCGTTTTCCAAACAAATATGGTGACCTGTTAAGTGTGAATGTTCAGCGAGAGCTAACTTCTTATGTCTGTTATGTCTTAGGTCAGCATTGTGCTCTTTAAATCACGTTTCCATGGAACGACCAGTCTCACCAATGTAATGTAGTTCACAAGAACAGGGGATGGAGTAAACACCCTTGCATGTTCTTGGATCGATTGGGTCTTTAAGGGAGTCAACCATGTTTCTGATAGTGTTGGGAGGGGTAAAGAAGACATGGATATTATTCCTTTTTAGGGTTTTAGCCAATTTGTCGGTGGTGCCTTTTATGTAAGGGAGGAAGATTTTCATTTTATTGGTGTCTTCAATATTGTCCTTAGGTCTTTTCTTGGGTTTTCTGGTTGATGCAACCACCTTCCTAAATTGTATGCCGTTATATCCATTCTCCTCAAACACACTTTCTAGATGGTCAAGTTCGTCTTTAATGTGTTCTTTGTCTAAGATTCTAAGAGCTCGTGCTACTAGGGTGTTGATTATGCCAGTTTTTTGAGGTGGGAAGTGATGTGAGTTGGCATGAAGATATCTATCTGTGTGAGTCTTCTTTCTGAAAACCTGGTGGGAGATGGATCCATCTCCTTTTCTTGAGACGAGGACATCAAGAAATGGTAAGCTATTGTTGTCCTCTATCTCCATGGTGAATTTAATGCTATCATTTTGGTTATTAAGGTGTTGTAGAAATTGGTTTAAGGTGTCTCTCCCGTGTGGCCACACTACGTCAGTGTCATCGACATATCATTTCCATATTTTTGGTTTGAGGGGGAATAAGTCCAAAGCACGTTTCTCAAAGTTTTCCATGTAAAGATTGGCTACAATTGGGGACAGGGGAGAACTCATTGCTACGCCCTCAATTTGTTCATAGAATTGATTACGGAAGGTGAAGAATGTAGATCTTAGGCATATTTCAACAAGTTGGGCAGTTTCTTCATTGGTGAGTTCTCTGATGGTGTTAATGGCTTCAGTAATTGGAATTTTTGTGTATAGGGATACTACATCAAAACTCACAAGGATGTCCTTTTCGTCTAGTTTATCCTTGGAGATTTCTTGGATCCAGCTTGGGGAGTCTTTCACAAAAGAGTCCGTTTTACCAACTAAAGGCTTGAGTAGGTTTGCTGGTATTTGGCTAGCTTGTACGTAGGGGAGGCGATAGTGTTCACAATTGGACGAAGGGGGACACCATTTTTGTGTATCTTAGTAAGACCATAGATGCGAGGGATGGTCCCTTCTTTGGGAAGAATTTTCTTTTTTATTTCTTGGTCTAGGCGAGTTCATAATTATTTTGGAGACCTTTTTTAGAATTATTTTACTTGGATCTTTATCGAGCTTTCGATAGCTGGCACATGCAAGGTGTTCATACATCTTCTTTTCATATTCTACGGTGTCAATTACAACCGTCGCATTCCCCTTATCAGCCTTAATGATCTTTATATCATTGTTATTTTTAAGCTTCAACAAGGCAGCTTTTTCTGCTTTGGAGATGTTAGGTTTTGGCGGTCTAGCGTGTCTAAGGATAACGGCACACTCCTGGCGAATCTCCTCTACGTTATCTTCTGGCAAAAGTGTGACAGCACTCTCAATGCTGCACATTAGTTCTTTTGTAGGAATTCTGCTCGGTGCTACCGCAAAGTTCAACCCGTACTCCAAAATTCTAGCTGAGTCGTTATCCAAGGCCATGCTGGAAAGGTTCACGACGGTGGATTTCTTCTGCTGTTTATCATTCTCACCAATATTCTGCGCGTTATACAGGGTTCGGAATTTCTTATACTGTTTTGAGACAACCTTTTTTCGCATACTCTCACTACGCATGCTAATCGTGGAGTCCACCAGGTTCCAAAGATCAACGTTGATCGAATTCGCTAGTTTCAGGTGGAGGCGACAGGCTTTCTCGGAGAGTCTAATCTCACCATGAGTTTTCCTAGGTTCGGCTCTAACTACTGCAAGGCTGAATTCGGTGAACAGAGATTTGTTTCTGGAGGTATGGAGGCGGTGCTTCACCTGGTCGAATTGCGGGACAATGTTCTGGTCTCTGCACTTCTTTAAAAATTCCATATTAGTGGATTTCTGGGCAATCTTTATCAGGGATGCTTCCAATAGCTTTAAGTCATTCAGAATATCCCTTCCGTGGAGGGATTCTATCTGTTTGAAGAGAGTTATTATGCAGGAATAGTGTGGAGTGAGGAGGAGTTGTGTTGAACGAATTTGAAACTCGATGGTTCGATCCCTACTCTGGGATCATCACCAGGAGAAAATTTGAAGCTTGCAAGGATAAGAAATGATCGATAAGAAATGATCGTGAAATCCATAAATATTGGAACAAAGAATTTAATTGTTAATAATTGACTTTTTAGGGTTTTTAGGTTGGTTTGCTTATTAAGTCAAAGGATATTGGAAAAGGAATTACTTAATTGTAAAAATAGTTTCAGTGTAACAAGTTAGTGCTAGTGTAAAACAAAAAATTTAGTGTAAGAGTGTGTTAGAATTACTAAAATGTAAATTGTAATTTTATTTTATTAAAATGTGATTATAGTTTTATTTTATCAAAATGTGATTATAGTTTATTAAATTTTTAGAATTTCTAAAATGTAACATTCTATTATAGTTTAAAATTAATGAAACTATATGATTGGTGTTGTTATAATATATGTTGTTTGACAGTTTATAATTGTAAGGTGAATTAGAATTATTTTGCTATAGTGAATTAGTATCACTTTATTTAAGGTGTTTTAGTATTATTTTATAATGGTAAGGTTTTAATATAGTGATTTTAATAGGTTGTTTTAGTATTATTTTAAATGGTAAGGTGAAAGAGTAATATTTAATATAGTGTACAGTACAAAAATTTTAATTTGTAAATTGTAAGTTGTGAAATGTTGGAGTTTCTAAAATCTAAGAATCAAATAGAGTGTGTCATATAGTAGGATTATATTATATAGTTTCTAATGTGAATTAAATTTAAGCTTTATCTAAATTTATAATTTACATTGTATAAAATTTTATAAAATTCCAAGTTATAATTTAATAGTGTGATTATAAATTATAATAGTAACAATGTTAAATTAATTTATAATTAGAAACTAATGTGAAGGTAATATAATGAGAATTATTGAGTTAAGTGTAGGGGAGGGGAATAATTTATAAGGTAAGTTCAGATTTAGGTTACTATTTGAAATTATCCTCTAACTCTTGAGTAATAAGTAATTTATAACTTAGGTTAGGTTATTAATTCATGAGATGAGATTAGCCTCTAACTATTAATTTTAATTTAATTTTTAATTTTTAACTTAGGTTCGGTTACTAATTCGTGAGGATCTTCTACATTGTAGGGAGTGAAGAAGAGGTTTCCAAGAATCACTAAGCTTTGTGCCATCATCCCTATTGAGGTAATTTTGGTGTAAGTTAATTTCAATTTTCTCCCTAACTTTTCATTTTATTAGGTTGTCTTCCCTAACCAAGACTTTGGCATTTTCCAAACAAATATGGTGACCTGTTAAGTGTGAATGTTCAGCAAGAGGTGACTTCTTATGTCTGTTATGTCTTAGGTCAGCACTGTGCTCTTTAAATCATGTTTCCATGGAACGACCAGTCTCACCAATGTAATGTAGTTCACAAGAATAGGGGATGGAGTAAACACCCTTGCATGTTCTTGGATCGATTGGGTCTTTAAGGGAGTCAACCATGTTTCTGATGGTGTTGGGAGTCACCCGAGATGCACAAGAGGGTTGCAAGAACTAAGTTTCCACAGTGGAGTTGAGGATATTCATCCAACACACATTACCTTTGTAGAAACTAGAGATTATATCTTCCGCAGTAAACTATTAACTCATCATTCACACATTAGACCATTCGCAGATTCAACAGATAATAAACATTCACAACAACATATTTAACCTACTTATTTGCATCAACAATAATTATTCAACCCACAGAGTATTAAACATGTTGCAAAAATTCACATTCATCATCGCATAGAGGCGGAGGCAGAAATGGAACCAGAATCGAACATCTTCAAGCATTCATTAAAACCTGCGGAATGAATTTTGCAGAAACAGTCAATACACCATGTCACGGATACAAAATGGATCAAAATATGGATCAACTTCTTATCACCTTCTTAGATGCCCTTAGGCTTACAAATATACCCTTCTTTATATGCTACTATGCGGTTACAAAACGGTCCACATGACCAATTCTAACTAATTTAACTATTCTTGCACTTTCTGGAAATCCATGAATGGTCCTTCTTTCGTGGATTATCGCTTTCGCACCTATCGGATTCCACACTTCCTGCGGACTTATCTCATGCCAACAGGCCCCCAACACAAACTTGTGGCTCGCCCTCGAGCCACCTCAGCAGGACACCGCTGGTTCTGATCTTGTCTGTCTCTGTGGTTAACTTATGAAGCTATTCTTGGCGTCTAGAGCTCGTTGTCATGTACTTCTCAAACTCATCCTCCAGTCTCTTGCAACCGTTGGTCATCTACTTCGAACTCATCCTCCAGTCTCTTGAAACCTTGGTCATCTACCTTGAACTCATCCTCCATTCGCTTGAGACCTTGATCATCTACCTCGTCTGCGCTTGCTCTGGCACTTTAGGCTTGCTGCAACCTGGGGACAAGTTCACCGTCATTGCCAAATTGTGAAACGGTCTAGTTGCTCTGGCACATCTATTTCGCACATTTGAAAGTCCACTACTGGAGCCAGGGGGCCTCCGCCCCTGGTGTTCTGGTGGTCAGGGAAACCCCGACCCTTCTAACTACTACTGCACTATTAGACATATCAGGTGAGACCTCATCTGTATTCCTTCCTAGTGTCCTTATTGCCTCCTTCGCTAGTTGTTCGTGCACCGTCGTCATTCTGTCTCTTAGCGCACCTCGAGTGCTTCCGCTCGAAATGAATTACACCATTGAAACTATCTCACTACCCTTTTCCATAGATTCCTTGGGCTTTCCTACTGAACTTCCTACTGTTCCGCATCTAACTTATAGACTCGCATCATACAACCTACTAATGCTCTTCTTCAAATTCTTGCTACTTCAACTTGCATACTACAATCCTTCCGTCGGTATTTATGCTTGCTCCTCAACACTTTCTCATCATTTAGAAAATATTATCCATAGCCAGCCGAGTCTATCATCGTACTCTGTCGTCGTCTTCTGGTGATGTCGATCCGCAGCAATCATACTCGGATTGGACTCCTGCGTGCAAAGCATCCATGAGCGACCTGGTTGGCCATGCTTCACACATGCTTTCCACACGCTTGTCACTCTTTGTCATCATTGATTTTTATTTTTATTTTGTTATGTGTTTCTCAACTGCTATACGCCTGATCATGGCGATAGGGTTTCAACTGATTCTCGTTTACCAATTTAGGCAACAGCGTGCCATCTAAGCTCTTTAGCTACACCGCACCTCCATCAATAACAAAATCGATAACATAGGTACCTAACCAATGCATCTGTAACTTACCTGGATGCTTAGCGAACATACTGTCATATAGCAGAACTTTATCCCCGGCTGAAAGTTATTTTGTTTAATATGGCGATCATGCCAAACCTTCTGTCAATCGTTTTCCACCTTCTGATGAAATCCTACGATGAACCTGTCCTCATCGAGCTGTACCAATTGGGCCTATCGTTCCTTAAGGGCTCCATCGTCACTCATGTCGGTGACAACTGCAATCCACAGACTAGGTACAATGTACTTCATCTGCATTACGGCTTCCTACCCATAGACAAGTTTGAACGGTGTTTGGCCAGTCAGACGTTTTCAAGTTGTGTGATACGCCCACAGTATCGCAGGGATCTTCAAATCCCAATCATCCCGATTCGTATTGCATACCTTTGTGAGCGCATGCTCCAGGATTTTGTTAAATGCTTCCACTATTCCATTTGCTTGCGGATGGTAAGGGGTGCTCTTTCTGTGTTGTATCTGAAATTCCTCTGTCATTACTGCAATTGTCTGATTAACAAAATGGGTCCCTTGGTCACTCATCAGTATTTTGGGGCACCCAAACCTGGTGACTACATTGTCGAACAGGAATCTGGGTGTAGTCGCAGCGGAACAATCCTTTAATGGCGTTTCTTCGTCCCATCGCGTCAAGTAGTCCATTGCTGTAATTATGTAGTGTGACCCTATTCATTTTCCTAGTGGGTTTATGGGTCCCACAAAGTCAACAGCCCATTTATCAAAATCTTGTAACGTCAATTGAGGTACTAGTGGAATTTTGTCCCTTCTCGATGGCTTCCTAGTCCGTTGACATACGTCATAGCTTTTAGCATAGTCCGCAGCATCTTCATGCATCGTCAGCCACCATAGTCCTGCTTCCAAAATATTCCTCGTAGTGGCGCATCCTCCGTAGTGGCCCCGAGCGATCCCATCATGAGATTCCGCAAGAATTCGCTCTTGTTCATGCGGAAGGACATAGCGTTGCAGTATATCGTATGGCCCCATTTTATACAATTTTCCTACAATCAACTGAAAATATGCAGCCCTTACGACTAGCTACTTCTTCTGGTTGGTCGTGAAGCCTGCCGGTGCTTCCCCGGTTGCCGAAAACTGAATGACTTGTTCATAGTGGTCGTTGACCATGCTAACCCTAAATAACTGAGCATCCAAAAGTGCTTATTCAATGCTCCTTGGCTCTTCCCCTAACTCAATTCGTGATAAGTGATCTGGTCCTGCATTCATTCGTCCTAGCTTTACAATTATTTTGAAATCAAATTCCTGGAATAGTAGCAACGAGCGATAGATCTTCCCCCCCAACACAGGATTGTTCACCAGGTATTTTAAAGCTGAGTGATCCGTGCACATTTTAAAGTGGCCCTCGAGTAGGTAGTGTCGAAATTTATGTAGGGTGTAGACCATCACCAACCCTTCTCGCTCCGTGGTGGTATAGATCTTCTCCACAGTAGACAACTTCCTACTTGCGAAGGCTATCGGGTGTTCGATGTTGCCTTCTACTGGTTGGGCGAGGATAACTCCTAATGCAACTGATGACGCATCGATGTGGACATGGAACTCCTTCGTCCAATCCGGAAATGCCAAGATAGGTGTGGCAACCATCTTCGCATTTAATATGTCCAGACTCTTCTGACATCTTTCTTTAATAACTTCTCCATGGGTGCTGTGATTGCTACATATCCTCTGGTGAACTTCTGGTAATAGCCTGTGTGGCCTAGAGTGGCTCTCAATTGTTTGACTGTCTTCAGTGGTGGGAGGTCGACAATGATGGCAATCTTTGACATGTCTACCAGCATACTTTCCCTGTAGACAATGTGCCCGAGTAAAATCCCGAACAGAGCACAGAAGATGCATTTTTCAAGTTCAAGGAGATATGGTACTGTCGACATCGTTCCAACATTAGCCTTGGGTTTGTGGGTTTGTGACATGATCCTTGACCAACCCATACACTGTCCGTTGTAGTCTAGTTGGTTAGGATACTCGGCTCTCACCCGAGAGACCTGGGTTCAGGTCCCGGCAACAAAACCATTTGTTGACACATCGAGTATCAAGAGGGGTTCACTGCACACTGTCTCCAACAAACACCAACCCAAACTCCCTTACGCACCGGCCCAGAAGGGTTTTAACCCTTCCAGCAACACTCACGGAGCGAATGAAGTCTCACCTGAGATGCACAAGGGGGCTGCAGGAACCAAGTTTCCACAGTGGAGTTGAGGATATGCATCCAACACACATTACCTTTGTAGAAACCAGAGATTATATCTTCTGCAATAAACTATTAACTCATCATTCGCACATTGGACCATTCGTAGATTCAACAGATAATAAACATTCGCAACAACATATTTAACCTACTTATTCGTATCAACAGTAATTATTCAACCCACAGAGTATTAAACATGCTGGAAACATTCACATTCATCATCGCACAGAGATAGAGACAGAAATGGAACCATAATCAAACATCTTCATGCATTCATTAAAACCTGCAGAATGAACTTCACAGAAACAGTCAATACACCATGTCACGGATACAAAATAGATCAAAAGATGGATCAACTTCTTATCACCTTCTTAGATGCCCTTAGGCTTACAAATCTACTTCTATTTATATGCTACTATGCAGTTACAAAACGGTCCACATGACCAATTCTAACTAATTTAACTATTCTTGCGCTTTCTCGAACTCTGTGAATGGTCCTTCTTTCGCGGATTGTCCCTTCCACACCTATCGGCTTCCGCACTTCCTGCGGACTTATCTCGTGCCAATATTTTTTCCATTCTTCTAACTTTGACCAAATTCATTGGTCTTTAGAGCCTTATCTCATTGTGTATAATGGATTTTAATCCTACAATATAAATTTTTATTAGTTCATCATCTATAAGCTTGAGAAATATATTATCAAGGACTTCTCATCATGGGTATGTTTTGTTAATTGATCCCATTTGACATAAATAGTTGACCCTAATAAAGGTGGTGTCTTCTTCATAATCATGGAATCTCTTAAGAAAATCTTCTGTGAACATTTTTCAATTAACTAAGAACCCACTAGTTTTCTTTCACCACCCTGTGAACCAATTATAAGCATCACCTTTTAATTGTAAGGATGCAATTGATATTTGTTTTAAATCCCTTGATTTTATTAACCCACATGATATCTTTTATAGTGCCTTGTCCATTGTATTTTGGTATCTTGATTTTGATTTTATTTAATTCACCCATGTTATCTTGATTTCTCTAAAAACTTGTGTTTGATGAGTTTGGGATTGGTGGTAGGCTATTCAATGGGTTATGGGTTGTACTAATAACACATATACCATTTCAATTAGTTTTTAATAATTTCTCTATGGTAATTAATTATATTTGATGCATCGTCCTTGTTGTCATTTCGCATTCTTAATAGATCTAGCCATTGTTTTTTGGAAACTTCTATTAGCTTGTCAATTTTGTCCCCCAATGCTTTATGTATTTTTTATTAATTTGTTTGTTTTCACTCTAATTCTTTTTTCCTTCTCAACGTTACCTAGTTAGTGCGTTATGTTGTTCATTTCAATCTCTCAAAGAGTAACATCTACTTGCAATTTTTCATTATTACCCATTTTGGTGTTTTTCTTATTTATTGCCCAGGTCCACTTTACATTAATTTCTATACTCTCATTATACCTTATGTATATTAAACTTTTCATAAAATGTACATAAGTTTAATATGTGTGTGTAAAGTGATGAGAATAAGGATTATATAGGATGGAATATGGTTGGGACTTCAAGGGTTGATCCTTAAATATTTTTATAATTGTCGACAATTATGTTTGGTTATGATTCGAATAGGTGGTTGAGACAATGATACGTATGCATTAGAGGGAATTTATTATAAGATGTATGAATTTGCAAGCAACGATATTGAAGGCATAGTGACTTGATGCATTATACAAAGGCAAAGCTACAAAATAATTTCGCAATAGCATGGGATAAGGGGCACTCATATCACCCCTTGTTTTGACAAAAAAATTCCTAAATCCAATAGGAATTATGAAAAAATTCATAGTTCCACCCCATCATTGGGAATTTTTCCCGTAGGAGTTTGGTCCATTTTAAGACGATTGGGACCATGATATTTTCAAAAAATGTATGAAAGGGTTTGAACTATGCCTCATTGGAAAATTTACCCTCATCGACAATGGGGCGATTTGAGTTCCTCATATTTGATACACCTTTTGTAGCTCAATGGCATATGGAGTTGATATGGTGGGTGTACAAACTCAATAACTATTGCAAAGGACAAAGTATGGCGTGCAACAATGGCAACTATTTATGGACTTATTTTTTAGTACATAAAGCATACAAATAGTTGTGGTGATGTGTAGAGTTTACAATCAATTGACACAAGGTATGATTTTTAGGATTTAACCTACAAATTGACTTAATCAATTGCTTTGGTACCAAATGGAATAAACAATTCTTGTTTGTTACAAGACTTACATAGTATAAATGCAATTAAGAGAATTTGAAAAGATGAATGATGATTATAATGAGCCTTGTGATGGTGTATAAACATACAATCATTGCTCACAATGATGGGGTTTGTGACCCTTGATGTTTCATCAAACTAATTGTTATTGTTATTATTTAGTAGTAGTTGTTGTAGTAGTTGAGTAGTATGTTTGTTATAGTCCTCTTTCCAATCAAGTAACCAACCCCTCTATGTGCATCTCATGAAGAATTTCACCATGTCACATAGATCTCCAACCTCCTATGGAATTGCACCACATAACATCAAGTCAAGAAAAACAACACACCATGCACTCTACATCACATGTAAAGCACCCCAAGCATGTGTAAACACTTTCAGAACAACCCTAAAACATAAGAGTTACCCCTAAACTCTTAATTGTGGAACCATAAGAACACCCAATTAACCACCAATATAATCCAAACACCAATAAATTGAATTTGCATGCTTCAGGTTACAAAGACATAACTACTAATAAGCAAGTTCTTAAAAACAGTTGGCTCCCCTAGTTTTACTATTTGCAAATGAAAGGTACTTTCTTGATTGTGATTTTTTTTGTAGTTCACAAATATCCATCTAACTTTAGTTCACAAATATCCATCTAACTTTAAGCATTTACTCTTACGATACCTGAGGTATATTAACTTGAAAACATTTTTCCATAGTGGATACGTTGTTTTTCTCCTAAAGTATCCTCATGAACATGACGATTTGTTTCCAAAAGAGATACAAGTGAATTTCAACTCGAAAATCTCCAGAAATATGGACCCCCCAAATCAACTCGGTGAGATATTCTACCCCATTGAAAGCAATCCCTGAATTATCAAGCATTGGGCACCATGAGAATGGCATCCCACCATACGTTGACTCAAGGCTATTTTATAATAAGAGTTAATAGTTCTACTTTAGCTCAGGTGGTCCATACCACAAACGCTCAAAAATTAATTCTTTAGTGTTGTACAAACATGCTATCCCCAACTTTAACTCACATGCTGAACAGTTGCTGCTTTTACGAGGATGCCAAAGCTCAAATATTGCAAGGTAAACAATTATTGTATAAGATACTGGTGTAAAGCCCAAAAGCAAAATCGATGCTATGTTGTCCTAGATTTATGGAAGTAGACGATTTTTCACTCTTTAAATTATTCTAATATTACATTACAAAGACATGCAGTCATCCAGTGTTCTCTACGATTAAAAAAAATGAATCTGCAAGACAGCAATCATAGCAACAATACAGATAACTGAGCTTCAACAAATGGATAAGAGGTTAGGAATGAAAAGACAAAGGGCCCAACATAAAATCAAGAAGTCTCCGAATCAAATATTTTATCATGTTTAAACTATACTCAACTTCTTCTCAACAAAAGTCTTTGCACTTGCTGCAATCTTACCTGTTGCTTATGCTTCCCATGCAAAATCAGAACCCAAGGAAACTACATGTTTTTTAAGAACCTGACCTCTTCTCAACAAAAGTATTTGCACTTGCTGCAATCTTACCTGTTGCTTATGCTTCCCATGCAAAATAAGAACCCAAGGAAACTACATGTTTTTTAAGAACCTGAGGGATTTATCTGTTTTTTGTTTTGAGAATCAATACACCAATAGTGTAAACTTCAACTATATTTCAGTTAAGTGTTTACTTATAACTTGAACATAAACATAAGTAGTACAACCATTTAACTTGTGGCGGGTGAGTATCTATAGGCTACAAGTTAAGTGCCATGTGATTATTTTAGTCAAACAGGTTGTCTCTCATTGTCAGTTATTTTTTTTATATATTTTTTTATAATTTTTTCTTTTGAATTTAGAAAGACACTAATAAAATCAATCTGGAGAGCAAACTTGTCTTATCCTCCTGCAATCTAGAAAAAAAAATTTGCTACTCCACCCCAAATTCTAAATATAAACATCTATAAATATATATATATTCACCCTAGCATAAATAATAAATTACTCCATATTAATACTAGACCAATCTAACTATTCATTTGCTTTATTGAAGAAACATAAAAGGGATACATGATACAACTCAGGGCCATTGTCGTCATAGCCAGAAACCAAGAGATAAAATCCAAAGGTCTCACTCCACTGCCAGTAGAGACTTTGGGCAGTAAGAAAACAGTAACGTTATGTCTACAGATAAATTCAAAAGTCAGTTCAAACTCCCAGATTTCAACACGTGATCCTTCCATTATAAATATTTCGAAAGAAACAATAAGGATTAAAGATAATGTTTTGTAGACACACTTGATTAAGTCAACTCTTGCATCACAGCTGCTATATTTGCATCACAGTTGCTATATTTTATTAACAGAGTTACTTAACTCGTGAGTGGTGAATATCAATAGATCTCAAGTTAAGTGTCACAAATGAGTTACTTATTTTTATGCTAGTGATACGAATAGCTTATTGTCTATCTATTTTTTATAATTGTTTATTTAGAATTTCTAACGACTGCCATAAAATCAATCTGAATAATACACTTATCTCATCCTCATGTAATCTAGGAAAAGCATACGCTCTAATCCATCCCAAATTCTAAAATAAAAACACTTATAGATGTAACAAGTTGACTAACTAAAATTCATTCCTACAATAATGGAAATTCATTTCTACAATAATGGAAGGTCATCACCATAAAAAAAAAAAGACATTAAGAAGATAAAAAATGCCCTCTCCTCAAACTACTGATTAAAGAACCAAATTTTCTTAAGCGCATTCATGGAAAGATGCTACTTCTCACATAGACAATTTCAGGTGCAACATTTGGGATATTTTTTTTTTAAATATCTTGTAAGAATGGGGATAGTTGTTTCTGCCGCGTCATAACTAAAATTATAATGGGGGGGCTCTTTCCTGGTTAAATGCATTAGCAAAATCATTTTCTATTTATATTTTTTTCATTTTAACAAGCTACATGCTTTTCCAGGAAAACACCAAAAGCCAAGTTGCTCATGTTGCTTATCTCTGCAGTTTTCTCCGGTCATATACCCCAGAGGCCATGCCATTTCCACGAATACTGAATTTTTCTTTCCCACAAAGCTATTACTCAGATTATAAGATAAGATTATTTGTATGACCAAAGAATAGGTCAATTGGAAATACGGACCTGCCTGTCATCATCCATCCATGTGAAGGAGCATATGCAAAGCCTGATAATGTCTTCTGGGCATTGTCTGAGGGTGGGAGGGCCTAGCTGGTGGACCTGGGAAAATCAAGGAAGAGGTCTGTTGTAGCTCTCATGACATTCAAGACCATCACTATGTTAGAGGAAATGCCATCACAGGTGCTAGAAACATGTTTTCATTGATTTGACTAGGTTATAGGAAATGCTGCTACAACGTTTCAAAGAGGGTAAGGAAAGAATATCAACAAAAATATGGGAGAAAATATCGAAAAATATCAGCACACATATCATTATGACCACCTTCAAAAATTTGGAATAATATTGTTTATTAAAATGAAAAAATAAATTTATTTTTAAATTGTTAATCCTGATTTTAACAAATCAAATTATAAATAGAGGGCTTTAGTCTTATAACTTTTTTTTAATTTAAATATATTTGAAATTCATGAATATTATTCTGAAAATTTTGTGTTGTGGATTTTATACATATATATATTTATGTATGTGTGTATATTCATTGTACCTATCTATATCATTTTTTAATTTTCTAAAAATTTGTTGTATGTGTATCCATGCAATTTAGGTTTCCAATTCAACAATATGCAAAGAGCACACCATGTGACCGAGCGGATAAAGCATTAATCTGGTGAGTGTATGCTTCTTCAATATTATAATATTATAAGTGAATAGCTAGACTGTATGATATGAAGGGATCTACTATCTGTATAAGGGTGAATGCATTGACGGAGTGTTATTATGTTTGATGCTAGTGTTGTTGTTCAAGTTATAAGAAAACACTTAATTGAAATATATTTGGAGTTTGCAGCATTAGTGATTGGCTTAATACACTCACTAGATTAGCCCAATATTAAAGTGTTTTGACTCCATAAACTTAGGGATAAAGCATTAATCTACTTGAATTCACCACCATAATTTGAAGTGTCTTGACTCCATAAGCCTAGGGATAAAACACTAATCTACTTGAATTAGCAACCATAATACACATTATGGTGGTGAATTCAAGTAGATTAGTGCTTTATCCCTAAGCTTATGGGGTCAAAACTCTTCAATGGTTTTGAAAATTTAATCATAGAACATATTCAACCCTCAAAAATGTTATGAAAAACACTACTCTTAGTTATAAGAGGTCTTCAAAATTCTCTTCAACCAACATGCTAAGTTCACTAAGATATTATGGCACCTTTGATAAACATTTTCCTTATCACATAACAGCAAATTTGAATATGTCAAGTAAAATAAATCTTTCCATTCAAAGTACATAACCTAAATCTAAAATTAGGAACCCTTGAGGGTATATACAGGTCACTATCAAGGCCTCATATGTAAGTAAACAAACCCTAAAACAACATAAATATTTTCCAACATAGAAGAGAATGCAAAAGGTGTAATAGCATCCTTACAAAATATTACAGCCCTAAATATTTCCTTAATGAAGCTCCAAACCTGTAAAAGTTATCTTCAACTTCATCCCAAAGGTCTAGGGATTTCTCCAACATGAAAACAAGAGTTGAAAATATGAGGGGAATCCTCTTTTTATAATCTCTCTTTGCAACTTAATATAGAATAAAATAATAATAGAATGATCTATATCCCCTAGAACTATGGCACTCTAGATTTAGGCTTCTTTTTAATAGTTTTCATGCATGAATGGGTCAAACATGCCACATGTCACAACCCTAGGTTGAAGGCTCCTCTTCCTTGTATGTTTTGACCATGTCAAGGTATTTGATGAGCCTTGACTCATCACTTTGTGAAGGGTGTTCCTCTTTTAGGCCTTCTAAATTATTTCAATGAACCATAACATGCATCCAAATATGGAGAACATGCCTCGTATAATGTGAAGTGGCCCTTTTATTGATGATATTACCTCCAAATGTGAAACTTATGCCTCAAGATATGTGATATGGCTCAAAATTACAACTCAAATTGAGAACATGCATCAAAATATAGAGATATGTCCATCAAAGGAAATATCATCCATCAAAGACTAAAGATATCATCCTTTGACTCCAATACTCAAGCTCTCATACATATTTTGTTAGTAATGTTCCCTTAGTCTATTAATGACTCATTGTAATATATACTCATGTTAAAATTTATTTACCATTTGTTGGAAATTAATAAGATTATCTTATCTTAGCTATGTTATATCCAAGTAGTTTAACTACAAGAGTAAGTCCAAATATTCCCCTTAAGAGGAATTAAGAGGTAAGAGCTCCTAAAATTTAGTGGTAAGATGTGAATTTTCACTTCCATTAATCCCACAACCCTCAAATCATTATTCCAATGATGAAACCCAGTATTTTCCAGTATCTTCTAAGTGCCATGACTCCTCATAAAAAATCCAATAGATTGGGAAACACCCAAGACTCTATTCTTCTCCAAGTCTTAGTCGAACAATTGCAAGAGAAAAAATGTCGATTGCTAGAGACCTTTGTTAGTAAAAAACAATATACCCAAGAATAAAAAGAGTTGTAAGATAAAATGATGCATGATATGATGAATATATTCCAACAACTCATCATCGCTGAAAAACATGCCCATCCACAGGATCAACCTCAACCCACTATTCATTATGTGGTTCCCATTATCCGATAGACGTTCAAGCTAGTAAATACACTTTTGATGCCTAAATTGAAAAGGGCTCTAAAATATGACAAGATCAATTCTTAGATATGCAACATGAACATTTATATCAAAAACCAATCAAACCAGACAAAGGCCAACAAGATTCTTTTCATTGTAGCTCACGTTAAGCCCTCACATGGTGGAAAACCCACAATCAACATTTGGTAGTAAACATGAAACTCTTACTGACACTTGGGGATACTTCAAGAATGTAATTCACTCCAAGGTATGTCCAACCACTTCCAAAGAACCTTCTTACACTTATGTTTAGGGATGAATTCACGTGAACAAAAAGGGACTGACCTCCACTCATTAAAAGCTATGAACTGTCACACTCACTTCAATTTGAAAGTTAGGTGTGAAGAGAAGTGAACTCGAAACATTAATCATCAAAGACAAGATCCCATCCCTTCTCCTCAATACCCTTTAGCCTTTATAACATAGGCATTGAAGTTTACAAAAAAATCAAATCTTTCAATAGAAGAATAAATCTATCACATGCTAAAGATAAACTCCTCCAAAGAGGATGTATGAACCAAAGATGGATAAAATACTATAATAAACCAAAACTTTCTCAAGATAAAGATTTTCCAACCCACTATCTTCCTTGACAAACTTATGTAAAATATCCAATTCTAGCAAACAAGCCTTCGTAATGCATGTGCTTTAGTCTTTAGTGAAAATAGTATGTTTAATTAGGAAAATTCCACCAAGAAAGGCTTCTCCATCTCCATAAATAACATCCCTCAAAGCATGCCCTTTAGTATGGAAGGAAAATAGCATGTTTAATCAAGAAAAAGTCCAAAATAGAACACCTTCCTCTATCCATGCACTCTATATTTTAGACCAAAATAGCAAGTGTAACAAGCGATACTTCCAAACAGACCCTCCTTAATCCATGCACTCATCCCATGGATTAAAAGAGCAAGTGTAAGAATGGAAAGTCACTAGGAAATCACTCAAGGCGTGCACTATAGCTCAATATTAAATTAAGGATGCATGTCCCAAAAAAACTCAACCAAGTCAAGCTAGAATTTGGCCATTCCATCCATGAACAAAAGTACCACTACACAACCCATGGCTAACATGGGGACGTGCTCCCAAGGGTGGGGAATGTGCTCCTCATACTCCCAAGACACATGTATTCCAAAGGGTGTGTTCCCATATGTTTCCTTTTGCGGGGAATGCATGAAAACAAACTGTTAGGATAATTAATACTCCATCCTTGTCCTACTTAGCATTATTTTCCTTTTCGTAGTGGTTGATGATGTCATTTTCCCCCTAGTGGTTTGCAGATGTCATCTAGGACCCATTAGCCACCTAATGTACCCTGCATGCATCATTTTAGGACCACCAGAATCAATTCCCTACATTTTAGGATCCAACTCAGTGATCTGGTTCAGTCCACCTAAGTTAGCTAACTCTTGTGGGGGGTTTGTACTCCAATTTCCACTATTTGTAATCTAATGCACCATTTTCTGAGTGATTTGCATGAAAAACTCACTAATGCACCCTTCTTGGTTAGTTAACTAACAGTAGCTTCGATTAACTGAGTTTTGGTTGAGTTGAGTTGAGTTGAGTTTGGGTCTTCCGGAGCACTCCAGTGGTGACAATTCCTATGCTAGACAGACTGAGACTCGAATACTCCTAGAATATTCAAATTCTCTCTATTGTAACATATTTGTGGACTATGTTGATTAATGGATAATGTTACACATTTTTGCTTCCATTTGAGTTCCAATGCATGATTAATTTTACTGCTCTTTTTACTACAATTTTCACTGTAATTCACCTTTTCCTGCTCATTCTTTCACTGTGAGGTATTCTCAGCTCTATGATCTATTGTGATTTATAATTTCACATGGTATCAGAGCTCAGAGAGTGTAGTTTGAGCAGTTGGTTTCAGTAGTGAACCAGAATCCTTTCCACAGCAAATCTTGGTGCCATTGCATTGAATTCATTGGAGAAATCCTTTGAGGTCTAGTCAGATGTGAAGGATCTAGATAAAAGTGCCTATTGTCCTAAAGAATTGCTCAGTAGTATTTTATCTCCAAAATTGAGAGTTTTTTGCAGGATATTGAAGATTTTTCAGTGCAGCAGTAGCAATAATTTCAGTTTGTATTCACTCCAGCAGTTTCTCATGGGGAATTTGAATGTTTTTTTGTCTCCAAGGATCCTGACACCCTTCAGTTATCTTGATTGGAGGGATGATATGTAGATGGTGTCGCGTAACAAGATTTTGTACAGGGTCACAATTTGAAATGAGATTGAACCTCGGGTAGTTGTCGAGAAGGACAAGTATCTAAACATATTAGATAAAGTGTATGGTTTCATGTGTATTCATATTTCCTTAAATTTGCTCTTCCACCTTGATGGATTGAAGATTCCAAGAGATGTTTGGTTGAAGCTTGAGACCCTCTTCAGCAAGTAAGATGAGCTAAGGTGCCATATTCTAGAGAATGAGTTAATTTCTCTTCAACCCAACAGTTTTGAAACCATACAACAATTCTTCTCTAAATTCAAATCATTGGTCATGCAATGAAAACAATGTGGCATTGAGAAGAAGGATGAGAAGTTGGTGCTATCCATTCTAAGCAAGCTTCGTCTAGAATTTTCAATATTTTTTTCTACCTTCCATTCAGGGAGATTTTCAATCCCCAACTAAAAAATGACTACTTTAGATCCATTCACCGAATCTCTCATCCAAGAACAAGACAAACTGATTCAGATGGGAGCCTTGAAGGCCAACAAAAATCAAGCTCTTATGGATGGAGAGTCAAAAAGTGTGAATGCTAAGGGGAAGCAGAAAGGGAAAGAAAATAAGCAATTTGAATGCAAGCAGAAGGAGAAGTCTAATCCATCGAAAGGAGCCTCCAACTCCAAGAAAGATAAGCAAAAGGGGTTTGAGAAGACCAAGTGTTCCTATTGCAAGAAAGGAAACCACCCAGAGAGATATTGCATGAAGAAGAAGATGAATCAAATGACCAAACTCCTTGAACAACAAAACATTTCCCTCCCAGAAGTCACAAGGAAGAATGAGAGTCTGGAAGTGAGACAGATGATCATGGGATATGCCATGCACTGAAGGCTGGATTCTCACAATCACAAGCCTTCCTCATTGATTATGGATCCTCCAACCACATGGTTTCCTCCAAAGAATCAATTCCTTCTCTATATATTACCGATGGTCCTAGTATTCACATGGAATATTATTCTCATATCTCTGCTGCATGGAAGGGCACAATACAACTGGAGCATGGAAAGTTCAAAAATGTTATGTATGTGCCTTCCTTGACAACAAATTTTTTATATGCTTATCAGATGACACACACAGGTTCACCGAAGAAAGTTGGATTTGGTCCTGACATAATTGAGATTGCAGAGATCTCATCTAGGACGCTGATAGAGAAAGGTATTGAAAACCATGCCTCAAAGGCATATGAATTCTCACATTTTCTGCCATATTCTCTTCCTACTCCACTTGCACCTAATAAATATCATGATGATGTCTCTCCTAATGATCTAGATTCAGATTCTGAATATGAGGACCAAGTTGAATCAGATCTTGATATTGAGTATAAAGTTCAAGAACATCCAGATCCAGATCCATGTGATCATAAAAGAACCAGATCTCAACATCAAGATGCAAACCTTGCAATATGCCATACAGATCCACTTCTCCTTGAGAGGTTCTACATTATGGTAGGGTTTGATCCACAGTATTTCAGAGAATCTTTCCATGATCCAAGATGCCAGGAAGCCATGGATGAAGAATATGAGTCACTGCAGAACAATGAGACATGGGATCTTGTCTCTCTTCCCCCGGGGAGAAAGCTAGTTCAGTGAAAATGGATCTACAAAACAAAGCTTGCATCTGATGGATCTACAACTAAGTACAAGGCTCATTTGGTTGCAAAGGGGTACTCACAAGTTCAGGGTTTGGACTACAATGATACATTCGCTCCTGTAGCAAGAATGTATTCAGTGAGACTTGTTTTGGTCATTGCAGCTTCGAAACTGTGGGAAGTACATCACATGGATGTGAAGAGTGCCTTCCTGCATGTTGACTTAGAAGAAGAGATCTATATGAAACAACCTAAGGGGTACACTGATGATCCATATTTGGTATGCATACTAAGGAGATCATTGTACGGGCTCAAGAAATCCCCAAGGGCATGGTATGCCAATATGGATTCCTTCTTACTGTCACGGAAGTTCAAGAGATGCAAATCTGACTGCAATGTCTACATGCAGCAGAAGGGAGGTTGCCTAATGTTGATTGTTTTGTATGTGGATGACTTGCTTATCACTGATGGTTCATCTACTGGTTTGAAGAACATCAAGTCTACTTTGAGTAAATCCTTCTCCATGATAGATCTAGGATTATCAAAACAGTTTATTGGCCTTGAAATAACTCAAAATTCTTCAAGGATCAGGATTTCACAGTCTAGGTATGCATCTGACTTACTCCAAAAGTTCCACATGACTTATTACAAAGTTGTAACCTTTCCTTTCCTATCTAGCATCATATTGGAAGAAGGTGTCTCTACTCTCTTGGTTGATAGCACTTTGTACAGACAGTTGATTGGTAGCTTGTTGTACTTGACACATTCGAGACCAGATCTATCATATGGTGTTGGTGATGTGTCTAGGTACATGCAGGAGCCACATGAGTTTCATTTTCCTATCTCAGATATCTACTTGGTGTAAAAGCTGCTTGAGTTCCCTGTTGTTGATTTTTGAGGAGGGGTGTTTTTCCCATGAGGTTTTTCCCCATTTCCTTAGTTTCATGAACAATTCTTTTTATCATGTATTTGATTATATGGGTGAAATTTGGTCTCAGTAACCAGGGCCCAGGATGTCCAAGTTTGAATTAAGGTGGGGTGTTAGGATAATTAATACTCCATCCTTGTCCTACTTAGCATTATATTAGTTTTCCTAGTAGTTGATGATGTAATTTTCCCCTAGTGGTGTTCAGATGTCATCTAGGACCCATTAGCCACCTAATGCACCCTGCATGCATCATTTTAGGACCACCAGAGTCATATCCCTACATTTTAGGAGCCAACTCAGTGATCTAGTTCAGTCCACCTGAGTTAGCTAACTCTTGTGGGGGGGTTTTGCTCTGATTCCCACTGTTTGTGATCTAATGCACCCTTTTCTGAGTGATTTGCATGAAAAACTCACTAATGCACCCTTTTCTGAGTGATTTGCATGAAAAAATCACTAATGCACCCTTCTTGGTCAGTTAACTGACAATAGCTTCATTTAACTGAGTTTTGGTTGAGTTGAGTTGAGTTTGGGTCTTCCGGAGCACTCCAGTGGTGACAATTACTATGCTAGACAGACTGAGACTCGAATTATCCTAGGATATTTGAATTCTCTTTATTGTAACATATTTTAAGACTATACTGATTAATGGATAATGTTACACATTTCTAATTCCATATGAGTTCCAAAGCATGATTAATTTTACTTCTCTTTTCACTGCAATTTTCACTGTAATTCACCTTTTCTACTCATTCTTTCACTGTGAGGTATTCTCAGCTCTATGATCTGATATGATTTAGAATTTCACACAAACAAGTGAATTCCCCTTTAAAAATGGGAGCATTCTCTCCTAAAATCTAGTGGGCCCACATCTTTGTTGACAAAACTTAGGGGAAGAAAAAAATTTAAATATAAAAATAAAACAAGTGCTTTATGTCTTGGGCATAGGAAGATACATCAATATTTGAAGAGACCAGCAACATAGTGGGATGTTTATTCAAAGGATAAATCAGTAGAATATGGGGAGGGACCTGATGAGTCACAACTTGATTTGGTTAGTGTGTCGTTGAGCTTGAATGGGATGCAAATTGTGTTGATTCAGATAGTGGCATTCCCATGGTTGATCATGATTCCTTCATGCAACAATTAGATCATGTACAAACTAGTGGGGCATTATCTTGAGCAATGATACTCATTTTTCAATAGACATGTTCTACGTTTTTTACATTTATTTTGTTTTTTCTTCTATAGACTTGACTCCTTAAGTTTTCAAACATTTAAAACTTTGAATCTTCATGTATGAGAATGGCGGTTCGCAATTTTTATTTTAGTATGGTTGTATTTCATTTTTTCACTTGAATATATATTGTAAACTTGTATTAATGCGGACTGCAGAGCAAATATATTTTGATAGAGTGCCCATATTTATGTTCTATTTGTGTAGATGAATACAGAACGGCTTCTCCAGTTCTGAAAATAGGTTATAATAAAAATTCTAGGAAATATTGTCCGAGTTATGGTCGATTTAAATTTTCCATTTTTATGCTTTTGGTTTTCTATTACAGAGTGACAGATCCATCCTTTAGTGGCTATTGAGCTTTGGTTTTGGTGAGAAATTTTAGTTTTTCGCCCTCTTATCTTGTTCTTTAATGCATTAGGGTTTAAATTCCTTGTTAAAAATTCTATCATTATGACTTCAAAAGTAGCTTTTGTTCCTGAACTTGTTGGTCCTAACTATCTTACATAGAAAAGAAAAACGATTGATTTTCTTAGGAGCAAGAACCTATGGAGGTTGGTTATTACACCTAAAACCCTACCATCATGAAATTTAGTGTATACAACCCTAAAGTTTTATTGGCTAAGTCATTAACCTGGAAGAGATTTGAACTCATTTACACTAAGTTTTGAGAGGTCGTCGCAGGCTACACTCATGCAACCTGCGACGTCGCAACTTGATCTCTTGCAAGGTGCGACGATGTCAGTTAATAGACAAAAATAGCTCCTTCGAGCCCATTCTCGAATCCAGCTGACATGGATCCCTATCCCTGACCTTGTGGGAGAGCTGGCACTCGGTTCCTAACCTCTTGGAAGGATCCCCTATCTCTCTCCTACCATATCTCAACCTACCCTATCCATACCTTATCCACTTAGTCCTATATAAGTGAAGCTCACTCCCATTCCAAAAAGAGGAAGTCTATAGTGTCTACATGCTGGTGAAATCATCTTGGAGAGATATCTACTCATCCATTGAAAGACTCACACTTCCTTGGGAGGATATGGCATTGGCTTGGATGGAGAAGGGCTACTTCGTTAAGCTCTGGTTGTAGTCGTTCTCTTCTATGTACTTTCCCTGTTTTTACAGTAATATAAATGCTTTCCACCAATATTGTTGTGTTGATGACATTGTGTAGTTTACCTGCTTAACTGTTTACTTAGATCTGTTATCGTTCGGATGCTTTTACTTGTTTGTCTTGTTTTGTGTATCTTGGAAGGTCTTGCAAGTTAGATCTGACGACCGCGAGACATGGAACAACATCCAGGAAAAGTGACTACAAACTTAAGGTAAGACATCTGATAACTTGATCCTTAACTAGATCTAGGAAAGTGGTTTATAGTATGTACTATTTGTTCTAGACTCACATTGATCTAGGGGGATCCGACTCGCGTCCACTCGAGTGGATTGTCCGTCAAACAAATATGGAGAGCATACTTGGGAATAACATTGCTTTGTAGTTGTCAATTTGAATATCATTTTCAGTTGATTTCTTGTTACAATCCATATTATTTGTCATTTTCCTTTTAAATTGGTTTCACCATCATATCTTCACTTTGAAGAGTTTGATTACCTTCCTTTGAGTTTGTACTTCTCATTTTCAAACCATTTCATTGCTCATTGTTTGGAGAATTGGTTCATTTTTTAACTTAGATCTCGCCTGTCGCACCTGGTCATTTTTTTAATCTTTGTTCTTTGTCTGTGGTCCTATCGTCTCAACCTTTTCATTGGTATACTGCAACACCGTCACACTTCCCGTATTGGTTAATTGTGACGTCGCACTGTGTATGAGCACATACTGTGTCGATCTGCCTTTTTTTCCATACATGCATCCCTTCTCCATTTCTGATTTGAGTTTTAGTTTGTGTGCAAACTCCCTTTGTACTATAAGATCCAGTCAAATACCATGTCTTTGATTTGTGTGTTGAGTTGTTTGGTTTTATTTGGAGTTGTTTTGGGTTCCATCTTGGACAAGTCTGAGATTTGGTAGTGGTGGACACTCTTGTCTCCCCCACCTGCATCCACTCACCCTTGCATTCCCTCCTCTCCTTGCCAGATCTAATCATTGTATTGGATTGGTTTCCAGACCTCATTTGCATTCATTTTTTAGCTTTGCTTGCTCTAGTGCTGCTTGTTACTGATTGGTTTTGAGTGTTTGTATGTACTTTCAGTCCATTGAGTGCTCGTCTTTTCTTGAGATTTTCTGAGTTATTGAAGTGCTGCAAGTAATCTTTTCATTTCAGTATTTGTGTTTAAAAGCATCGTTGTCATCAAATCGTTATTTTGATACATCCATTGAAAAAATCAAAAGTACTTTATTTCCATCATTTCTCAAGCTCATTTGAAGAATTGCATATGCATTGGAATGTCTCATTTGTAGATCTTTTGGAAAAGTTGAAAGAAAATTGAATTATTTGTGCTTTTCACGAATTATGAGTTGCTCATTTTGTTGAAAAATTCAAATAGATATCAAGTTTTACGAATGTAGTTCCATGCTTGGAAATTTAAATGCATCTTTTGGTTTTTATGCTTTTAGGCCATTGTAGTGAAAGTGAAAAGCTTTCGTACTCTACTTAGAAACTCTCTCTTTTCATCGCTTAGCATCATTTTTGTTTTGAAAAGATAAAAGAAAAAGAAAAACATGCTTTGATTTGGCTTAGTAGTGTTGTGTTATTTTTCGTGTTTCGCTTAAAAAGGAAAAGAATACTTCATAGTCATTTTTTGGTAGATTTGGGATTGCATTTGCATTGTGTTGCTTTGGTAAAAAGTTGGAAAGAAGTTTCTCCCTCCCATACATAGAGTTCATCAAAAGAAAAGTGTATTTTTTTGCATGTAGTTAGGGCTTGCATTATGTTTACAGTTATGTACTCACCTCATGCATTCACCTAACCGTCTAGATAAAATTAACGGTAGAACTAGGGTAAAATTTTGAGTAACTTGTGTGTAAGTTAGAGACGTGTTCTGGCGTCATTAAGCGTGGAAGCTGTCGTTATTTCCAGCACTGTATCCTGGGGATATTGTAGTCTTCCACATACTTATCGATATATCGACCTCTTTCACGTACCCACCAAGTACCACACGTACTTGGCGTATATTAAAAGGTGTTTCACGTACTCGGTAGTATATCGGAAGGTCTCTTGCCGAATGGTTGTGCATTAGACAACACCACTATGGATTTTAGCTCCCACGTACCTCGTGTATATCAGGAGACACCATTAGGATTCCTGAAACCAACTGAGTTAACCTTTTGTTCGTCTTGGCGGAGCAATACACCGAAAACAACACTCGGGGAGATTACTACGCATGTACCATCCAGGTAATCGGGTATTCTAGAAAGGGTATGGTCCCAATCCTCCTTGTCTCGTTTTACTGTTGGAACCTGCAGTATATAGCGATTTGCGAAGCCTTGACAATCCTGTGAGGTCCCATACCTTTGAATCCACTCTTATAACATAAGTTTGCTTGTGGACTTAGTTTATATAGGGTTTGTCTGTTCTGCTTTTCTTTTTGTGTAGCTCGCCTTAGGAAAAAAAAATTGTTTCAATCACTCTGGCTGACTTTCCTTGGAGAAGGTCTCGTAGGATTCAGAACTTGCCACCTGAATATCCCCTTAACCAGGAGGTAATTTCGAGGGTAAGAATGGACCCACAAGCCAAGTTCAGGTCACATGAAGTGGAAAACCGCACTTTGAATGTTGGAGGACTTTTGTTTCCTCACACTCCTCCAGATTCACCTGCCTCTCATCCCTCACAGGGTGAAGAAGCACAAATCCCCACTTCACAAGACTTACCTCCCATTTCGTTGGGAGAGCTTGGATCGTTGGAATGGATAAATCAACCCTAGGATGACCCTATAGTAGTTGTTGGTCCTTCAACAGCTTATTGGACATCTTCTCTAGGCCACCCAGTGGCCCATTTTGCTGTTGCACCCCCACTAAGTGGGACTACTCCGGATGACCCCTTAGCTTACTATCGTGGCCAATTGGCTCATTTTCTCTCTATGGCTGAGGATCTTTGTAGATCCAGTCTCCAACGATGGGTTGAAGACCCGACGTTACCCCCTTATAGACCAATCCCAGGTCGCTCTTTATCTTTTGAGTCACTGGAATCATCCATGCAACACGTGACCACTGTTGAAATTGGTCAACCATCCATTCCTGCACATACATCCCCTAGACAGGAGACCAGTTCAATACCTCTCGCAACCCAACCTGTTGAAGCACAATAGTCCAACACACCTGTGACTACCACGGTTACGTCACCTGCTCCTCCCCCACCCCAAACTTCGAGGGGAGGAGACTATATACCCCCTACCTTCTTTACAAGTAATGGTAATCCTACAGAAAATGATCAACAACCAATGTTGGGTCAACCTTTACTTAGTGGTCAGCAAGTTGTTGCTGGGGGGAAACCCCTGTCTCTTAACCATAATACTTCAGTAGGACTTCCCATCGGTCCTTTCGTTGGAAATTCCTTACCTCTCGGACCTTCCACTTCGGGACTATACCATGTTAGGGGACCGTCCAACGTAATTCAAACTCCATCGAGTCAAGCATATCCAGGTCATCTTAACCATGTGCCGGATCAAATTAATCCTGGAAACTCACTCTACAGGGTACCCTACCCCGAAAACCATTACACTCTATGGGGACAGGAAAATGTTTTACAACATGGACCCCCACTTACAGTCCCTCCACCCCCGTTTGGTCCATCCCCACCTCCCATTGGAGTCAGAAGGCCCCCACATAACTTTGGAGGAGGCGGACCTCTACCTTGCAGTGGAGGACCACCTCATTTAGGTCATCATGTCCCACCCCCCTAGTGGTGGTGGTGGAGGACCATCCCACCCTGGTGGTGGTGGTGGAGGACCATCCCATCCCAGTGGTGGTGGTGGAGGACCATCCCATCCTGGTGGTGGTGGTGGAGGACCTTCTCATCCTGGTGGCGGTGGTGGCGAACCACCACCCTACTATGGTGGAGGCAGTAGAGGAGGCTCTTACCCTTCCAGCAGTGACGGTGGCCCAACACCCCTCCTGACGGAGGTGGTGGAGGCCCATCCTATTCCGGTGATTGTAGCAGACCACCAGCTCCTCCCTGCGAAGGCGGTGGCAGCCCATCCTACCCTGCTGGTGGTGGTGGACCCCCACAATTTGGAGGCGGCCCACCCCCTCCAGATGGCGGAGGCAGGCCCCCACCTTATGCCAATGGGCCACCTTATTATGGTAATGGACCACCATACTATGGTGGTGAACCTACATTTGGTTCAGGCGGCCCATACCCCTATGGCCAATTTCCTCCCGGAACACCCTATGGTCAGTCGATACAAGTTACCACAGGTCCTTACACACCTTATCAGTACTATCAGTACCCGCAGCCTAATCCGCAGCTGCCCTTTTTTGCTACTCTGGACCTACCTGACTTGTCTCACCTGACCAACGACCCCATCTACCATGGAACTAACTGGCCACCCATTCTGGTGAAACTTCCATCAGATATCCCAAAATTTGATGGCAAGCCATGTGAGGATCCTAAAAACCATGTGATGAGATACCACTTGTGGTGTCTATCCAACTCCTTGATGGACAAATCGATCTGTCTTAGGTTATTTCAACGGACTCTCACTGGTTCGGCTACCAAGTGGTATATTGAACTACCACCCCATTCCTTTCCTGATTTCGGTTCTCTTGCTATGAACTTTTTGACTCATTTCTAGCTGCCTATACGGTATGAAACTAATACAGATATTTTAACCTTGCTCCATCAAAATACCGCTACTCACATCTCAGATCATATACATGAGTGGCGGAGGAGGAGACATCTCATTAAGGATCCTATTCCAAATCAACTCCTATCAGACTGGTTTACGAAGTCTCTCATACCAACCATAGCACGAGATGTTTCCATGGGAGGCGTTGTCACTGAAGAACAAGCCATCACCCGTGCCCACTTGCTAGACTTAGTCTACGCTCAGTCCAACACATTGTTTGATATTCTTCCTCACGCACCCCGCAACACATACAACCCCGTGAAAACACCAAAGGGACCCCAAGCTGATGGCATCATTGGATCCCTTAACACCCATCCTCATTCTCAAACTGGTGGTTCATCGAACTCCCAAGGTTCTTCCCCATCACCAACACAGGCTGGTCACGGCACCACTAAATCATCCACTCCTGCTATCACCGAAGAAGTGAATTATGTTTCATCAGCTTCACCTCAAAAGTATGGTGGTAAGAAGAAGAACAAAGGGAAACCTAATAAATCTTCCACCCAGCAGAAACAAAAGAGCACCTCTGATGATACCAAACAGAAAAGGAAGATGAAGTATCCTTATCTACTGTGTGGTGATGATCACTTTTCTATAGAGTGCCCCCATAGAGACGAGTTCAAAAGTTTCTTAAGGGAAAACCCGCACCCGCAGTTCTCAACGACCCTTCCCTGCTCAAAATAAGCAGTTGATCGCTCACACTTCTCCTTCCCAAGGAGAAGCGTCCACCACCTCACATGTTCTCATGATGTGTAGCAAGACCATCAACTTGAACACCCGTTCTCGTTCGTATGACTCTGTTTCGGCAAAGGAACCTGTTGGAAGTAATACTGAAAAAGCTTCCACTTCGATATCTGACGTCACCGTACTGGCTACTCCTCTCACCATTGAGAAGCCCTCTCTCGATTCAATGTTGCATCCACCCAAGAGCACGATTAGAAAATTGGTTTTCAATCCTAATGCTCGGGCTGCTCAAAAATACAACATTGTAGAGGATCTAGCACAAGCTCCTTGTGATATGTCGACACTTGAAGTCTTGAAAAACTATCCTAATCAGCTCAAGACTCTTCTTGCTGCCATCGGTGCAGTTGACCCGAATTCATCGAATACTATCATGTTCCGGTTGGAATACTTCAAACTGAGGCTCTCCCATCAGTTGGCATTTCAAGTTGCCACAAACATTGCTGGGAATACAATCCATCGTACCATTTTGGACGAAGGTGCCTCTACTTCATTCATGTCGATCTCATGCTGGAGATCCATTGGTTCTCCCGAGTTGAACCATTCTCCTACCACTTTCAGAGCCTTCAACGAACGTGGCTTTCAACCTCATGGGTTGTTACAAGCTTTAGCAGTCGAGCTGGGGGGAAAGACCGCAACCATTAACGTGGAAGTGGTCGTTGACCCGTTAGATTATAACATTCTGCTTGGTCATAATTGGTTTTAAGACATGACTGCGGTCGCATCATTTGTCTTCCGCATAGTACAATTCCCCCATCAAGGCCGAATTGTCACTGTCGACCAACTAGATTTCTGCACACCTGACACCGCTACTCACCCGGGCGATAACGTTCCTTCGATTGGAAAATCTTCACATCAGTATGAGAGTGTGGGGGTTGGCCTCCTTAAGGACGCATCCCTTATGGGCATTTTTCCTACTTCGGATCCCCCAAATCATGTTGCCACGGTGAACATGATCTCCTCGCATATTTCATCTATCCCCAACTCCATTGATTCATGGCTTGTACCTGATGAAGCCACCCCACACCTTATTGGAAATGCTATGCCTCTATCACCCGCTAAACTCATGTACGAGGCTATCCAATCAGCGCCGGAGGATCACTTAGTTGTGGCCTCCACCTCCTGTTCTCTACAATGGACATCATCCGATCCTCTGCTATGGACTTTTCATTCTAACGAGTCCATTATGGAAATCATGAGCGCAGATGATCCTCCGTGGGAAGACCTCCATCATCATTCGTCTTTCCTTCCCTTTTTGGATACTATGGAGAACAACATTAGCACCATATTTACACCAAATATCTACTCTGGGTCTCAGTCCTCGATACTTACGTGTCAAACGGACTCCGAAGGCAACTTAGACAACATTGAAGCCACCACTTCAATAGACATTTCGGTTACTCCTGGTGTAGTGGAACACATTCATTTAGGCCAGAAGTGTTCCCCTGAAGAATTCATTGCTTGTACAGCCTTATTCAAGCGATTCTGAGACATGTTCGCTTGCACCTATGAGGATATTCTTGGGATACACCCCACCATTGTTTTACACGAAATTAAAACCTATCCTGACGTCAAACCTGTCCGCAAAAAGTTGCGACTGGTACACCCTCGGAAGACTGCAGCAATCAAGGCAGAAATAGAGAAAATCTTGAGGGCCGGCTTCATCTATCCTGTCCCATTGACAGAATGGGTCTCAAACGGGGTCCCTGTTACCAAAAAATAGGGTACCATTCATGTTTGTGTCAATTATCGCGACCTCAACAAAGCTTGTTCTAAGGACAACTACCCGACTCTCTTTATTGACCAGATTATCGCAATTGTGCTGGAAGTGTCATTTTTTCATTTATGGATGGATTCTCCAGATACAACCAAATTGAGATCCACCCCACCGACCAACAGAAGACTGCATTCATCTACCCTTGGGGAACGTTTGCGTATCGTAAACTTCTGTTTGGTCTTAAAAACGTTGGTGCCACATTCCAGTGGGCCATGTCATACGCCTTCCATGATGTGAAGGACTTTGTGGAACCTTACCTGGATGACCTCCCTGCCCACTCAAAACAATGTGAGTTCCACATAGATCATCTGACGGTTGTTTTCCTTAGATGTACACAGTATAATATCCATCTTAATCCTCACTAGTGTATTTTTTGTGTCGAGTGTGGACACCTCTTAGGGTTTATCGTCTTGAAAGATGGGATCCACATTGATCCATTGAAGGTGGAATCCATTGTTGCTCTTCCACCTCCAACTAATATTACGGAACTTCAGAGTCTGCAAGGACGTGCGACTTATTTAAGGCGTTTTGTTTGTAATTTCTCCCAAAATATGCATAGTTATATGACATTGATGAAAAAAGGTGTCCCATTCTTTTGGGATGATCAAGCTCAACAATAATTTGATAGCTTGAAACATGCCATCACGCATGCCCCTGTGCTCCAACCACCGAATTATTATCGATATTACATTCTATACCTCGCTGCTTCCGACACCACTATCGCCATGGTTTTGGTACAGGAAGACCAGAACACCCAAGAACATGTGATATAGTATGCCATTAAAGGTCTTAATGACACTGAAACTTGCTATGTTGATGTATTTGTAACTTCGGAAGATATTCACTTGTATATTACATTTGTACTTTATTGTATATCCAACAGAGATGTATTATTCCTCTGATTGGAAGTGTCGTCATTTGTATTTGCAAGTGTCACAAGTTACATTGTAAGTGTCCTCATTTGTATTGATGGGTTATTAGACCACCAGTGTGGGGTCAGCCCTGGTTAGGTCATGTGGTTGGGTTACTAGACTTGATTAGCAAGTCGGCCCCAGTAAATTATTGGCAGGTCATCAGTGTATAAATAGAGAGGTTATGTCTCTCATTTGATTCATTCACTCACTTCTCAAGCTCGCATAGCTAAGAGAGAAAGTGGCGCACTAGTGGAGAAGGAGGAGCATCTGCTAGAGACATCTTATTGGGTTTGATCCTTGTGATCTTGTATTGGGGCTTATCTTATCTCTGAGGAAGTTGCAGGGTTTTTCACCTTCTTGGTTTTCCCCGATGAAACTTTGTGTCTCTTGTGTGCTTGCATTATTGTGTTTATGATTGATATGCTGTAGATATGTTGTCATGTTATTCTCTTAGTGATCCTGATTGATAATGGAATGAAATTATCGAAAAATTAACATGGTATCAAAGCTGACTTAAGAAGAAGGCACTGTGCAGCTTCGGAAGCTAGGGCTTCTTAATATTTGGGTTTCTCTCCACAGATCATCAAAGAAGGGAGGCTAGATTGACTCTCCTAACAAGGGCAGATTTCAAATTCTGAGTATACCAGCTTGACCAGCTCAGCAAGGCGCATCTTATTATCCTTTCATAAGTTTGAAATTCAAATTTTGAATTTTTAGGGTTTCTCTGACAAACCATAATCCAGATCCAGATCTAGTTTTCAGCAAATCAAGTGGTAAGACCTAAAAATTTCTATTTCCATTTGAATTACTCTTTAAGATGTATCACCAAACCAAGCTTGAGGATAAGCTTGATGGAGCTGATAACTTCCGAGCATGGAAGCATAGGATTGGGTTAATCTTAGAAAAAAATGATTTGGACACCTACATAAAAGAAGAGGTTCCATTTCCAGAGGGAGATGCAGCTAAGGCCTTACACAAGAAGGACTTGGTCAAGGCTAAGAGAATCATTGCCGATTCTATAAAAGACCATCTCATACCCCATGTGTCTTCCCTAAAGACACCTAAGGAGATGTTTGACTCTTTGACCAAGTTATTTGAAGGAAAGAACATAAATCGGAAGATGACTCTGCGGAACCAATTGAAAGGGGTAAAGATCCAGAATGGAGAGACCATCCAATTCTATTTTTCTAAGGTCTCTCAAATTAAGGAACAACTTGAAGTTGTGGATGAAGTAGTGGAGAATGGAGAATCTTTCATGACCACCTTGAATGGCCAACCTAGGTCATGGAACTCCTTCATCCAAGGAATCTGTGCAAGAGGAAATTGATCTCCTTCAGTAGACTATGGGAAAAATGTTCACAAGAAGAAGCTAGGCTTGTGACCCGAGAAGAAAAGATGGGGAATGAAGATCAAGCCCTCACAACACACACTAAGAGAAGTAAGTTTAAGAGGGAGAAATATCACAACAAGAAACACTCTCACTTCCATCAAAAGAAGAAAGATCTCTCTCATGTCTGATGCTTCAATTGTGATGAGAAATGACACTTTGCTTCAGAATGTCCCAAGAAAAGAAAAGACTTCAATAACAACAAGAACAACAAGAAGAGATATCATGCTCATGCTGCTGAAGATGATGAACCTCCCAAGAAGAAGACTAGAGCAGAAAGTGATGACTCATCAAGTGAAGATGAATATGTTCTAATCTCTGCTCTCACATGTACTATCTCTCATGGATGTGATGATTGGCTTATTGATAGTGGGGCATCCAAACACATGACTGGGTTTAAAGAATCCTTTATAGATCTATCTGAACATGAGTCACCTCATAAAGTAAAACTTGGGGATGACTATCAATATCCTATCAAAGGAAGTGGTGAAGCCTCCTACAAACTAGACTCTGGGAAGTCTTTGAAGATGAAATATGTTCTATATGTACCTAGGCTCAAGAAGAATCTCATATCCATATCATCTTTGGATGCAAAAGGGATTAGAGTTGCATTTGTGGATGGCCAAGTACTCATGTGGCCAAAAGGTAAGACCATAGATGATGCAGTAGTGATTGGAGAACAAGAGGGAGGATTGTACAAATTCAAGGGACAACCTAAACATGCCATGGCACATGAATCCATGGAGCCAAGTGAACTTTGGCATAGAAGGCTTGCACATGTGCACTATAGAGCACTACCAATTGCAAGCAAAGTTGTAGAAGGTATTCCTAAAATCCAGTCTAAACATGAAGGTGTTTGCAAAGGATGTGAAAAAGGAAAGAACACAAAGAAGGCATTTCCAAGCAGCGAAAGCAAAGCAAAAGGAATCTTGGATATTATCCACTTCGATGTATGCGGTCCGATGTCATCCAGTTCTTTGAGTGGGTATGTATACTATGTTTCTTTCATTGATGATTTCTCTAGGAATACTTGGGTTTACTTCTTGAAGAATAAAGATGAAGTGTTTGATAAGTTCAAGGAATTCAAAGCCTTGATAGAAAATGAAACTAATAAGAAAATCAAGACCTTCAGATCCGACAATGGCGGAGAATTCACTTCAGGTGATTTCAAGAAACTATGCAGTGATTCATGGATTAAGAGGGAGTTGACTGCTCCTTACAATCCACAACAAAATGGAGTTGCAGAAAGGAAGAATAGAACTATCATGGAAGCAGTAGGGGCAATGCTTCATGACCAGGATTTGCCTATGCATCTATGGGTAGAAGCAGCTAGGACAGCTGTATATGTACAGAACAAAACACCTCACAAGACACTTGAAAACAAGACACCAGAAGAAGTCTTCTCTAGTAAGAAACCTGAAGTTAGCCATCTCAGGATATTTGGCTGTCCTGTATATACACACATTCCAAAAGAAAAGATGACAAAGCTAGATCCTTTATGAAAGAAGGGAATCTTTGTGGGTTACAATGAAAACTCGAAGGCTTACAGAATATACTTTCCAGGGTTCAAGAAGATTGATATCAGCAGGGATGTAACATTTGATGAAGACTCAACATACATCAAATCAAGAAAGACACCTGTTGAAGACAATGAAGAACCAAAGGTAACCAGATTTCAAGACACCACTATGAATGAAGCAATTCCAAAAGAAGATCGTGAAATTGAAGATCCACAAGAACCTATAGATCCACCCCGTGAGAAGAATTCTCACCATAGGAAACCTGCATGGGCTAGAGATCTCATTCAAGATGTAGAAAGATATGGCATTCCAGAAGAAGAACACATAGAAAGGAAGAGGACTAGATCACATGCTGTTAACACCCAAAAAGTGTTCACTAGCTCATTCCCTTATTCACATGACCCATTTGTCCACTTTTTCCACCATCTGAGCCTCTCAAGCCAACAAAAGGTCACCAAAAGACCATAGTACACCCCTTTTCCCACTCAAAAAGATTATTTTCCCTAAAAAAGCATAAAAAACCCTAAAAAAGGGTCCAAAATTCCCAAAAATATTAAAAAGGGAATAAAAATATTAATTTTATTCAAAAAAGGAAAAAGGAGGGAAAAGTACCTAAACCATGTTGGTCAATACCATTGGTTTCCACAAAACCACAAATGGTATTCCCCATCACCAAAACCTATAAAAATGTGGTACGGGCTCCTCATTTCACATCCATCCATATTCCTATCCTCATGCTGCCAAAATCTCCCTTGAGTTTTTGGCCATTGTAGCAACCTTGGAGAAAGGACCCATTGGAGTTTGGAGCTGCTCACCCTTGGAGCTTCTCAACTATCTTCATCAATCGGAGGTATTCTTATTGCAAGCACTTGCTTGCCCCCATTTTCAATACAAAAATTATTTTTTATCTTTCTTGTTCTTGTTTTTTAATTAAAAAATGCACATGCTAGTTTAGTTTTAATTTAGATTTAGTTTATTGTTTTTGCTTAATATTGAAACTGCTGCTACTAGTTAGCAGGTGCCCATAGCACTAAGCTTGGTTGCAAAACCAAGCCAACAGTTTTTGGCGACTCCGCTTCTTTTCGAATCTTTAGATCTCACTTTTGCTTTAGATCTTAGTTTTTGATAGTATTAGTTAGTTTAATTCATAGATCTGCCACCCTAGACAGCAGATCCATTGCTGTTCTAGACCTTGGCCCATTTTTTAGCCATTAACAGCCTGAAATTCTCAATTTTCGGGTTCTTTTTTCGGCGTACGCGTACGGCTTTCGCCTCGCGGCTTTTTGCCCAACAGTCACGCGGCTCATCGCGATTGCGCGGCCTTTTTCCACGCGGTTCACCGCGGCTTCGCGACCAATTAGCGCGCTGCACATCGCGGCTTCGCGGACATTTTCCGCGCTGCACATCACAACTGTGTGGCGAAATCCCGCGCAGTCCATCGCAGCTTCGAGGCCGAAACCCGCGCTGTCCATCACGACTGTGCGACAGAAACCCGCGCGGTCCATCACGGCTGTTCTGTCAAAACCCGCGATGCCAATTTTTTCATTCGGCCGATCCGTTTAAAAAATTAATTTTTTTTACTGTTTTTTCTGCCCACATAGCACATTTTACTGTACTAAGATTCCAGCATTGTTTACAGCCATAGGAAAATTTTACTATTTCGAATGCACATTTGAAAAAGTCTTTTTAAAAATTTTCAGAAATTGAAAGAATGATTTATTTGCATTTTATCTAGATTAAAAAAATTTACTGTTTACTTCCTTCATATTTTGCCCATAGCAATTTTTTAAAAAGAAATCCATTTATTTCTTAAACAAGTTATATTATTTGCTTTCCTATTCAAAAGATCCTTTGTTTTTTGAATAGTCTTTGCAAAGCATTTAATTTCCATTTATTGAAAAAGTCATATTATTTGCTTTTCTATTTCAAAAAATCCTTTGTTTTTTGAATACTTAGCATTTACTTTTTCAATTTCAGTTTAAAATATCACACGTGCACCCACTCAAACACATAATTTAAACTGAGCCTTAAAACTTACCCTAATTTCAACCCACTTTTAACCCCACTTGGGGAACATTAAAAGAACTTTGTAGCTAGGTAGTATTGAGGGGATATGTGTTCCAATAACACCCCTCAGTTATTACATCTGAGACATAGCTGTTGTCCATTAGGGAACCAAAATCTCCTAGTATTTATTGGCACGGTCATAACTAGTTTATCGGAAGGCCTCTCCCCTAGGAGGGTTGAAGTCGCGAGGATGGTTCCGGAAGTCTGAGTGGAATACCGAAATCCATTCAGTAACCGAAGGTTACCATTCGCAGTTCTCGGGATATCCCTATATGGGGGTATTGCGGTAAAAGGACCAAACGGCAGATTTACCTTTTCTGGATGTGTCATGAACGGAGTATCCTAGTAGCCATTCTTTAGGATTGATTACCCGGTGGTCCCTCCCGGTAGGGGGATATCTAGCCGTTGACTCAATACTCAATATTGTCTGACTTGGATTTCATCACCTTGCAGAGAATATAGTTTGTTGATTCACAATACTTTTAGTTAGGTGTTTGCATGATACAATCCACCTTTGGTCTAGTTGCACCTATTTTTTCTAGAAGCTGTTTGCATGTTGGTACTCTGACCATTTTTTGCATCCCTCCACTTATTAAAGCACAGCTGCTATAATAAGTGCCTTTTTGAGGTTGATTTTTTGGCCTGAGAGCCTTCATTTTCACTCCCCTTCTTGCACCCTTGGTTGCATTAGGGTTTTGAGTTTTTTATATATTACCATTTTACACATAATATTTTTCCACAAAAAACTTATTTCTCACCATTGATAATTTTAGACGCTCTCGTCATCTTCAGGGCGAACTCCCAGAGTTCAGTCTACTTGGCTCGCCACGTCACTGATGCCGAGCCTTATCCCTTGACTCGACACATTGTCGGTCAAACAGATAGTCATCCGATTCTGACACGCCTCACTTCACATTTGATTTAGAGGCAGAATCCGAAAACCCTACCGAGTTATTACCAACCAACCTCATGGCTAGGACACAATTCGACCCACTTTTTACCAGCACCATAGGTGATACATCCACAGACCCTTCTGCTGCGGTGCCATACATGGCAACCACCACCCCCCTAAGTATGCCTAATATGGCGGGCACTCCACATTTAGGAATTCCCAACATAGGGCCACCTCTTGTTATAGGAATTCCCAACACAGGGCCACCACCTGTTATGGGTATGCCCAACATAGGGGTCACAACCCCTCTGGTTACCACATCCCAAATTTCGGGAATCCCTACTGCTATTCCTAACCCTGGTGTAACCCATGTTGCACTTGGAAACGCTGGCCCTTACCATACCACAGCTATTGGAGGACATATACCTTCAATACCTAGCATACCTTTAGGCGCTACTGGACCCCCACATCATACCACCATGACTAGTCATATCCCAGTCACTATGCCACATTCATCTGCTAGCTTACGATACATGGCGAGTCTGAACTTACCAGACTTAGCCAGGCTCACCAATGATCCTATCAGACACGATCCTGCGTGGCCTCAAATGCCCACCAAACTCCCCTCCGACATCCCTAAGTTTGAGGGCAAGGAAAGTGAGGACCCACAGAACCATATCATGTCCTTCCATTTATGGTGTTCCTCCAACTCCATAGTGGACGACTCAGTCCGCCTCCGTCTGTTACAGCGCACCTTCACTGGCTCTGCAGCTAAGTGGTATATTGAGCAGCCCCATGGGACGCATGCCACCTTTACCTCCCTTGCCTCGACCTTCCTGCAGTTCTTCCAGTTACCTATCTGCTATGATGCGGGAGTTGAGATCCTACTGTCTTGTAGATAGAACACGGCCACCCACATAACTGACCACATTCATGAGTGGTGTCGACGCCGAAGCCTCTGCAAAATCAAGTTAGACGACCGTATCTTCTTAGATTGGTTTCTCAAATCCCTCCTCCCTCTCATTGCGAAGGATGTGGCATCCGAACGACCCCAGTCTGAAGAAGAGGCCATCCTCAAAGCCCAACAGTTTGACCTCATTTATGCCCAGTCGGGTTATCTGTATACCATTATACCAGACGCCCCTCGGGGCGAGTCATCCCAACATGATGCACCAGGGGCATCCCATGCCGCTGATGGCATCATTGGTCGTATGGCCTCACATCCCCAACCCTTTTCCATTGCACATCCTAGCCATGGTCCCGACCTTTCGCGGGCTACATCTCAATCTGGAGCAACCAGTTCATATGCTCCCATGGCACATCACCACCATACCCACGGACCTTCATGTCCACCTCAGTGCTTCGGTCATGCACCACCTGCATATGCCCCCCCAGCTGCACCTCAACCAATGTATTACCCGCAGCAAGCTGCTACAGCTAGCCCAACACCTCCAATAGCTCAAGGTTACCAACAACCCCAGCAGGTAACTAGACCACCTCCAGCCCCGCCTGCTTATTATGCACCACAAACTGCTCCCGCACCTGCGGCGAACCAAAATCCTCCCACTACTCAAGGGCAAGTGTACACACAGCACAACTAGCCCCAGCACCAGAACAACCAGCGCAACCAAGGTACGCAACAGAACCGTGGAAGATGACGTAACCGCGGTAATAACCAACAACATCAGCAAGGTCCTCCACCTCCCAATCCTCCACAAAATAACAATGCTGCTCCTCCCAACCGCAATCCGGATCGTAATCCCAAGCAGCCTAAAAATAATAACCTCAGAACAAACCACCCTTGTTCTATCTGCGGGGTCTATGGTCATTACACACATTCTTGCCCACATTTGGAGCAAGCTCGGCAACTCTGGACTAACGATGCCCATCGTCAAGGGCAAGCGGCTCCTCAGCCGCCACCCAACCCTCCACCACCTCAACATCAACCTTTGGTGCTGCAAAACCCCTTTCCAAACCAAGGTGTAGTGAACACTCAGCCGTTAGCTCCCTTTCAGCACAACGTTCCACCACAACAGATCACTTATGCAGCCCCTGATCAACCCATGTTCGACTCAGGTACTCACCACTTGTTGATGATGTCAACCGCCGATGCCAACCTCCAAACCCGTCGGAACCAATATGGCTCCACCTCTGAAGCCCCTCCCGCCGACAAGAACACTGACGTTCATCCCACAGATCAGATGTTACGTATACCTCCGGCTCCACTCGATGGTGCTTCTAAAGTGCCTCGCTTCCCACTTCGTCGCATCAACAATAATCCCAATGCTCGGGCTGCGTCGAATTACAACATCGTAGACGACTTAGCCCAGTCTCCTGCAGCCATGTCTGCTTTAGAAGTCTTGAAAAACTGTCCTTCATAGCGCAAGACTTTGCTCTCTTCCATTGGCGCCATTGACCCCAATGATTCACAACTGATGACATTCGATTCGGACCAGTCGAACCACGCTTACCTTCTACTTTAGCATTCCAAGTTTCCGTTTCCGTTCGAAATCTTGTCATCCATCGGTGCATTATCGATGAAGGGGCCTCTACATGCGTCATGTCTACATTCGTTTGGCAGAAGTTGGGATCCCCTACTCTCCAGCAGTCCACCACTGCGTTGCGAGCCTATGACAGCCGTTCGGCTCAACCCCAAGGTCTCTTAGCTAATTTCCCCGTCCAGCTGGCGGGTAAAACCGTGCTCATTGACATTGAGGTCATCAATTCCCAACTCGATTATAACCTCTTACTTGGCCGCAGCTACATGCATGCCATGCGGGTTGTTGCCTCATCCGTTTTCCGTACTATGATGTTCCCCCATGAGGGACGCGTGGTCAAGGTCGACCAACTTACCTACTACGATACCAAGGCCCCCGCCACACCTGAAAATGTTCTCCCCATGGTTGAACAACCTGTTTGTGGTGCAACTACCTCATTCGTTTCCTCAGTAGGACCTGGACTTTACTCCGAGGCACTGATGACTTCTACATTCCAATCTATTCCACCACCGTCACCGGAGACCCACGTCGCTGACCTCTGTACTCTTTCACAGAATACACAAAAACTCGGTAATCAACCACCCTTGTTCCCTAAACCACCATTGGTCCCTAGTCACATCGGTGTGACACCCATCCACACAATCCCCTTTCTATTCCCTCCCTCGGGTGTAGTAAGCGCTCCGGTTATGGCTACCCTTAGTCTCCCTGGGTTAACATTGGGATTACCCGTGTGGTATATTTCACCTCCCGTTCCTCTGCTGACACCAAATGTCATCCTGCAACCGGTGCAACCCATTGTTACTTCTACTCAACCACCTCCTGGTATCACTACTCCTTCGTCATCGACGAATCCCCCTCCACTCATCAGGCCCACTGGGGGCAGAGGCCCACAACCATACACTGCGGTACCCCCACCCAAGGCAGTTAAACCTCCCCCCGTATTTCGTGCTCCTCCAAAATGCTCGTTGTGTGATGAGTTAGGCCATCCAACCCATCAGTGTCCACAGTTACCTGTGTTTGTGTCAGAAATTGTTACTAAGGCTAGGGTAACAAGCCAACACAATCTCAAAAATAAAATCAATCCAAACTAGGTTTTTAGGGTTTTGTTTTGTAGGTTTTGGCTAGAAACTTCAAGAGCATAAGGGAATACATTCAACAGATAAGTAAAAACTAATTCATATACATATATCCATGAAGATGCATATATATCTCAGGAATCCAACAAAATATTGCAATGAAGTTCATACAATAAAAGACAAGCACCACTGGAAATTATACCTAAAACCAGAAATGAATTTGTCAATCAAGAAACTGTATAAGTTTAAAATGAAGCCAACACATATCAGAAGTGGAATAAGGAGTCATATATTCATAGTTTCATCAAAAATGCAATATGAGAGTTTGCAGTACTTAGCAGTGAACAAGTCTGGAATAATGCACAGCTTGCAGACCTCCTCTAGCTCTCCAAAAATTCGAACCCCTACAATATATTTTCTCCCTCTCTAAATAGTTTTTCCATCTCCCAAAAACAGTTAGGGTATTTCCTATTAATCCTCCATCGAATGACTAAGACTAGGTAAAGTAGCATTTACATTTTTACAAATTACAATTTTGCTAAAAATAGCAGATCTTTAACAAAAAACATTAAATGAACCTAACTGCCTTAGATCTCTTTCGATGCCTCCACAAGCAAAGAGATGCCATCTGGACTTGAGGATCTTTTCTTCACTCTTTTGTGCTTTTGCTCCAGCTCAGCATCCTTTTGTGTAGGTGTTCATTTTCCTGCTGCAAGGTTTGAACTGTCTTTTCTAATTCTGAGCAATTCCTGTCAGCAACCCTTTTTCTTCTGAGTGCCTCTTTTGCATCAATCACCAACTCCTGAAAATTGTCATGAGTATCTTGAAGATCTTCTCTCAATCTTCTATTTGCCATCATTAGGCCATCATTAACTTCCTGCATGTAGCTCATTTGATGCTTGTACTGTTTGACAGTCTTCTTCAAATTCTCCTTGTCAGAATTAACCAATTTTTCTATTGCAGCATCCTGATCTTCACTTGGTTTCCAAAACATGTCAAACTTCTTAAACATCAATTCCTCCGTCAATGGCTTTACAGCAGTATCTTCAATGATAGGGTTTAAAACACCTATTACCTGTGCTGATTTAATATCTTCTGTTAACAATTTTCCAGAATTGTTTTCAACAATGGATTTAGAGCTTTCTTCACCTGTTACATTTACAGACCCAAAATCCTCTCTTTTAACTGAATGCAATTCATTTTTCTTTGATTGCTCCTCCATGGATTCTTCATCAGAGATGGTCACCTTATCAGTCTTCAATTTTGGATTTAACAGCTTTTTCATGCTTAATCTTAATTTGTTTTTAGACCTAGTTTTAGGTCTCCATAAGGAAGCTGCCTCTGCCATCATTTTTAGTTTCTTCCCTTGATATTGGATAGATGCTAACTCTACCACTTCCAGTTTTTTGATCTTCTTCTTAGGCTTGGTAGTTTTTTCCTCTATAGCTTGATTTTCTTTAATCTCAGCTTTAACCTTGATCTCAGGAATGAACTGCTCTTCCTCTAACATATAGCCCTCATCATCTGAGAGGACTGTGATGGGGCTTTTGGGCTGATTCTGGACTTCTTCTTTTGCTACAGGAATAACTTTGATATCAATTTTCCTCTCTTCTTGAACCACTGTTATAGATGATGACTTCTTTCCAAGAATTTGCTTTTCCTTTTTGTCATCAAATAATGAAAATTTGACTTTATTGTGCTGTGGAATTTCCTGAGGCTGACTGTCAGTCTGTTCTTCATCTGCTACCTGCTTTGTTTCCTTTTTAGCTTTAATGCCATGTTTGTTTACAGGTTTAGCTGAATGCCCCAACTTTTGTATCATTACTTTTCCCTTATCAGTTTGCCTTTTGGGTTGTTGGTCTTCGCCTTTAGAATGAATCCCTGACCAAAACAAAAAGAAGTCCCAAGTTTTTTCCTCATGCTGCAACACTGTAGAGATGATTAACTTGATGAGACCATGGTGAAACAATGATTGAGAAGTATGATCATCCTGCTGTTTAATTTTGCTTGACATTTTCTGCAGGCTTTTGAAGAAAAAGAATGGCAAATTCATTTTAGACACCCCTGCCATGTGCTGTAGGAACCTGAGATGGTATTTGAACACTAATGAGTACCTCCCTTCACAAGTTATATAACTCTGAAGAATCCTTATAGGTTCAATCCATTCCCTCTTGAAATTATGAATGATAATACCTTTGTTCCAGTCAGGAACAACATTGGGCAATAAGTATCTTTGAGGATCAAACTCAAAAGGAGACTTCTTAAACCAGAGCTCGCCCTCATTACTAATTTCAGTGGCTTCTGAAATTAAATCTACAGTCAATTTGAATCTCAAAGGATCCATTATGATCATCTCATTCTTAAGTCCTTTGGCAAAATTGCAGGATACTTGGGCATTAAAACCATCTATCTTCTTGAAGAATTTCAACCATCCTGCCTGTTGGAACAACTCTGCACAATCTGGAAGTTTTTTAATCCATGTCAAGTCCGTGGGTTCAGCTCTATTAACCTTACCACTTTTACTGTTTTTTCCCATATCTTTCTTTTCAAGGAACTGGAACAGTCTAGTTTTAGGTTTCAGAAATGTCTTATAAGCTGTTTTCTGGGCAAATAATACTGCAGGTTATAACAATTTCAATGATATTTAAATCCCCTGCACAAAATTACAAACCTCCCTGTGTAACACCTGTATCAAGCTAGCAGACTTCCCTCTGTGTAACAAAAACTGAGTTCTACAGACAATTCTGTGAGTTTTTACGACGCCCTATTCTGATTAGGTCATAAAAGAAACAGTCGTGCAAATTCCTCCTATCATGCTTCAGGTAACTATTTCAGTGATGAATTCTTCATCCTTTCATTCTATTACATCCTTCTCAGCAACCAATTTTTTCAGAAGAACACGCAGTAGCTAAAACCCAAATTCTCCAGCTATGAGGGTTATACGTAATACCTGTCAATTACTCCTCCATCGTGGCGTAATGTCTTCAATTTGGGGTGTCAATAATGTTCTTCTTCGAGCACAGGTGTCCTCCTAACGATTCTTTGGCTGCAGGTGAATGAATTCAAAAGCCCTAATTTCTGCTGGCGCCAGAATCACAGCTGTCTCCTTCCACAATAACGTAATCCAACGTTCAACAGTGAAGTCTCCTCCTCAAACACTAACTCCTCAGTGATGATGCGTGTGACGAGGGAAACTTGACAGCTAAACCCGGAATTGGCTGGTCTCTGTGCAACTGAAACCGCATAACCTGTAATGATGCCCTTGTCTTCTCTTCGTGATTATCAACCAACTAACATCATGCTCAAAATGCTGCATACACGTGTTAAACACTTCACACAATGCGATTAGATACTCACACTCTTCATGATGATTGAAATCAGATCGAGAATTTACAAAAATTCATGCCACGATATTCCTGTAGCGCACTCTGTATTAAACTTTGGTGTAGCGCTACAAGAATATCTTTTAACCAAAATTTAGCAATTTTCTAACTTTTTGCCAACTTGTCGGAGATTTTGGCAGCTATTTGGTTTAGGACATTAGTTTAGCTACTCTCTAAAGTCATTAATGATTCTCCTTTTGAATATATAACTCACATTGACCCACTTTCAATATAAAAATGACCAAAATCAAATGAAATCTGAAAGGACTGGGCTCAAACTTTATTCAATCATTCATAAGATTCTTAAGAAGGCAAAAAAAAAAACCAAACTGAAAACCAACAATTAACTAAGGTAAACTCAAAAAACAAACCAAAATTTGGAGAGAAAAAACTAAAAATGCAGAAAAATTTACTGACTTAACATCTGGCTCCAGCTGCGGGATGAAGTCCTCCCTGTGAGGCTTCAAGAACCTGTAGACTAGTGCCTTCAGTCTTCCATTGGGCTATGGAGTCTTTATTCAATCTCACTCACACCGGTATATACAATGAAAAGTGACCATGATCTTCATTTAACTGTAGAAATGCTTGAGGAATCGCCCATTAACAGGGTTGAGCAATTCCTCTCCTTCCAATGACTGCAATATGAAAGTATTATTTTCCAAAACCTTAGCTATCAAAAAAGGGCCAAACCATAAATTATCAAATTTTCCATGTTTCCCCTTTTGTTCCTTTCTTGCATCCCATCTTAAAACCATCTCACCTTCTGAAAAAATGTGATCTTTGATATTTCTGTCAAACCTGGTTTTCGTTTTAGCTCTATACAGCTGGGCTTCTTTGTCTACCTTCTCCCTGTTCTGCTGTAACTCAATCATTTCAAAAAATCTCCTTTGCAAATCATCTGGTTCCTCTTGAGAATTTTGGAGGAACTTCATTACTGGGATTCCCAATTGTACTGGAAACACTGCTTCTGTTCCATAAACCAGCTGAAAGGGTGAAGTACCAATGGCTTGTTTTACAGTAATCCTATCTGCCCATAATGCATATTTCAACATTGAATCCCAAGATTTTTTATTTTGTTTGAGCAATTTCTTGATGCACTGAATGATATTTTTGTTAGATGATTCAGCTTGCTCATTTCCCTGAGGATAATAGGGAGTTGAGTGTTTTAGCATAATACCATTTTTCTCACAAAAGGCCACCATTGCCTTGGATTTGAATGCTTTGGCATTATCAGTAATCAATCTCTGTGGACAACCAAACCTGCTCAGAATATTATTTTCTATGAAATCCATAATTACCTTATCTGTGGCATTCCTTGTGGGGATAGCCTCCACCCACTTTGTAAAGAAATCTGTGGCAGTCAAAATCCAATGATGCTGGCCTGAAGATGCTGGGTTTATTTCTCCAATAAAATCCAGACCCCACTGCTGAAAAGGGGCATTGACTACAATAGGCTTCAAAGGTAAAGACAGCAACTTCTGTTTACCTGCAAACTTTTGACAAGGTATGCAAGCTCTTACAGTTTGATAAACATCTGTAAAAAGTGAAGGCCAATAGTAACCAGCTCTTAAAATTTTATAAGCTGTTGTTTTCCAGTATTTATGTCCTCCACAAGCTCCTTCATGAGATTCTGAAATCACTTCCTTTATTTCAGCTTGATCTAAACACCTTAATAAGATTCCTGCTGGATCTTTCCAAAACAATTGACCTTCTATCAGACAGTATTTGGTAGTTTTCAATTTCAAGGATCTGGCAGCTTTTCTGTCTAAGTGTTCTGGACATTGTAAAAATAACAGAAAATGGACAATGTCAGCATACCAATCTGAAGATGAATAAGAATCCATGATTCTTTCTTTTTCCAGAATTATTTGATTTTCTTCAGGTGCTGATTCTTCTGTCATAGCATGTAACCCTAATGCCTGACAATTTGAATCAGCCAGCAGTTTGGCCAATCCTTGTCCTTTGACCAGCTTAGTAGGTCTGATTTCCACTTCGTATTCCATAATTTTGGCAATCCACCTTCCCCTCTTTCCTTCACTATCAGGCTGTGTCAAAACATCCTTCACTGCAGCATTTGGAACAAATGAAACAACCTTGGAGTGTAAAATATAAATTCTGAAAAATTTTAAAGCCTTTACCAGGGCATAAGCTTGTTTCTCCAAGATACTGTATTTCAGCTCGGAATCTCTAAGTGTTTTGCTGAAAAAGGCAATTGGTTGTTCCAATCCCTCTTCATTCTTCTGAAGTAATACAGCAGCAATGGTGTCCTCTGAAGCAAAAGAAAATGTAAGAAATTCTTTGTCAAAATTTGGACTCACCAGAACAGGTGCTTCAGTCAGAGCCACTTTAATATTTTCAAAAGCTGTCTTTGCTTCAACAGTCCATCTGACTTCTTGATCCTTTTTTAACATGCCTGTAATTTGCTTAATGGTTTCAGCAAAATTAGGAATAAACCATCGCAGAAAATTGATTTTGCCAATAAATGATTGCACATCCTTTTTACTCCTGGGAAAACTAATTTTCAGTATTGCTTTGACTCTCTCAGGGTCAATCCTGATACCATCAGCTGATACCAAGTGACCAAGCAACTTACCTTCCTGTACAGCAAAATGTGATTTTTTAGGGTTCAAGGATAAGCCAAATTTTCTGCACTTTATGAAGGTTTGCTCCAAATGTTTCAAATGTTCATCATCAGATTTGGAGAAGACTGTAATATCATCCAGATAAATAACCACAAACTTATCTTTTTCTCCCACGAATGCAATATCCATGGCTCTCTGAAATGTTGCTCCAGCATTCATCAAGCCAAAAGGCATCTTGTCATACATAAATGTCCCCCAGGGGGTTGTAAAAGCTGTTTTTTCTTTATCATCAGGGTGCATAGCAATCTGATTATACCCTGAGAAACCATCTAGCATTGAAATCCTTTGAGCTCCAACCACCTGCTGCAAAACCTGTTCAATCTTGGGGAGAGGATAATTGTCTTTTAATGATGATCGATTCAAATTTCTGAAGTCAACACATAATCGAATCTCTCCATTCTTCTTTCTAACAGGAACCAAATTAGCCACCCAAGAAGAATACCTAAGAGGCACTATTATCTTTGCATCCAACAACTTCTTGAGTTCTTTTTCAATCACAGGAAACAAGGCTGGATTGATTCTTCTTAATTTCTGCCTGAAAGGTTTGACATTAGGTTTCAAAGGAACCTTGTGCTGAATAACTGCTGTATCATAAGTTTTTAGTTCTTTGTAAGACCAGGCAAATGCATCTATATATTTTTTCAACAACTTAATATATCTACTTCTTTGCTCTGCTGTTAGGTTTTTAGAAAGCTTTACCATTCTGGGATGTTCTGCTGAACCAATATTATAATCCTCTACATTGTCTTCTGAAGACTGAATTACTGGTCTAGAAGGTGTATCATCCTTAGTGAATATTCTTTCCAGAGGTACTAGACCTTTCGGAATGAAATTACTCTTCAATTCAATAATCTTATGTCCAGCAATCTCTTCTGCAGTAAATTCATCCAACTGTTCATCCTTTTCATCCATTTCCTGATCAATTTGATTGTTTGAAAATTCATCTACCAGCTCGAGAAATTTTTTTATTTCAATGTCATCTTCAAAAACCCTCCAATGTTTCACATTATCTGGAACACATGGCCTATATCTCACTTCTATTGGATACCTTAATTGAGTGGTTTTTGGAATTCTGAAATGTGTGGCAGCCAGGGTTAAAGAATCTGCAGTTTCATTATGATTTCTGGGAATATGAGTGATATTAAATGCTATAAAATAATTTTCAAGCATATCCCATACCTCATTTCGATATACTTTCAACAAACCCTGCTTTACTTGATATTTGTTCTTCACTTGTTGAACAACTAGTTCGGAGTCGCCAAATGCAGAAATCTGTTGAATTCCTAAATCTTTTGCAGCCTTCAATCCCAGTAGCAGGGCCTCATACTTAGCAGTATTGTTGGTGGTAGCAAATTCTAACTTATACATAAGTTTCACCATTTCACCTCCAGGAGAAATCAATAAAACTCCAGCTCCAGCACCTTCTTTGCATGAAGACCCATCAAAATACAACTGCCACAATACATCCTGCTCTTCTTGACTGTGTTTTACAGGCTGATCTTTTTGTACTTGTAACACACCAGCAGAATTCTCTTCTTCACTAAACTGTAGTATGCATGAACCAAGGTCTTTATCCACAGAATACATTGGGATTTGTAGGGTTTTTCTCATCTGTGACTATATAAGCCAACTGTAACTCTCTATAAAGTCTCCTGTTTTCCCCACCAAAAACAGGAATAGTTGCATAAGAGAGGTCCATCTGTAATGTTCCTCCAACTTTCTTAGCCCATGACCTAGACAGAAGTAGGCCAAATTTCGGTGTGATGTCAGCTACCACAACATCCATTATTACACTTTTCATGGGTAACTGAGTAAGATTGACAACCATATCTTTTATCACTCCTAGACATTTTACAGCTCGGGAGTCAAAGGCATATAAATCATGGTAAGGCTTAGTGACATTAAGGCCCAGGGCTTCCATCACAGATTTTGGCATCAAATTATGGGATGCTCCTGAATCTAGTAGACAGTTATGAATCATCTGCTCATGCACAGTCAGAGTTATATAAAATGGAGGAGAAGCCCCAGCTTCATTTTCAGTCTTCTCAGCTAAAGCTGATCCAATAAAAATTCTAGGGTTTTCTTCCTGAAGATTCACTGTATCTGAAACTGGCTGATTATTTGGCATATTCATTACCTTCAAAACTGTATTCTTGTATGATGGATTTTTTATAAGCTCAGAAAATGGCACAGGAATTTTGAGTTTTCCTAATTCATTTTCCAAACTAAAATGTTGACCCGACCTATTCACCTCTTCAATTTCTGTATTCTTCTTAGGTTTTTCTGCAGGTTGCTTCTTTTCTGCTACAGGATCAGCAATTGGTTTATCATGAATAACTGGAGCAGGAACAGCAGCTTTTTTCTTAGGAGCTTGAACTACTTGTTTTGGTCCAGTTCTGAGATTAATAATTTTCTTAACTCCATTCTGATTGGTAGCAGCATTTACAGCAGTTTTTTCACCTTCCAAATCATCTTCAACCTCATATAAATCAGCATCATAATACTCAGAATTTAGGAAATCTTCTTTAGTAACAAAGCCTGTAAACATTTTATCTCCAATGTGATTCATGTCCTGATCAGTCTCAGTTTCTTCAAAAAGCAACTGCTGATCAATTTCTTCTTCATCAACCAAATTATTTTGGAAAGGAGGGGGCACTTTCTGATCTTCATTTTCTCTCCTTTCTTGCTGGATGTCATTATTTCTTCGTTCCCTTGGCATGAATCTAGGTGCAAATTGTCTTCTAAACTGATTTTGATTGTTTGGATTCCTCTGAGCTTCTGGAGCAGGTTTAGCAGAATTCTTTTCAAGCTCTAGTTTATTCAACTTTGCAGTAAGGATCTTAACCATTTTGGCCATCTCATCTATCTTGGCCTCAGCAGATTGAGAAGCAGAGCCTGCTGTGACAGCTTCTTTCTTTCCTTTTCTTTCATATAGCTGCTGAGATGTTTCATTCTTAAGTCTATTTGAAGCTAACAAATTAGAATCTACTTCTAGGGCTGCATCTTGCATGTTCAGCAGGGTGATAGGTCTCCTCTCTCTGAGTAATAGAGAAAATTCATGATCGAAAGCATTGGCATAGGTCAACTTGGCTGATGTTTCAGTGGGTTTAATTTCTGCTGGAATTCTACTATACATCTTATTAAACCTCTTGGAAAAATCTGCAACAGTCTCATCTTTCTTTCTTCTGAGAGCTCCAAATTCGGTTATGTAATATGTGTGATCTTTCGTATCTCCCCATTGTCTCATGAAAAGCTCATGGAGTTCTTCAATAATAGTAATGGAGTTAGCAGGCAAATCTCTAAACCATTTTCTTACATCACCATCCAGACTCTGAACAAAAACCCTCATCCACACATCTTTAATTTCAATATTCTGATTGTCAGCATAACTCATAAAAGCCTCCCAATGTTCCTCAGCAGTATTTTCCCCTTGGCCATTAAATCTAGGAATATATTTCTGATAATCCCCTCCGGGCAAAGCATGTAGAGGCTGAGGTAAAACTAATGGTGCATACCTAGCTGCTACCATCCTGTCCATCATATCCATAGGTGGATTTTGGGCTGCCATCGTGGACTGAAGTTTAGACTGAAGTTTCAAATTAGGTTTTGAAAAGGAAGGGATTTGACTGGACCCTTTTTGAAAGGTATTTTTTCCTAGTTTCAACTGAAAGATTGGTATTTTATCAGGAGAAGAGGCTTTAGCCTTCAAGAAACTTTGAGGATTAGTGAAAACCTGAAAACTGCTCTCAGAGAAGATAGGTTTTGAACACGGTGAAATTTCAGCTGGGTCTAATGACTCACCCAACTGATGAGAATCACAGAAAGTTGGCAAAGATTGAGATTTTCTGAGTTTGTTTGCTGTTTTCAAAATCTGCTCAGGGTCTGTCACACCCAGATTTAATGGAGAAACAGACTTATTCCTAGTCCCAATCCCTTTAGAAGCCAGTGTGACTTTTATGGTGAAAATAGCCTTCAAAAATGCTGGTTCAAGTCCACCTCTTAAACCAGGAAAAATGATGAGTATCCCAGGGAAGATATGCTTCAGCTTCGTCCCCGGCAACGGCGCCAAAGATGTTTGTGTCAGAAATTGTTACTAAGGCTAGGGTAACAAGCCAACACAATCTCAAAAATAAAATCAATCCAAACTAGGTTTTTAGGGTTTTGTTTTGTAGGTTTTGGTTAGAAACTTCAAGAGCATAAGGGAATACATTCAACAGATAAGTAAAAACTAATTCATATACATATATCCATGAAAATGCATATATATCTCAGGAATCCAACAAAAGATTGCAATGAAGTTCATACAATAAAAGACAAGCACCACTGGAAATTATACCTAAAACCAGAAATGAATTTGTCAATCAAGAAACTGTATAAGTTTAAAATGAAGCCAACACATATCAGAAGTGGAATAAGGAGTCATATATTCATAGTTTCATCAAAAATGCAATATGAGAGTTTGCAGTACTTAGCAGTGAACAAGTCTGGAATAATGCACAGCTTGCAGACCTCCTCTAGCTCTCCAAAAATTCGAACCCCTACAATATCTTTTCTCCCTCTCTAAATAGTTTTTCCATCTCCCAAAAACAGTTAGGGTATTTCCTATTAATCCTCCATCGAATGACTAAGACTAGGTAAAGTAGCATTTACATTTTTACAAATTACAATTTTGCTAAAAATAGCAGATCTTTAACAAAAAACATTAAATGAACCTAACTGCCTTAGATCTCTTTCGATGCCTCCACAAGCAAAGAGATGCCATCTGGACTTGAGGATCTTTTCTTCACTCTTTTGTGCTTTTGCTCCAGCTCAGCTATCCTTTTGTGTAGGTGTTCATTTTCCTGCTGCAAGGTTTGAACTGTCTTTTCTAATTCTGAGCAATTCCTGTCAGCAACCCTTTTTCTTCTGAGTGCCTCTTTTGCATCAATCACCAACTCCTGAAAATTGTCATGAGTATCTTGAAGATCTTCTCTCAATCTTCTATTTGCCATCATTAGGCCATCATTAACTTCCTGCATGTAGCTCATTTGATGCTTGTACTGTTTGACAGTCTTCTTCAAATTCTCCTTGTCAGAATTAACCAATTTTTCTATTGCAGCATCCTGATCTTCACTTGGTTTCCAAAACATGTCAAACTTCTTAAACATCAATTCCTCCGTCAATGGCTTTACAGCAATATCTTCAATGATAGGGTTTAAAACACCTATTACCTGTGCTGATTTAATATCTTCTGTTAACAATTTTCCAGAATTGTTTTCAACAATGGATTTAGAGCTTTCTTCACCTGTTACATTTACAGACCCAAAATCCTCTCTTTTAACTGAATGCAATTCATTTTTCTTTGATTGCTCCTCCATGGATTCTTCATCAGAGATGGTCACCTTATCAGTCTTCAATTTTGGATTTAACAGCTTTTTCATGCTTAATCTTAATTTGTTTTTAGACCTAGTTTTAGGTCTCCATAAGGAAGCTGCCTCTGCCATCATTTTTAGTTTCTTCCCTTGATATTGGATAGATGCTAACTCTACCACTTCCAGTTTTTTGATCTTCTTCTTAGGCTTGGTAGTTTTTTCCTCTATAGCTTGATTTTCTTTAATCTCAGCTTTAACCTTGATCTCAGGAATGAACTGCTCTTCCTCTAACATATAGCCCTCATCATCTGAGAGGACTGTGATGGGGCTTTTGGGCTGATTCTGGACTTCTTCTTTTGCTACAGGAATAACTTTGATATCAATTTTCCTCTCTTCTTGAACCACTGTTATAGATGATGACTTCTTTCCAAGAATTTGCTTTTCCTTTTTGTCATCAAATAATGAAAATTTGACTTTATTGTGCTGTGGAATTTCCTGAGGCTGACTGTCAGTCTGTTCTTCATCTGCTACCTGCTTTGTTTCCTTTTTAGCTTTAATGCCATGTTTGTTTACAGGTTTAGCTGAATGCCCCAACTTTTGTATCATTACTTTTCCCTTATCAGTTTGCCTTTTGGGTTGTTGGTCTTCGCCTTTAGAATGAATCCCTGACCAAAACAAAAAGAAGTCCCAAGTTTTTTCCTCATGCTGCAACACTGTAGAGATGATTAACTTGATGAGACCATGGTGAAACAATGATTGAGAAGTATGATCATCCTGCTGTTTAATTTTGCTTGACATTTTCTGCAGGCTTTTGAAGAAAAAGAATGGCAAATTCATTTTAGACACCCCTGCCATGTGCTGTAGGAACCTGAGATGGTATTTGAACACTAATGAGTACCTCCCTTCACAAGTTATATAACTCTGAAGAATCCTTATAGGTTCAATCCATTACCTCTTGAAATTATGAATGATAATACCTTTGTTCCAGTCAGGAACAACATTGGGCAATAAGTATCTTTGAGGATCAAACTCAAAAGGAGACTTCTTAAACCAGAGCTCGCCCTCATTACTAATTTCAGTGGCTTCTGAAATTAAATCTACAGTCAATTTGAATCTCAAAGGATCCATTATGATCATCTCATTCTTAAGTCCTTTGGCAAAATTGCAGGATACTTGGGCATTAAAACCATCTATCTTCTTGAAGAATTTCAACCATCCTGCCTGTTGGAACAACTCTGCACAATCTGGAAGTTTTTTAATCCATGTCAAGTCCGTGGGTTCAGCTCTATTAACCTTACCACTTTTACTGTTTTTTCCCATATCTTTCTTTTCAAGGAACTGGAACAGTCTAGTTTTAGGTTTCAGAAATGTCTTATAAGCTGTTTTCTGGGCAAATAATACTGCAGGTTATAACAATTTCAATGATATTTAAATCCCCTGCACAAAATTACAAACCTCCCTGTGTAACACCTGTATCAAGCTAGCAGACTTCCCTCTATGTAACAAAAACTGAGTTCTACAGACAATTCTGTGAGTTTTTACGACGCCCTATTCTGATTAGGTCATAAAAGAAACAGTCGTGCAAATTCCTCCTATCATGCTTCAGGTAACTATTTCAGTGATGAATTCTTCATCCTTTCATTCTATTACATCCTTCTCAGCAACCAATTTTTTCAGAAGAACACGCAGCAGCAAAAACCCAAATTCTCCAGCTATGAGGGTTATACGTAATACCTGTCAATTACTCCTCCATCGTGGCGTAATGTCTTCAATTTGGGGTGTCAATAATGTTCTTCTTCGAGCACAGGTGTCCTCCTAATGATTCTTTGGCTGCAGGTGAATGAATTCAAAAGCCCTAATTTCTGCTGGCGCCAGAATCACAGCTGTCTCCTTCCACAATAACGTAATCCAACGTTCAACAGTGAAGTCTCCTCCTCAAACACTAACTCCTCAGTGATGATGCGTGTGACGAGGGAAACTTGACAGCTAAACCCGGAATTGGCTGGTCTCTATGCAACTGAAACCGCATAACCTGTAATGATGCCCTTGTCTTCTCTTCGTGATTATCAACCAACTAACATCATGCTCAAAATGCTGCATACACGTGTTAAACACTTCACACAATGCGATTAGATACTCACACTCTTCATGATGATTGAAATCAGATCGAGAATTTACAAAAATTCATGCCACGATATTCCTGTAGTGCACTCTGTGTTAAACTTTGGTGTAGCGCTACAAGAATATCTTTTAACCAAAATTTAGCAATTTTCTAACTTTTTGCCAACTTGTCGGAGATTTTGGCAGCTATTTGGTTTAGGACATTAGTTTAGCTACTCTCTAAAGTCATTAATGATTCTCCTTTTGAATATATAACTCACATTGACCCACTTTCAATATAAAAATGACCAAAATCAAATGAAATCTGAAAGGACTGGGCTCAAACTTTATTCAATCATTCATAAGATTCTTAAGAAGGCAAAAAAAAAAAAAAAACTGAAAACCAACAATTAACTAAGGTAAACTCAAAAAACAAACCAAAATTTGGAGAGAAAAAACTAAAAATGCAGAAAAATTTACTGACTTAACAACCTGCATTACGAGAACACATGCAAATGCTTGACGATGACCCCAACATCCCGGTTGTCAAAATTGACCCAAACCCCATGCCTCGTGACAAATCACTGCGTACCAACCACCCATGTGCGATATGCGGTATTTACGGCCACTACTCACATCACTGTCCTGATATCCCAGATTACAGAGTAGCTCTCTATGAGATGAATAATTTGGATCTTGAGACGGTGCCCCCTACTATCGAGGAGATCTACCCTCCCGCATCATCCTCATCCGGAGAGATTAACACCATTTATATGATCTCTTCGACTACCACTTTCAAACCAGAACCCCTAAATTTATGGTCTGACTACTTCCATATTGATGAGCAAATTTTGGAAACACTCATTGCACCCGACTACCCTTGGGACGATATGCATCATCGCTCATACTTCCTTCCAGAGGCGTCTACATCCACGGCATCTGACCAGTTGTCGATCGAATCGAAAGATTTCATACCCACTAAGGTCGATTGGTTCAAGGACCCCATCCCAGCACCGGATGCCTTCGAAGAAGGGAACATGTCCAACATATCCCCCATTATGCAAATTGATATTTCCACCACACCGGGAAAACCTGAGCTCATCTCGTTAGGCGCATCTTGCACTCAAGCAGAAACTCGGGCATATAAAAAGCTTTTTCAAGAATTCTGTGATGTCTTTGCCTGGTCCTATACCGAAATGCTTGGTCTTGACCCCGCCATTATAGAACACCACATTGACACATGGCCTGATGTCCCCCCCGTTCGTCAGAAACAACGACCCATTCATCCTTCCAAGCTCCCCGCTGTTAAAGCCGAGGTTGAGAAACTTCGCGAAGCAGGATTCATTTATCCTATTGCTTATACCACATGGGTTTCAAACCCCGTTCCCGTCAACAAAAAACAAGGCACCCTTAGAGTATGCACTGACTTCCGTGATTTAAACCGCGCTTGCCCCAAAGACAATTTTCCCACGCCATTCATTGACCAACTCATTGATGCATGTGCGGGACATGAAGTCTTATCTTTCATGGACGGTTTTTTCGGATACAACCAGATTCAGATTCGTAAAGAGGATCAGTACAAGACTTCCTTTACCACCCCATGGGGCACCTTTGCCTATCGTGTCATGCCTTTCGGCCTCAAAAATGTTGGTGCCACCTTCCAGCGAGCCATGACCTATTGTTTTCACGACTTGTTCCATATCCTGCTGGTCTATCTTGATGACCTTACAGCTCATTCCCGGAAACGATCAAACCACCTTAACGACCTCCGGCAAGTTTTCCTATGATGTTGCAAATATAAAATCCGCTTGAACCCACACAAGTGTGTCTTTTGCGTTCCTGCAGGCCGTTTGTTGGGTTTCATTGTTTCCCAGGATGGAATTACTGTTGATCCCCTGAAAGTCAAAGCCATCTTAGACCTTCCCTCTCCGCGCACGCTTTGGCAACTCCAGAGTTTGCAGGGGCAGTCCAATTTTTTTCGTCGCTTCGTGCCTGATTACGCCACCAAAGTTCACGGATTCTTACGCCTACTTCGCACCCACATACCCTTTGTTTGGGATGAGCAAGCAGACACGGCATTCGAAGCCCTCAAGAAAGCTCTCACACAATCCCCCTTGATCTCTCCTCTGGATTTCTCTCAGGATTTCATCCTTTACGTCTCGGCATCTGAACATGCCGTGTCCGGAGTCTTGGTCCAAGAAGACGCCTCTCACCAAGAACATGTCATTTATTACGTCATCCAGGCCTTGTCTGGCCCACCCCTACGTTACCCATACGAGGAAATATTAGCCCTAGCTGTAGTCTTTTTCGTCCAAAAATTGCGACACTACATTCTGCTCGGTCATACCACGGTCGTCGCCGACTCCAACCCTATGGTCTATCTCCTAAACAGGCGGATCCTACAAGGTCGTGTTGCTAAATGGGTCATTATCCTACAAGAATATGACCTTACTTTAAAAACTCCCAAGAGCACCAAAGCCCTCGCGCTTTCCCATCTCATCACTGACCTCCCATCCTCTTCGTCATCACCCGCTATCCTAACGGATCTGATTGACGATCACATCTTCATTATTTCGTCTGACGACCCATGGTACGATGACATCCTAATTTACCTCCGCACGCAGAAATTTTGACCCCACATCAATCGTGACGGACGCCGTCGTATACGTCACCACGCCCCCCGATACCTCTTGTTAGGGGATGTGCTTTATCGATGAGGCATTGATACCATCCTACGACATTGCCTATCCCATAGTGAGGCAGAACAAGTCCTCAATGATTGTCATAGCAGTGCCTGCGGAGGCCATTTCTCCGGCATGGCCACCGCCCAAAAGATCATTCGTGCAGGTTACTTTTGGCCGTCATTATTTATTGATTGCATCACCGCAGTCAAACATTGCCAAAATTGTCAACTTTTTTCCCCCAAAGCAAGAACCCCACCCGCCCCCCTTCATCCTATCATTACTGCCGGACCATTTTGCAAATGGGCCATCGACTTCCTTGATTGCAATCCCACGTCAGCTAGCGGTCACAAACATATTATTGTGGCCGTAGATTATTTCACCAAGTGGGCGGAGGCCATGCCAACTTACAATTGCACAGCCGACACCGCAGCACGGTTCTTTCTCAACCATGTTATCGCACGTTTTGGAGTGCCAAAGCAACTAGTCTCAGACCACAGCTCTCACTTCAAAGACGCCGTCTGGAAAGAACTATCAACCTTACTGAAATTTGAACACCATTTCTCCTCTACCTACTACCCCCAAGGAAATGGCCAGGTCGAAGCGATAAACAAAATTTTGAAAACCATCCTTCAACGCACTGTTGACAAACACAAGTCAAATTGGCACCACATGCTCTTCCCGGCACTATGGGCATACCGCACATCAACTAAAACCGCCACCGGTTTTACCCCTTTCCACTTAGTTCACGGTGTCGAATCTGTCCTCCCCATTGAGTGCCAGATTCCAACCCTACATATGGCTGTTGAACTCCTACCAGACACTACCCCAATTGAGCAACGCTTACTACTCCTGGAGCAGGCCGATGAAGATCGGCGCACAGCCCTTTAAAACATGGAAGCAGCCAAGAACCGATCCAAATTGAATTATGATAAACATGTCCACCCAAGAAATTTTTTTGAAGGGGACCTTGTCCTCGCCTACGATCAGGCTCATGACAAAACCGGGAAAGGAAAGTTTGTGTCCATGTGGCAAGGCCCATATATTATACACACTTGCCTCGGGCAAGGGGCATACATTCTGACCGATTCAGAAGGCAACCCCCTCTGCAACCCACGCAACGGGTTGTACCTCAAACGATTTTACCCATAGTAAACCAAATGAACACCACCGTCCATTGTAAAACTTCATGATAGTTCTTTCCTTTTCCTGTTTTCACCAGGTCCATTTTTTGACCATTTTTTCACGCCCTCGTCGCCTCGGTTTGCGTGCCACATTGGCCGTCATCCATTTTTGACGAACCTTATATCGTCGGATCCAGTTTTCTGCGCCCGTGATGATGCTTGAGATCATTTCTCGCTCTCATGCCCAGATTTTTTGGGCATTTTTTCCCATGCCCCCTCGTCGCCTCGGTTCGCGTGCCACATCGTCCGTCGTCCGTTTTTAGCGAGTCTTATATCGTCGGATTCAGTTTTCCGCGCTCATGATGATGCTTGAGATCATTTCTCGCTCTCATGCCCAGATTTTTAGGGCATTTTTTCCATGCCCCCTCGTCGCCTCGGTTTGCGTGCCACATCGACCGTCGTCCATTTTTTATGAACCTTATATCGTCGGATCCAGTTTTCCACGCCCATGATGATGCTTGAGATCATTTCTCACTCTCACCTCCATATTTTTTGGGCATTTTTTCCATGACCCCTCATCGCCTCGTTTTACGTGCCACATTGGCCGTTGCCCCTTTTTGACAATCTTTATGTCACCAGATTCATTTTTCTGCACTCATGATGATGCTTGAGACCTTTTCTCTCTCTCGTCAATCCCTTTTTGTTCGGTATAATTTTATCCCTTTTTCGGGACGAGCAATCCCTTTTACGAAAAAGGCACTTAGGGAGTTTCTGTTAAGCTCTTTTCTGACTCCTAAAACAATGAAAAGATCGCCGAGCAACCTTGCTTCCTTTCATGCTCGCTAAATATATCTGAAAGGGCGTCTACCTGGTATAAGTTTACCCCTTTTCCGGACCTTGTAGACTAATTACGAAAAAGGAATACTCTAGTCACATCGGCTAGAAGAGTTCTCCATTTGCATCATTTTATGCTTTTTCGGGCCTTGGAGACTAACTTACGAAAAAGAACACCAATGGAGTCCACTTACCGCTTTCAGACTCTCTAAACATGAAAGCGACCACGAGCAATCACCATCCTGGGCTCATAAAACCAAAGCACCAATGAGCACGAATAGTCCTGGGCTCACAAAATCCACAGGACAGTACCATTTCAGAGCACACTTTTATCCCTTCTTGGAGCTCATTAAAACTACGAAGAAGGACCCAATAGTGCTTCTTGGTGCCACAACAGGTCACGTCTACTCATATGGCAGCTTCCCCATTTTGGTCACCTTTGTTCAGAGTATTCTGCAGTATGTCACCCTGAGAACCCCTCGATAGCACCCATCAGCTTGACCCCCTCCGAGTCAATACATACCCTTCAGTCCTTAAAAGCAATGATACCCACACCTACAAGTCAGTTCCCTATGCTGCCAGGTCAACCATGTCATCATGCTCTGAACAAAGGAAGTTTGAGTCTACCCACTATATGACCCCAGTTACTTCCCATCCCCATAAGTATGTCAGTCCTACCATCAGTACTACCACACTTCAGTTCTACACCTCACGCTCCTATCAAGGAAACATTATTGCCTTGTTAGTTGCTGGTCTCCCTCTGTCGACGACAACCAAATTTATTCCAGAGTATAGACCTAGAGGTCCCTGTGTCTTGGACTCGTCACCATTTATGATGAGTGCCTACGAATCATTTCTAGAAGAGTCCTCAGTGCTTCTCCAAATGGTTGTTTCTCACATGCTCGACTTCAACACCTTGATCGCATCGTTGAGACTCGCACAGGGCATTGGTTCATTCAGTTATTAGTCGAAGACCCCGGATACCATCTGACTCCTCCACATTTGAGAGTCTACCTATGGATACAACCAGTTACACTTTTTCTATAGATATCCGGGTTGCACATGGCGACAGTATGCAGATGTACACCAGTTTTATACTCCCTCGAGTATACAGTCACATATACTTCCCAGAGATGGCTCATAGTCATTGAGTCCCTGCAGATATTGGACACTTTCAGTTTCAGCAGTTCACCAGTTATTCCAGTGTATCAGTTATTGAGATCAGTCATGATATGATCATGAGTACATCCCAAAATGATGTCCCCTTTGGACCATTATGATGTACCAGCATTTTTTTATTTTTTTCTCAGGTCCCCCTTCTTGGGCCTAATTGTTTCTATATGTCTTGATACGAGCATGGGTATGCCCGCCTCGTCCATTATCAGGATTATTCCTCATTCATATTGAGGCCATGTAATATTGTTTATTTTTTGCAGCTTCCAAGGGCCGCGGATCCAGTCTCCAATCGGTCTCTTCTCCTCCCCAAAACCCCAGAAAAAAGACAAAAGAACTATGATGTCTATCGGCCATACGATGAGCTCCTTCCCTCACGCATCAGGGGGCAATCTGTTAACACCCAAAAAGTGCTCACTAGCTCATTCCCTTATTCACATGACCCATTTGTCCACTTTTTCCACCATCTGAGCCTCTCAAGCCAACAAAAGGTCACCAAAAGACCTTAGTACACCCCTTTTCCCACTCAAAAAGATTATTTTTCCTAAAAAAGCATAAAAAAACCCTAAAAAAGGGTCCAAAATTCCCAAAAATATTAAAAAGGGAATAAAAATATTAATTTTATTCAAAAAAGGAAAAAGAAGGGAAAAGTATCTAAACCATGTTGGTTAATACCATTGGTTTCCACAAAACCACAAATGGTATTCCCCACCACCAAAACCTATAAAAAGGTGGTAGGGGCTCCTCATTTCACATCCATCCATATTCCTATCCTCATGCTGCCAAAATCTCCCTTGAGTTTTTGGCCATTGTAGCAACCTTGGAGAAAGGACCCATTGGAGTTTGGAGCTGCTCACCCTTGGAGCTTCTCAACTATCTTCATCAATCGGAGGTATTCATATTGCAAGCACTTGCTTGCCCCCATTTTCAATACAAAAATTATTTTTTATCTTTCTTGTTCTTGTTTTTTAATTCAAAAATGCACATGCTAGTTTAGTTTTAATTTAGATTTAGTTTATTGTTTTTGCTTAATATTGAAACTGCTGCTACTAGTTAGCAGGTGCCCATAGCACTAAGCTTGGTTGCAAAACCAAGCCAACACATACCAGTTGTGTTTCCTTACTCTGTGATATTATGAACAAAGAACGTTCCAATTATGAAGAAGCAGCGGAGAAGAAAGAATGGAAGGACGCCATGGTCGAGGAGTACCAGTCAATCATGAAGAATGATGTTTGGGATGTAGTCCCAAGACCTGAAGGGAAGTCTATTGTGACTTCCAAGTGGATCTATAAGATCAAGCATGCTGCAAATGGTAGCATAGAGAAATACAAAGTGAGTTTTGCAGCTCATGGCTTCTCCCAGAAAGAGGGAATAGATTATGAGGAGACATTTTCTCTTGTAGCCAGATACACTTCCATCAAAACAGTACTTTCTCTAGCTGCAGTGATGAAGTGGAATATACACCAGATGGATGTCAAGACAGCTTTCTTGAATGGTGTAGTCGAAGAGGAAGTGTATGTGGAGCAGCCACTCGATTTTGAGACACATGATAGGGAGTCATATGTGTGCAGGTTGAAGAAATCCTTGTGTGGCTTGAAGCAAGCTCCTAGGCTTGGTATGGTAGGATGGACAATTTCCTATCAGTTTGGGCTTTACAAAGAGTAAAGCGGATTCCAACCTTTACTACAAGGTTGAGGAAGGCAATCCTGTGATACTACTACTGTATGTGAATGACCAGTTTGTTATAGGTAAGGATGGGTTGATTGCCGACAGCAAGAGGAAGCATGCTGCCGAGTTCGAGATGAAGGACATGGGGATGATGCATTACTTTCTAGGCATGGAGGTGTGATAGAGTGCAGATGGAATCTTCCTTGGACAAAGGAAGTATGCAGTAGATATCCTGAAGCGGTTCTGGATGATGGACTACAAGGCCATGGCCACACCTATGGCATCAAACCTGAATCTTCTGTGTGATGCTTCATCTAAGCCGGTTGATGTCACTATGTACCATGAGATGATTGGGTCCTTGATGTACTTGACGAACTCGAGACCGGATATTTGCTTTGTGGTGAACACATTGAGCCAGTTCCTAACGGATCCGAGAAGTGTTCACCTGGTTGTTGTAAAGCATATTCTAAGGCACCTGAAGGGTACGGTTGATTATGGAATCAAGTATGATGTGAATCAAAATTTTAACCTGCAAGGTTATGTTGATTCATATTGGGTAGGCAGTGCTGCAGATAGGAAGACCACTTCTGGGTGCTGCTTCAATATGGGATCAGGTGTGATCTCTTGGTTTAGTAGGAAGCAGTCTTGCGTAGCACTAAGTACAGCCGAAGTAGAGTATGTTGCAGCTTGGTCAGCTAGTTGTGAGGCAGTATGGCTGAGGAAGCTACTGTCTGGGTTATTTGATCTCCCGTTGGATGCTACTGGTATCTTTTGTGACAACCAGATTTGTGTGAAGCTGTCTGAGAACCCGGCGTTCCATGACAGGTCGAAACACATTGAGATCAAATATCACTATATAAAGGATATGGTGCAGAGAGGAGCAGTGAATCTCCTGTATGTTGCGACGGATGAGCAGGTTGCATATGTGCTGATGAAACCACTAGCCAGAGTGAAGTTTGAGTACTTCAGAGAGAGGCTTGGTGTTCTTTAGATTGAAGATACTTCAAGGAAGAAGTGATGAGACACATTTGCAAGAGCCATTCCAAACATGGTGAGAGGAGGATCCTTCCCATGGCTGTGGATGTAAGCATTGTGTGATGAGCATTATGACGATGCTCCAGTTATTGCTTTGGATATGCATCAGGTGGATGCTTTGTATGATCATTTGGATCATGTATATGTATGAGTATCAGGACGATGCTCTAGATGACATGCATAAGGACGATGCAGTGACGATGATCAGGATGATCATGTGTGATGAGTATCAGGATGATACTTTGGATGATATGCATCAAGACGATGCAATGACGATGATCAGGATGATCATGTGTGATGAGTATCAAGATGATACTCTGGATGATATGCATAAGGACGATGCTATGATGATGATCAGGATGATCATATACATCAGGATTATGTATGATGAGTATCAGGTTGATACTCTGTGGCCGTGGACAGGTTGTGCATGTAGCATAGAAAAGATCCTGGGAGATCCTATAGTGTGAGCTAGGATACTCTTTTGAGGTTTTGCTACTAGAGAGGCATGTAATAAGTCCTGGAGATCCTATAGTCTGAGCTAGGATTCTCTTTAGATTTCTTGCAAGTTGCAAGACACTCTTTTATGGTTTTGCCGAACCACGTAGAAAAGATCCTAGGAGATCCCATAGTCTAAGCTAGGATACTCTTTCGAGGTTTTGTGGTGGGGGGTCACATGTAATCAGTCCTGGACATCCTATAGTTTGAGATAGGATTCTCTTTAGAGTTCTTGCAGGTTGCAAGACACTCTTTTAAGGTTTTGTGACAGTCAACATGTAAAAGATCTTATAGTCTGAGCTAGGTTTTGTTGACGCACGTAATTAGTCCTGGGATCCACAGTATGGACAGTGATGATGAAGACCTACAAGTGGTGGGCCTACATCCAGCATGAAAAAGGGATGGCTCTATAGAACTTCCTATGACGAGAAGAATTCAAAGATAGCCCAGTGATCGAGATGTCGAGTACAACAACAGTGATGATGATGATGTTCTGTGATCCAGTGATGATGATGATGTTCTGTGATCCAGTGATGATGATCCAACTCCAGAATTGAAGACTCACGCCAATATGTATTGATAAACTGTGACGAAAGAATACCTTCCTAGTTAAGAGGGAGTGTTGATGTATTTGTAACTTTGGAAGATATTCACTTGTACATTACATTTGTACTTTATTGTATATCCAACAGAGATGTATTATTCCTCTAATTGGAAGTGTTGTCATTTGTATTTGCAAGTGTCGCAAGTTACATTGTAAGTGTCGTCATTTGTATTTGCAAGTGTCACAAGTTACATTGTAAGTGTCGTCATTTGTATTGATGGGTTATTAGACCACCAGTGTGGGGTTGGCCCTGGTTAGGTCATGTGGTTGGGTTATTAGACTTGATTAGAAAGTCGGCCCCAGTAAATTATTGGCAGGTCAAGTCAATGTATAAATAGAGAGGTTGTGTCTCTCATTTGATTCATTCACTCACTTCTCAAGCTCGCATAGCTAAGAGAGAAAGTGGCGCACTAGTGGAGGAGGAGGAGAATCTGCTAGAGACATCTTATTGGGTTTGATCCTTGTGATCTTATATTGGGGCTTATCTTATCTCTGAGGAAGTTGCGAGGTTTTTCACCTTCTTGGTTTTCCCCGGTGAAACTCTGTGTCTCTTGTGTGCTTGCATTATTGTGTTTATGATTGATATGCTGTAGATATGTTGTACATGTTATTCTCTTAGTGAGCCTGATTGATAATCGAATGAAATTATCGAAAAATTAACACGCTATTCACATGTTGAGAATCTCACTCTCGCGGCAGTCATAGCCATGCAGAAGTTCCGACATTACATTTTGCTTCGCACCACCACCATCATCGCTGATTCGAACCCCATGTACCACATTCTGACTCATTAGGTGCTTGGGGGAAATTATTCACGCTAGATCATGATACTGCAAGAATTTGATCTTATTTTCGAAAAAGTCAAGTCTAAAAAGTCTTTGGTGTTTTTTGAGCTCATCTACGACCTTCCCCACTATGATGTAGAATCTGAGCCCAATGACTCTTTTCTGGATGAGTCATTGTTTCTCATCAGTACGTCTGATCTGTGGTATGGAGATATCACATTATATCTTCAAACCCAACATTTCAGTCCTCAATTGTCTTGCGACGACCGTCGTCGAATATGCCACCATGCGAAGTATTATCTGATTATCAATGATACTTTGTACCGTCGTGGTATCGATTCTATTCTTCGACGTTGTCTGGCTCATGATGAGGTTGAACACGTCCTAATTGACTATCACGCTGGGGCTTGTGGCAGTCATCTCTCTGGGATGGCTATAGCCTAGAATATTTTGCACGCGGGATATTATTGGTCGTCTATCTTCAAAGATTGTATCGAGGCCGTAAAAAAATGTCCTCCATGTCAACATTTTCATATGAAAAAGCGCACCCATCCTGTCCCGTTACACCCATTTATTGTCGTTGGCCCCTTTGCTAAATGGAGCATCGATTTCATGCATTGTAAGCCTACCTCGGCCGGGGGGCATAGTTACATCATTGTAGTTGTGGACTACTTTACAAAGTGGGCCGAGGCAATGCCTACATACACGAACGATGGCAAGACCGCCACACTCTTCATGCTTAATCATGTTATAGCGCGGTTTGGAGTTCCTCAAGCGATAGTTACTGACCATGGTTCTCACTTTATGAACCATATGGTTGACGAGTTGAGCAATAGATTGGGTTTTCTCCATGAAAACTCAACACCATACTACCCACAGTCAAACAGACAAGTCGAGGCCATTAACAAGGTCTTGAAAACTATGGTCCAATGCATGGTGTGTACGCACAAGTCTAACTGGCATAATATGTTATTCTCCGCACTGTGGGCTTATCGAACCTCCATTAAAACCACCACTGGATTTACTCCATTCCAACTAGTGTATGGATTGGAGGCGGTCCTTCCTATTGAGTGCGAGATTTCGTCCCTCAAGCTCTCCATCAAACTTCTCCCCAACACTGCTGCCGAGGAAGAACGCTTCCTCTACCTAGATAAGCTCGATAAGACTCACCGAGATGCTGCTCTTGCCAATGAGACTCATAAGACATGCGTCAAAGCACAATACGACAAGTCGGTAGAACATCACACCTATAGCGAAGGATATTTGGTCCTTACATATGACCAGAAACATGATAAGCTGGCGGCAGGAAACTTTGAGTCCATGTGGCATGGACCTTACGTAGTGAAACACGTCTTAGAGAAGGGAGCTTATGAGCTTGAAGACTACGACGGGATATGTTTGGGTGAGCCCCGCAATGGACTCTACCTGAAGAGGTACAATGCCTGAGTTTTTCATGCCTGAGTTTTTCATGCATAAGGACTTGTTGTTGCAGCAACATCCCCCCCCAAAACTTTGTACATATTGGGGCCCCTCCTTTTACTTTTTTCTAGAAAGACTGCCTAAAGAAGTTAATTCTCCTTTTAACTTAGTTTTTGTTTTCAACTTAGGAATTTGCTTTAAAAAATTGAAGTTTTTCTTCTAAGTTAAAATTCACGATTCTCTCCCGACATTGCAGAAGGAATTTTCATTTCTCTCTCGAAACTGCGGAAGGAATTTACAATTCTCTCCCAAAACTAGGGAAGGACTCAGTGAACTCTCCTGAAATTGCGGAAGAAACTTACATTTCTCTCTCGAAATTGCGGAAGGAATTTACAAAACTCTCCCGAAACTACGGAAGAAACTTACATGTCTCTCTCGAAATTGCGGAAGAATTCATGATTCTCTCCCGACACTGCGGAAGGAATTCACAAAAGTTGTTAGTCACTGAAATAGCGAAAACACTTAGTGTTTTTTTTGGAAGAACTTAAAACTCTCTTCCAAAACTACGGAAGAAGCTCAAGTTTCTCTCTCGAAACTGCAGAAGAATTCAACATTCTCTTCCGAAACTGCTGAAGAAGCTCAACTTTCTCTCTCGAAATTGTGGAAGAATTCAACAAAATTGCCCGAAACTGTGGAGGAACTTGAGATTCTCTCCTGAAACTACGGAGGAACTTGAGAATATCTCCCGACACCGCGGAATAGCTTGAGATTTCCTTCTGAAATTGCGGAAGCTTTCGCCAAATGTTGCCGTAGTAATTTGTCGATAAAACTTGAACAAAGTTATTTCATAAGTTGCGGAAGGACATTCTGAGTCTTTTCGAAACTGCGGGACGACTCGGCAAAGACGGTCACTATAAACTTCCGAGAGATGGAAAAGATTCATAAAACGCTCCCGAAACGCTGAAGCAATTCGCCATCTTGTTCCGCAACTACGGACGAAACTTGTAAGTCCTCCCCGCAATCGATGGTCGCGCTTAAATGCCAAGATGGCTTGAAAACACCGCACCGTACAAGCATTAAAACCCCATTTAAAAAAGCCACCTACCCGTTTAAATGCTGCACGTGTCTAGCTCTATATAAGGGCAGTGGGGTGTCGTTGATCCCATTGTTGGTTTGTTGTTCAAAGAACGTCATTAGGAAGATCGCATCGGCTCGCTCCAGCTCAGCGCATCCACCACCGCGTCCACCTCACCCAACCACTGTCTCATCTCCAGGTAGGCTTTTTAACCGTCATATTTGTCTCATATCCATGTTGAGCTACTTTTTGGGTTTTCCCATTCATAACGTGGCCGATAGACATTGGTAGCATAGGTTGTTTTTTGTTTTTTACGGCCGTCGTGGCCCCTTAGGTTTCTCATTCCTACCAACTGAAAGTCGTAGCCCTGACCATCTGAGTTTTTCACTGGCCGCATTCCAATCGTTTCCCTCCGTGATTCAAACTCCATACTGGCTACAGCCCATTTCGCAAGTAAAATTAATGACAGTAGTGGTCGGTTGTGATACTCAACCACTCACCTTTTCGGCTCAGTTAATGAATGTGGAAAACAGTTCCTTGTTTCATTGTTTGTTCATAGGATTTTTCTACGCCAGGCCAACCCAACATTGACCATTAGAAGTGCTATGATGAAGGGCACCCTCTCTTCAAGGACTAGTTGGGAAGTAGGTTTTTTCCATGTCATATGCTTACCTTTTCGGAAGCATTCCAAAAGTTCCTGACTAGGCATTGTCTCCCTAGAATAATCAAGTCTTAGGACCATATTTCGTTTTCTGAAATGATGTATTTTGCTTCCCCAGCATGCAGATTTATAATTTTGCCTATATTTCTCATTAGCATGTTAAAATTGTCCTTCTCTATGTTACACTCTCATAACATGTTGCAAATTCTTATAATGATTCACATTTGGTTGCGAGCAGGGATAAGCCACGATGCCAAAAGATGGTACAAAGAAAACTAAAGTGATGGAACCAGAGCAAGTGCAACTAAGGACTGAAACTATTTTTCAAGACACTAAGTGTACCATCAGCGTTCCTCCCGAGGTCCGTTGGGGAGATGTTTACCGGATGATCAGGGACCAGAATATCCCAGATGTATTATTGGAAGAAGAACAAATCTACCTCAACATCAGAACTTCCGGCATAGCTAGGGATTCTACCCGCCCTGAATTGTTCTCATGCTCTGAAGTGATCGGGTGGATACTGGAACATGCCAACCAAGAGACAAGAGTGTTGCATGACAGCAAGGGAGAGCCTTTCACTTCATTCCATCCAGCGTATATTGCTGCAGCATACAAATTCTTACGTCCCCAACAAGCTCTAAGTGATGAATGGTTGGGTAAGATGAATAATATTGAGATGGCCAAAAAATTATTTGTCACGGGAAAACACTTGAGGAAGAGAGGTAATGATGAATATGATGTTCAGAGCCTAAGACCTCCTTTTAGGTTAATCGCCCTGATGCTATGCAGAATTTTCGGCATGCCCGATGGCACTGTATATAGGATACAATGGGCCCCTATCATCCACTTCATAGCATTTAAAGGAACCGTGTTTAACTGGGCTACTATCCTTTCAGATAGTTTGGCATCCACAGTGGTCGCTACAAGAGAAGGTCTGGCCTTAAAAAAGTCAGAATTTTACATGTCTTCCTATCTCATTGACTGCATTTTGGCCAAACTCTCTTTCCCCAGACTAGGTTGCACATGGGATAAAGCCAACACCCCGGTCTACACTGCTTATAAAATAATGTGGGCTCAAAATTACAGAGCAAGCTATAAGCTCATCTGCGAAGAATTCATCATGCCTCTATATGAGCAGATGTTCAAGGAAGAGCCCAATTGTCTATCAGAAAATGCCATGGAGGTCCTGGAAAACTATGGCGATTTTTATTTCTCAGAGAAGGACACCTACATCAGGATGTTTGGAGGTACCAAAGCGCCATACATTTTTCCAAAATAAGCTACTGATTATGTAGTCCTTAAGGAAGTAGTCAGGAAAATTTTCCTTGATGGAATAGGAGGGGTGCTTAACAAGCAACATAAGGCTTCTTTCCCTCCTTTTCCCTTCTGCATAGGAGCTTACAAATTCTCAGGGGTTGCATCAGCTGAGGAATTCGTTCAAGAGTTGAAAGCTTTCCACTTCGGTGAAATGATCTTCCATAGAAATGATAGGCGGAGCAAGGTTGTCGAGCATTGCAAAGAATTTTATGCTCATTATGAAAATGCTAATTACTATGATGTCGAGGAAGAAGTGTTGAGAGGCATCAGCAACATGACTGAGTTGTAGATTTGTCGTCAATGCAGTGGAGCAAGCTCTAGCTCTGCCCCATCCCGAAAAGCCAGTCTACAGAAATAGAGAGAAGAAACTGATTCCCTAGCTCGCGAAGAACAAAGATTGAAAGAGGAAGCAAGGTTGCAGAGAGAAGCTAAGGAAGCAAGGTTGCAGAGAGAAGCTGAGGAAGCAAGGCTGCAACAAGAAGCAGAAGATGCAAGGTTGCAACAAGATGTTGAAGATGCAAGGTTGCAAAAGGAAGCGGAAGATCGAGAGCAGTTGGAAGAAAGTGAAAATCATCAGCAAGCTGAAGAAGAAGAAAGAAGGCGTAAAACTGAAGAGGAACAAAAGGTGGAAGAAGAACTTAAGAGCGATGAAGATGCCCAGGCAGGTGGCTCTGGCACCCAAGATATGGAAACAGACATATCTCAAGCAGGTGTTCCCGGCACCCAAAATGTGGAGGCAGACATATCTCAAGCAGGTGTTCCCGGCACCCAAAATGTGGAAACAAGCACGTCTCAAATAGTACAGACCCCACCCATAGAAGAAGAAATACATGTAATAGACCTCCCAATCATCCCTTACACTCCATCAGAAGATCATACTGTGTCCCGATGGGATGAATTTGTGTATGATAAGAAGAGGAAGGCAGTAGTATTGAAATTGAAAGAGAGGATAAAGAGACTCTTCTAAGAAGATATCGTTACCCGGCAAGAGACCACGGTGATGCAAAATACAAATAAGGCTCCCATAGCCATGGCATCCGTCGCTGTGTCAGCAGCAAAAGCAACACAGGAAAATGTGGTCGATATGGTTAGAGAATTTGAGTCAACAAAGAGGAGAGCTCGCATGTTGCAACATACTGTGGCTAATGAGCAGGCTTACAGGGATCTTGTAGTGAATAAATATAATCGCCTGTCTGTTGAGAACAAGGAATTGTCAGATAAGTATCACCATTTAGAAGAAGAAAAGGAACACCTGGCAGTCCAAATGATGGTTCTAGAAGCAGAAAAGAACGATTCTGAAGCTAGAGTTTCTCATCTGCAAGCAGATAAGCAAGCAATGGTTGAGCAGTTAGAGCAGGCAGAGAGCAGAGCAATAGATATGTCTCCCTTTCATGAGTTGTCCTGTGACATTCTGAGACAAATGCACGCCACACAGGAGCTGATTACCGAGGAGGTGTGCAAGCTCAAAGCCATGATGGTTAGATTGAAAGAAGTCAATGCAGAGGCCAATAGGCTTAAGGGAAAATATACTCGAGTTAAATCAAAAATCCTAAGCCAGGTGGAATGGAGAGAAGGGAAGGTTGATTTCCCCAAGCATCTCCCATTCAAGTCTGTAGATGATTTTAAAGAAGATATAGCCCTTATGGAATTCTGCAGGAACTCTGGCCTTAAGCTAATGGCTAAGATCCAAGGAACAATGGATAAAAGTAACAGCCTTTATCAAAAAATCCATGAAGTACATGATAAGTGCAAGATGAGTTTTCCCCAGTCCCTCGATGAGTTCCCAAGCAAAGAGCAACGTTTATAAGACTTGAAGGAAGAGCTAGGAATTCAAATAGAATATGTAAAGAAGATTGATGTCTTAGCCACTGATGATATCGATCAATATATTGGGCTGTCATCCGAAATAGACAGTCATTTGCTTAAAGAAATCCACCAAGCAGCAGTTGTAGAAATTCAGGGTATTGAAGCAGAACTTGGCAAACATGTGACTTCCCAGAAGATCTTGCTCCCTTCCCCAGCAAATGTGGTTGTCAGAGACACTGGTATCTGATTCAGTTACATAGCAGAGGAGGAAAAGAAAGCAGTAGTAGGCAGTCCGAGCACCTCTCTCCCAGCAGGAGCGCCTTCCCAAGGGTAAACACGCTGATCCTAAGGCGTTGTTCCTATTTTTATTTTGGTCTCCCTATGTTTAAAGCGTAGAATCACTGGACAACAGTCCTTTTCCTTTTTGAGAAATTTTATGTTTTAAGAAAAGGGCCACGATTTGTTTATTAAGAGGAAAAGTTTGTAGAGGACATGTGTAAAGATCCAGGTGGCAGCCCAAGAGGCATTTTGTAAAGATATAAATAGAAGTTTAGGGAATAGTAGAAGGACTTTTTGCAGGGAAAAATAATTTTCTTAACTTGTACGAGTTATCTTGTACTTGCTTCAAGAAAATGAAATTTAACTAATAAGAGCCTGGAGAGGAAGTCTTTTGCATGGAAATAGATGTTCGACACATGCTAGATTATTCTTGTGACTTTCATATTCTACAGTGAGATATTTCTTTGCTATCTTGAATTATTTCTCTGTATTGAATGATCTTACTGTTTCTTGTGCAAATGATTTTTCTCCTACATAAGTAATGGAATGTGTTATATGTGAATTGGAAGCTATCTTCTAATATCTGTTGCTTTCTTGTTGTAGATATATCTTTATGATTTAATGGCTGTCTGTTGATCTTTAGATCATTCTTCTAGCACAATACTCATACTTATAATTTTGCTCCTTGCAGGGATAGTTTAGGTTTATTTCGGTTTTGAATACAGATTTGTTTTGAGTTTTGCATTTAGATTAAGTTATCTTAGGCACTTGCATATCATTTTAAACCATAAAATCAAAAAGAACGGTGGATCAGGCCATAACCGGTGTAATTGAAGCAAATTTTCAAACCTGACGGTTGCCGGAACCACTAACCGGACGGATTCCCCATACCAAACGGTGGACAATCTAATTGGGATAGTCTACCGAGGAGAATCCCTTTCTGCTTGATGCTGTGATCTTCAGGGCATCAACAGTTTTTGGTGCTAGAAGGAGGGCCTGAAAGTGCATGGCTGATAAAGGAAAATCTCCCACTGTCAAAAATGTTACTAAAAACGCACTTAAAAGAGGAATTTCAGACAGCCCTAATCTTGAAGTAGCAAACCAAGAAAACCTCGTCTCTGATTCTGAACCTCAAGAAGTATTGTATGCTATGCCTTTTGCAGAAATAGAAGATTTAAGGAGACACACACGATCTTATGTTAGACAGATAGGTGGTTTAAATGCAGTAAATTTCCTCCCTAGGAAAAGTTGTCCTAGAAAAGGACAGTACACTCATGATTCAATTCTTGTGCAAAATTTTGAAGAGCTTGTGAACTTAACCTTGGAATAAATTGCAGAAACCCTGAACAAGGTCGATCTTGAAAACCCAGAAAATATTTCATATCAAGAAAGTCTTGGAGGACTTATTACTCCAAAGAACACTCCATTGAATTCACCATACAATTCTCCACCTGATTCTCCACATAGAGACATGGTCGTACCTGCTTAGAGAGCAAGGGGAGCGTTGAATTTAGCTGGGCCATTCCACAATCTTCCAAAAAATCCAGAGAAAGTCTTGCCTAAATTCGACCCAGGGAAAGCCATTTTGACCGAAGATCATCTCAAGAGTTTTTATTTAGCTCTGAATCTTTTGAATGTGCAACATGATGATGTAGTATGTAGGATTTTTCCATACACATTTGAGTCGAAAGTATCGTCCTGGTATTTTAGCCTACAACCTAGCTCGATCTCAAGCTGGGATGAATTTGAAAAATGTTTCTTAAATAAATATGGAAACCAAAAAACTGTAGCTATGCTTATGAAAGAATTATTGTCCATGAGAATGGAAAAGAAAGAAAAGGTTCAAGACTTTAACCAAAGGTTCACAACACTCTTAAATAATTTCAGTGAAGCAAATAAACCAGCAGAGGAATCTCTGGTTGAATATTATACAACAGCTCTTGAAGGACCCATAGCAATGTTCATTAAAAGATCTAAGAAAACCACCCTGATAGAGAATTTCGAAGAAGCTAGAAAGGTGGAAGAGGAAGCGGATAGCATTGCTAAACATGCCTTAGATGCAGAAACAAAACCAGCAGTCAGTAAAAAAACCTTGCTGCTCACTAGAGGTAAAGAAGAATCATCAACAGACATGGAGAATGTAGTTAAGATGATGCAGAAGTTGTCCAATAAAATTGTAGATCTCGAGAAAGATAAGGCTACTAGTACATCTAGGAAACCTTTCAAGCCATTTTACAAAAAGAGGGAAGACAGCGATCAACCTCGTCCACCCATGAATACTTCCCCTGTTTTAAACCTAAATGAAATAGGGATGGAAAACTTCTGCACCTTTCATCAAGAACCGCATTCGGAGAAGAGCTTCCCACAATGCATTAACTCTATGAGTTTAGTCATGAACCAAATGCTGGATTCACAGATTCCAGATCAAGACGATCCTCCAGAGGAATCGAGCCCTGAATTAGAAGAGCCACCTTCGGACACCACTACGGTGCTATGGGATTGGGTACCTTTAACTGAATTAGTAGAAGAATATCCCATAGAAAGCTCTCTCTCTGATGTGAACATTAATACTCGTAGTAAAGGTCCTATCACAGATCCTGTGCCAGACTCGATGCCTCCCAAGCTTAAAGTTTCAAAAGAACTACCTAGAAGACATATAGCAATCATTCCACCGCAACCTAAAGCTAGCCAAATAGCCAAACATTGACACCATAGTTCAACAACCGAAGGTCACAATGAATAAAATAGACAATCCGGCCAAAATTGGGAACGATTCTAATATAGGATATGACATTATTGAGGATATAAAGAAAGTCAAAGCAAATGTGCCAATATTCGATATGTGCAGTTTGCCTCAGCAACGAGATAAGCTGTTGCATGCTCTGCAACCCCAACCCAGCACTCCATTAACGGATACTCAAGAAGATCCCGACATTAATGAGGCTAGTATCGGCGGGAAATCTAAATCTCAGACGTTGCCATTCCTGTTGACCTTTGAATTTTCAATCATAATCTTCACAATTGTCTGGTAGATTCTGGAGCATCTTCAAATGTCATGCCTTTGTCAATTTGTAAAAAAATTAACGGGCAACCTGTTCCATCTCCGGCCCAAATTATTTAGTTAGATAGAGCCGCTGTCAAAGTTATTGGGGAAATGAAAGATGTCCTTATTAGATTATCAGCCGACTCTAGAGTCTGTCAGTTTATTAACATAATGGTAGTTGATATTCCTGAGGCCTATGGTTTGATCCTAAGTAGGGATTGGTCCACAAAGCTGAATGGTTACTTTGCAACTGATTGGTCTCATTTGTTGTTGCCTTATCAAAATAGACAGAATCAGATCAAAGTCCTATGAGAACCGCACATGAAACAAAATGTAACTCAACTAGAGGGAAAGAATGAAGCTGTAACCTTCTCATCCTTGGTTCTGGGGAATTATTTCTTAGAAATCGATCTGGTTAATTATTAATCTGAAACTATCAGCCATGAATCCGATGAACGGTCCGATCTCCTTCATTTTTCTCGGACTGATGATGTTGACTGTAATATAGTTAGTTTAGTCACTCACTTAGACCATAGAGATACTAATTTATCTGAATCAAAAGATCTTTTTTGGACATTATACTTTGACGCTTCTAAAACTCTGCAAGGATCCAGAGCCGGTTGTCTTCTGATAGATCTGGGAAGAAATAAGTATTTTTTTTTCCTGTAGACTAGAATTTGATTGTACTAACAACACTGCAGAATATGAAGCTTTGGTACACGGATTAAAGAAGGCCATCAATTTAAATGTTAAATACTTGAAGGTTTTCGGTGACTCGGAAATAGTTGTTAGACAGGTAAGAGATACCATTCATTGTCTCTCCCCTCATTTGAAGGGTTATCAGGCTAAGGTATGTCATTTAATTATGCATTTTGATGTTTTCAATATAAATTCTATTCCTAGATTGAAAAATTCTGCAGTTGATTTGTTAGCAACATCCGCTTATAGATAGGTGCCATCTAATAAAAGATGCTCAATTGAATTAATTTTCAGGCCCTCCGTCCCCGACAACGTCACAAATTTCAGGGTTTTCGATGATGACGAACAGATTATCAGTTTTCTAACGAACGAAGACATTTTCCAAGGAGCTGTGATAGATGAAAAAGAACACGATTCTGATTTGCTAAAGAAAGATGCGAGTAAAGTAAATTTCATTCCCAGAGGGGTAAGGTCACTCCAAATGTTGTTTGATCTTCAAAGTAAGTTCAAAAGGCCAACTAATACCAAAACTAACAGTTCATTAATGCAGCATGAGTTAGTTAATTTAGGTACCGAGGCAAAACCAAAATTTGTCAACCTTGGCAAATGTTGTTCACTGAGAGAAAGAGATAGGTTCATTAAACTGTTTAGAGAGTATAAGGATGTTTTTGCATGGACCTATGAGGATCTGAAAACATATGACGTCCACATTATTCAGCATGTTATACCAATGAAAGCGGGTGTCAAGCCTTTTCAGCAGCAATTAAGAAGGATGCATCTTACTTTGGAACCTCTGATTCAAAAGGAATTAAAGAAACTACTGGACGCTAAAATAATATTTAAGGTTCGGCATTCTGAGTGGGTTGCTAACTTAGTTCCCGTAAGAAAGAAGTCCGGAGAGATAAGACTATGTGTGGACTTCAGAAATTTAAACAGAGCTTCAGATAAAGACAACTATCCCATCCCTTCAATGGAACAAATTCTTCAAATGGTGTCGGGATCTGAGCTATTTTCTCTTCTCGATGGTTTCTCTGGCTACAATCAAGTATTAGTAGCCGAAGAAGATCGTCTTAAGACTACTTTCCGCACTAAGTGGGGAACTTTCGCATACAGAAGGATGCCATTCCGCCTGATAAACGCAGGAGCTACATTCCAGCGGGCAATGGATATCACCTTCCGAGGATTGGGTGGGCAGTGTGTTGTTGTCTATCTAGATGATGTGACAGTTTTTTCAAAAAAAAGGGAAGATCATGTTGTCAATTTGAAGCATTTTTGTATCGTTGTCAGAAATATGGTATTTCATTGAATCCCAAGAAGAGTGTGTTCGTTGTTCCTGAAGGTAAACTCTTGGGCCATATCATTTCCAAAAGAGGAGTGTCAATAGATCAGGAAAGAGTACAAGCTATCAATAGAATTCCAATGCCTCATAACAACAAATCTATGCAGTCCTTTATGGGCACTATCAATTTCGTCCGAAGATTTGTTCCAGATTTTGCGCAAATTGTTAAACCTTTACAACAAATGGTTAAACAAAGGATATAGTTCAAGTGGACAGATTTAGAAAATGATGCGTTTAGAGACATTAAGGCAGCCATAGCTAAAGCTCCTTCCTTAAAAAGCCCAGATTTTGATAAGGATTTTATCCTGTATACCTTTGCTTCGGATGACTCCCTCGCGGCTGTACTCACACAAAAGGTGGAGATAGGGGACGAATACCCAATCTCATTTATGAGCACTGATCTGCAAGGGGCTGAGATAAACTATCCTGTGGTTGACAAGCATGCATATGCTGTCTTCAAAGCAGTCAAACAGTTCAGACCATATATTCTTAAGAACATAACTAAAGTTATAGTTCCCCACCCAGCTGTTAGATCCCTCTTCGTTCCAAAGGAACTAGGAGAAAGGAGGGGAAACTGGGTCACAGCTCTTCAAGAATATGATTTAGAATTTAAACCAGCCACTATCATCAAAGGACAAGGCCTGTGCAAATTGCTTACAGGAAATTTGACTGATGAAGAACAACATTGGAAGAATGAAGCTGAGCTAAACTCAGTTGAAGTATGTCCTATCTTCACAACTCCTCAGTCATAGTATAGAGATCTGGTGCATTATTTGCAGCAAGGATACCTACTTGAGCACTGGAGCTCTAAGCAAAGGAGGGCACTCCATTTGAAATCAGCAGCTTATCAAATCATCGATGGGATACTTTTAAGAAAGAATTATGATGGAATTTTTCTTAGATGTCTAGAAAAGGAAGATGCAAGTAAAGTTGTTAAAGAATTACACGATGGACCCGCTGGTGGACATTATTCAGGGGAGACAACAACTCACAAGATACTAAGAGTTGGATATTATTGGCCCACTTTGTTCCGTGATGCCCATACGTACGCACGGAACTGTGATGTATGCCAAAGAAGTGCAGGGAAATTACCTAAGGCAGCAGGACCCTTGCAGCCAATTATTATCCCTTTTGAACAATGGGGTATAGATGTTATTGGAGAGATAAATCCAAATTCTTCTTTGCAACATCGATACATCCTGATGGCTACTAACTACTTCACTAGATGGACGGAGGCTATCCCATTGCGCAAGATCAATGAAGACACGGTCAACAGTTTCTTGAAGGAAAACATCATAACCAGGTTTGGGGTTCCAATTTCCCTTGTTTTTGATAATGCTCCATATTTTCGTCTTTTAAGATAAATGAATTTGTTTATGAATGGGGGATTAAGCTGCATTATTCAGCCAATTATTACCCTCAAGGAAACGGATTAGCTGAATCTTCAAACAAAAACCTCATTCGAATTCTCAAGAAGACTTTGATAGAAAATCAGTGAAGTTGGCATATAGCTCTCCCAAACGCCTTATGGGCAGATAGGGTGACTCCAAAGAATGCATTAGGGGTTTTCCCTTTCACTCTTTTCTATGGCAAGGAAGCCATCCTCCCCCCCAACATATTGCTTCCATCCTTACAGTTGTCCCAATCCTCTCGAGGGTCTGTTAGCTAAGTCTTACAATCCAGGATCAATACCCTGCTTCAACTTGAAGAAGCCCGACAGAAAGCTAAAGACCGATTCCATCAACACCAAGACATAGTCAAGAGATGGTTCGATAAGAGGAAGTCCGGTAAAAGAAGTTTTGAAGTTGGGGATTTAGTCCTGAAATGGGATCATAATCATGAAGGCAAAGGGATGCACATGAAATTCCAACATTCATGGATAGCCCTTACCAAATTTTGGCAAAGATAGGCCCATCCACTTATAAGTTGACAGACCTCGAGGGAGAAGAAGTAACCCTTCCTCTCAATGGCCTCGCCCTGAAACAATACTTTGCGTAGTCTCACTGAGACTTTCTGTACATAAATAATTTTTTTATTTTACGTTGCTTCAGCCCTTTGTTTTCATTGTTTTCAGCTATGTTGTTTCTTTTCTCGTCATTTGGACCTTTTGTACAAAGTTTGTTTTCTGAAAGCTCCTGCGGTTGGGTTTCTCATCAAGATATATCTCTCGAAGAAATCTCACAACTCATGAATCTGAAACTACGCTCGAATGAAAGTTTATCTATGTATGGTGCTCTTGTTGAAATTTCTTCAGAAGGAACGAAGCCTACTCTGCTAGTCACACTAATCCTGTTTAAATAGAAGAGATCTATGACTATCTTTATTACTATCGCCTGGCTCCATCCACTCTCACACTTAAAGGCATCTCAACAAGGTCATTGAAGTTAGACCCACAGAGAGTAGCAAATCTCGAGGGCATAAGGTATTGAAATGACTCCATGCTGCAAATTTAATAGCCAAAATGGCTTATAATCAAGGGTCTGTTTTCCAGAGATTCTCGCCTCAATTGAAGCATGGCTGAGACAAAATCAAAATCGTGTAAGTCAAGAAGGCTGTCCAAAAGACTCAGCTCAAATTAGGCTCGTCTCCGTCCGTGAGGCTTGATCAAATCAATAAAATATCTCACTCACACAAAAGGACATTATGGATTGAGGAGCCAAAATCAAAGATCATGTCTAAAGAAAAAATTTCTAGAAGGCTCAAACAGCAAAGCTGTCAAAAGTATAAACATCCAAAAGGATGCAAGCGGCATGGGAATGAGGAACAAGAGCAATAATGTCCATGAGAAGGTGTTGCAAATACTGTGGAGTCTGATAGCAGTAGCCATCTGAAAGATGAATCTTCTAAAATGAACCCCATATGTTGGCCCTTTGAGAGTTTTAAAGATGTCTCTATCAAAGCTCCCCTTTCCCCAATGGCTAGCAGATAAAGTGACTTCTTCCTTCACCGAGATTCAAGTGCTCAGCTAAATATTGCATATAAGATGGATATATTTTCAGAAGGTTCCAGATCATTGAGAGGAATTTTTTCAGAGATCTGTGTTGGCCAGCGACTCGCCAATTGTTGTTGCAGCAACATCCCTCCCAAAAAAATTTGTACATATTGGGGCCCCTCCTTTTGTTTTTTTCTAGAAAGACTGCCTAAAGAAGTTAATTCTCCTTTTAACTTAGTTTTTGTTTTCAACTGAGGAATCTGCTTTAAAAAATTGAAGTTTTTCTTCTACGTTAAAATTCACGATTCTCTCCCGAAATTGCGGAAGGAATTTTCATTTCTCTCCCGAAACTGCGGAAGGAATTTACAATTCTCTCCCGAAACTGGGGAAGGACTCGGCGAACTCTACCGAAACTGCGGAAGAAACTTACATTTCTCTTTCGAAATTGTGGAAGGAATTTACAAAACTCTCCTGAAACTGCGGAAGAAACTTACATGTCTCTCTCGAAATTGTAGAAGAATTCACAATTCTCTCCCGACACTGTGGAAGGAATTTACAAAACTCTCCCAAAACTGTGGAAGAAACTTACATGTCTCTCTCGAAATTGCAGAAGAATTCACGATTCTGTCCCGACACCGTGGAAAGACTTAAAGTTGTTAGTCACTGAAATAGCGAAAACACTTAATGTTTTTTTTGGAAGAACTTAAAATTCTCTTATGAAACTGCGGAAGAAGCTCAATTTTCTCTCTCGAAACTGCGGAAGAATTCAACATTCTCTTCCGAAACTGCGGAAGAAGCTCAAGTTTCTCTCTCAAAACTGCGGAAGAATTCAACAAACTTGCCCGAAACTGGGGAGGAACTTGAGATTCTCTCCCAAAACTGCGGAGGAACTTGAGATTCTCTCCCGACACCACGGAAGAACTTGAGATTTCCTTCCGAAATTGCGGAAGCTTTCACCAAATGTTGTCGTAGTAATTTGTCGATAAAACTTGAACAAAGTTATTTCGTAAGTTGCGGAAGGACATTCTGAGTCCTTCCGAAACTGCGGGACGACTCGGAAAACTCGGTCGCGATAAGCTTCCGAGAGACTGAAAAGATTCACAAAACGCTCCTGGAACGCCGAAGCAATTTGCCATCTTGTTTCACAACTGCGGACGAAACTTGTAAGTCTGCCCCGCAACCGACGGTCGCACTTAAATGCCAAGACGGCTTGAAAAGACCGCACCGTACAAGCATTAAAACCCCATTAAAAAAATCCACCTACCCATTTAAATGCCGCACGTGTCTAGCTCTATATAAGGGCGGTGGGGTGTCGTTAATCCCATTGTTGGTTTGTTGTTCAAAGAACGTCGTTAGGAAGACCGCATCAGCTCGCTCCAGCTCAGCGCATCCACCACCACGTCCACCTCACTCAACCACTGTCTCGTCTCCAGGTAGGCTTTTTAACCGCCATCTTTGTCTCATATCCACATTGAGATACTTTTTGGGTTTTCCCGTTCATAACGTGGCCGATAGACATTGGTAGCATAGGTCGTTTTTCGCTTTTTACGGCAGCCGTGGCCCCTTAGGTTTCTCATTCCTACCAACTGAAAGCCGTAGCCATGACCATCCAAGTTTTTCACTGGCCGCATTCCGATCGTTTTCCTACCCTGATTCAAACTTCATACCGGCTATAGACCGTTTCACAAGTATTATTAATGACAGTAGTGGTCGGTTGTGATACTCAACCACTTACCTTTTCGGCTCAATTAATGAATGTGGAAAACAGTTCCTTGTTTCATTGTTTATTCATAGGATTTTTCCACTCCAGGCCAACCCGCCATTGACCATTAGAAGTGCTACAATGAAGGGAACCCTCTCTCCAAGGACTAGGAGGGAAATAGGTTTTTTCCAAGTCATATGCTTACCTTTTCGAAAGCATTCCAAAAGTTCCTGACTAGGCATTATCTCCCTAGAATAATCAAGTCTCAGGACCATATTTCATTTTCTGAAATGATCTATTTTGCTTCCCCAGCATGCAGCTTTATAATTTGTATATATTTCTCATTAGCATGTTAAAATTGTCCTTCTCTATGTTACACTCTCATAACATGTTGCAAATTTTTATAATGATTCACATTTGGTTGTTAGCAGGGATAAGCCACGATGCCAAAAGGTGGTAGAAAGAAAACTAAAGTGATGGATCCAGAGCAATTGCAACTAAGGACTGAAACTATTTTTCAAGACACTAAGTGTACCATCGGTGTTCCTCCCGAGGTCCGTTGGGGAGATGTTTACCCGATTATCAAGGACCAGGAGATGTACACCCATGATTCGATTCTTGTCCAAAATTTTGAAGAGCTTGTGAACTTAACCTTGGAAGCAATTGCAGAAACCATGAACAAGGTCGATCTTGAAAACCCAGAAAATATTTCAGATCAAGAAAGTCTTGGAGAACTTATTACTCCAAATAACACTCCATTGAATTCACCATACAATTCTCCACCTGATTCTCCACATAGAGACATGGTCGTACCTGCTTGGAGAGCAAGGGGATCATTGAATTTAGCTGGGCCATTCCACAATCTTCCAAAAAATCCAGAGAAAGTCTTGCCTGAATTCGACCCAGGGAAAGCCATTTCGGCCGAAGATCATCTCAAGAGTTTTTATTTAGCTCTGAATCTTTTGAATGTGCAACATGAAGATGTGGTCTGTAGGATTTTTCCATACACATTTGAGCCGAAAGTATCATCCTGGTATTTAAGCCTACAACCTAGCTCGATCTCAAGCTGGGATGAATTTGAAAAATGTTTCTTAAAGAAATATGGAAACCAAAAAACTGTAGCTACGCTTATGAAAGAATTATTGTCCATGAGAATGGAAAAGAAAGAAACAGTTCAAGACTTTAACCAAAGGTTCACAACACTCTTAAATCATTTCAGTGAAGCAAATAAACCAGCAGAGGAATCTCTGGTTGAATATTATACAACAGCTCTTGAAGGACCCATAGCAATGTTCGTTAAAAGATCTAAGAAAACCACCCTGATAGAGAATTTCGAAGAAGTTAGAAAGGTGGAAGAGGAAGCGGATAGCATTGCTAAACATGCCTTAGATGCAAAAACAAAACCAGCAGTCAGTAAAAAAATCTTGCTGCTCACCAGAGGTAAAGAAGAATCATCAACAGACATGGAGAATGTAGTTAAGATGATGCAGAAGTTGTCCTATAAAATTGTAGATCTCGAGAAAGATAAGGCTACTAGTACATCTAGGAAACCTTTCAAGCCATTTTACAAAAAGAGGGAAGACAACGATCAACCTCATCCACCCATGAATACTTCCCCTGTTTTAAACCTAAATGAAATAGGGATGGAAAACTTCTGCACCTTTCATCAAGAACCGCATTCGGAGAAGAGTTGCCCACATTGGATTAACTCTATGAGTTTAGTGATGAACCAAATGCTGGATTCACAGATTCCAGATCAAGACAATCCTCTAGAGGAATCGAGCCCTGAATTAGAAGAGCCACCTTCGGACACCACTATGGTGCTATGGGATTGGGTACCTTTAACTGAATTAGTAGAAGAAGATCCCATAGAAATCTCTCTCTCTGCTGTGAACATTAATACTCGCAATAAAGGTCCTATAACAGATCCTGTGCCAGACTCGACGCCTCCCAAGCTTAAAGTTTCAAAAGAACTACCTAGAAGACATATAGCAATCATTCCACCACAACCTAAAGCTATCCAAACAGCCAAACATTGACACCATAGTTCAACAACCGAAGGTCACAATGAATAAAACAGACAATCCGGCCAGAATTGGGAACGATTCTGATATAGGATATGACATTATTGAGGATATAAAGAAAGTCAAATAAAATGTGCCAATATTCGATATGTGCAGTTTGCCTCAGCAATGAGATAAGTTGGTGCATGCTCTGCAACCCAACCCAGCACTCCATTAACGGATACTCAAGAAGATCCCGACATTAATGAGGCTAGTATCGACGTGAAATCTAAATCTCAGACGTTGCCATTCCTGTTGACCTTTGAAATTTTCAATCATAATGTTCACAATTGTCTGGTAGATTCTGGAGCATCTTCAAATGTCATTCCATTCTCAATTTGTAAAAAAATTAACAGGCAACCTGTTCCATCTCCGGCCCAAATTATTCAGTTAGATAGAACTGTTGTCAAAGTTATTGGGGAAATGAAAGATGTCCTTATTAGATTATCAGCCGACTCTAGAGTATGTCAGTTTATTAACATAATGGTAGTTGATATTCTTGAGGCCTATGGTTTGATCCTATGTAGGGATTGGTCCACAAAGATGAATGGTTACTTTGCAACTGATTGGTCTCATCTGTGGTTGCCTTATCAAAATAGACAGAATCAGATCAAAGTCCTGAGAGAAACGCACATGAAACAAAATGTAACTCAACTAGAGGGAAAGAATGGAGTTGTAACCTTCTCATCCTCGGTTCTGGGGAATTATTTCTTAGAAATTGATCCGGGTAATTATCAATCTGAAACTATCAACCATGAATCAGATGAACGGTTCGATCTCCTTCATTTTTCTTGGGTTGATGATGTTGATTGTAATATAGTTAGTTTAGCCACTGACTTAGACCATAGAGATACTAATTTAGCTGAATCAAAAGATCTTTTTTGGACATTATACTTTGACGGTTCTAAAACTCTGGAAGGATCCAGAGCTGGTTGTGTTCTGATGGATCCGAGAAGAAATAAGTATTTTTTGTCCTGTAGACTAGAATTTGATTTTACTAACAACACTGTGGAATATGAAGCTTTGGTACACGGATTAAAGAAGGCCATCGATTTAAATGTTAAATACTTGAAGGTTTTCGGTGACTCAGAAATAGTTATGAGACAGGTAAGAGATACCATTCATTGTCTCTCCCATCATTTGAAGGGTTATCAGGCTGAGGTATGCGATTTAATTATGCATTTTTATGCTTTCAATATAAAGTCTATTCCTAGATTGCAAAATTCTACAACTGATTTGTTAGCAACATCCGCTTCTAGATTGGTGCCATCTAATAACAAATGCTCAATTGAATTAATTTTCAGGCCCTCCATCCCCAACAACGTCACAAACTTCAGGGTTTTCGATGATGACGAACAGATTATCAGTTTTCTAACGAATGAAGACATTTTCCAAGGATCTGTGATAGATGAAGAAGAAAACGATTCTGATTTGCTAAAGAAAGATGTGAGTAAAGGAAATTTCATTCCCAGAGGGGTAAGGTCACTCGAAATGTTGTTTGATCTTCGAAGTAAGTTCAAAAGGCCAGCTAATACGAAACTCTAACATTTCATCAATGCAGCATGAGTTACTTAATTTAGGTACCAAGGCAGAACCAAAATTTGTCAACCTTGGCAAATGTTGTTCACCGAGAGAAAGAGATAGGTTCATTAAACTGTTTAGACAGTATAAGGATGTTTTTGCATGGACCTATGAGGATTTGAAAACATATGACGTCCGCATTATTCAGCATGTTATACCAATCAAAGCGGGTGTCAAGCCTTTTCAGCAACAATTAAGAAGGATGCATCCTACTTTGGAACCTCTGATTCAAAAGGAACTAAAGAAGCTCTTGGACGCTAAAATAATCTTTAAGGTCCGGCATTCTGAGTGGGTTGCTAACTTAGTTCCCATAAGAAAGAAGTCCGGAGAGATAAGACTATGTGTGGACTTCAAAAATTTAAACAGAGCTTCAGATAAAGACAATTATCTCGTCTCTTCAATGGAACAAATTCTTCAAATGGTGTCGGGATCTGAGTTATTTTCTCTTCTCGATGGTTTCTCTGGATACAATCAAGTATTAGTAGCCGAAGAAGATCGTCTTAAGACTAATTTCCGCACTAAGTGGGGAACTTTCGCATACAAAAGGATGCCATTCGGCTTGATAAACGCAGGAGCTACCTTCCAGCGGGCAATGGATATCACCTTCCGAGGATTGGGTGGGCAGTGTGTTGTTGTCTATCTAGATGATGTGACAGTTTTTTCAAAAAAAAAGGAATATCATGTTGTCCATTTGTAGCATATTTTTTATCATTGTCGGAAATATGGTATTTCATTGAATCCCAAGAAGAGTGTGTTTGTTGTTCCCGAAGGTAAACTCTTGGGCCATATAATTTCCAAAAGAGGAGTGTCAATAGATCAGGAAAGAGTACAAGCTATCAATAGAATTCCAATGCCTCATAACAAAAAATCTATGCATTCCTTTATGGGCACTATCAATTTCATCCGAAGATTTGTTCCAGATTTCGCGCAAATTGTTAAACCTTTACAACAAATGGTTAAACAAAGCATACAGTTCAAGTGGACAGATTTAGAAAAGGGTGCGTTTAGAGACATTAAGGCAGCCATAGATAAATCCCCTTCCTTAAGAAGCCCAGATTTTGATAAGGATTTTATCCTGTATACCTTTGCTTCGGATGACTCCCTCGCAGTTGTACTCACACAAAAGGTGGAGCTAGGGGACGAATACCCAATCTCGTTTATGAGCACTGGTCTGCAAGGGGCTGAGCTAAACTATCCCATGGTTGACAAGCATGCATATGCTATGTTCAAAGCAGTCAAACAGTTCATACCATATATTCTTAAGAACATAACTAAAGTTATATTTCCCCATCCAACTGTTAGATCCCTCTTCGTTCAAAAGGAACTAGGAGAAAGGAGGGGAAACTGGGTCACAGCTCTTCAAGAATATGATTTAGAATTTAAACCAGCCACTATCATCAAAGGACAAGGCCTGTGCAAATTGCTTACAGGAAATTCGACTGATGAAGAGCAACATTGGAAGAATGAAGCTGAGCTAAACTCAGTTGAAGTATGTCCTATCTTCACAACTCCTTAGTCATGGTATAGAGATCTGGTGCATTATTTGCAGCAAGGATACCTACTTGAGCACTGGAGCTCTAAGCAAAGGAGGGCACTACGTTTGAAATCAGCAGCTTATCAAATCATCGATGGGATACTTTTTAGAAAGAATTATGATGGAATTTTTCTTAGATGTCTAGAAATGGAAGATGCAAGAAAAGTTGTTAAAGAATTATACGATGGCCCCGCTGGTGGACATTATTTAGGGGAGACAACAGCTCACAAGATACTAAGAGTTGGTTATTATTGGCCCACTTTGTTCCGTGATTCCCATATGTACGCACGGAACTGTGATGTATGCCAAAGAAGTGCCGAGAAATTACCTAAGGCAGCAGGACCCTTGCAGCCGGTTATTATCTCTGAACCTCTTGAATAATGGGGTATAGATGTTATTGGAGAGATAAATCCAAATTCTTCTTTGCAACATCGATACATCCTGACGGCTACTGACTACTTCACTAGATGGACGGAGGCTATCCCGTTGCGCAAGATCAATGAAGACACGGTAATCAGTTTCTTGAAGGAAAACATCATAACCAGGTTTGGGGTTCCAATTTTCCTTGTTTTTGATAATGCTCCATATTTTCGTCTTTTAAGATAAATGAATTTGTTTATGAATGGGGGATTAAGCTGCATTATTCAGCCAATTATTACCCTCAAGGAAATGGATTAGCTGAATCTTCAAACAAAAACCTCATTCGAATTCTCAAGAAGACTTTGATAGAAAATCAGTGAAGTTGGCATATAGATCTTCCAAACGCCTTATGGACAGATAGGGTGACTCCAAAGAACACATCAGGGGTTTCCCCTTTCACTCTTCTCTATGGCAAGGAAGCCATCCTTCCCCCCAACATCTTGCTTCCATCCTTACAGTTGTCCCAATCCTCTCGAGGGTCTGGTAGCCAAGTCTTACAATCCAGGATCAATACCCTACTTCAACTTGAAGAAGCCGGACAGAAAGCTAAAGACCGATTCCATCAACACCAAGACATAGTCAAGAGATGGTTCGATAAGAGGAAGTCCGGTAAAAGAAGTATTGAAGTTGGGGATTTAGTCCTGAAATGTGATCATAATCATGAAGGCAAAGGGATGCACACGAAATTCCAACATTTATGGATAGGCCCTTACCAAATTTCGGCAAAGATAGGCCCATCCACTTATAAGTTGACAGACCTCGAGGGAGAAGAAGTAACCCTTCCTCTCAATGGCCTCGCCCTGAAACAATATTTTGCATAGTCTCACTGAGACTTTCTGTACATAAATAATTTTTTTCTTTTACGTTGCTTTAGCCCTTTGTTTTCATTGTTTTCAGCTATGTTGTTTATTTTCTCGTCATTTGGACCTTTTGTACAAAGTTTGTTTTCTGAAAGCTCCTGCGGTTGGGTTTCTCATCAAGATAGATCTCTCGAAGAAATATCACAACTCATGAATCCGAATCTATGCTCGAATGAAAGTTTATCTATGTATTGTGCTCTTGCTGAACTTTCTTCAGAAGGAAGGAAGCCTACTCTGCTAGTCACACTAATCCTGTTTAAATAGAAGAGATCTATGACTATCTTTATTATTATCGTCGGGATCCATCCACTCTCACACTTAAAGGCATCTCAGGAAGGTCATTGAAGTTAGACCCACGGAGAGTAGCACATCCCGAGGGCATAAGGTATTGAAACGACTCCATGCTGCAAATTTAATAGCCAAAATGGCTTATAATCAAGGTTCTGTTTTCCATAGATTCTCACCTCAATTGAAGCATGGTTGAGACAAAAGCAAAAGCGTGTAAGTCAAGAAGGTTGTCCAAAAGACTCAGCTCAAATTAGGCTCCTCTCCATCCATGAGGCTTGATCAAATCAATAAAATCTCCCACTCACACAAAAGGACATTATGGATTGAGGAGCCAAAATCAAAGATCATGTCTAAAGAAAATTTTTCTAGAAGGCTCAAATAGCAAAGCTATCAAAAGTATAAACATCCAAAAGGATGCAAGCAGCATGGGAATGAGGAACAAGAGCAATAATGTCCATGAGAAGGTGTTGCAAATCCTGTGGATTCTGATAGTAGTAGCCATCTGAAAGATGAATCTTCTAAAATGAGCCCCGTGTGTTGGCCCTTTGATAGTTTTAAAGATGTCTCTATCAAAGCTCCCCTTTCCCCAATGGCTAGCAGATAAAGTGACTTCTTCCTTCACCGAGATTCAAGTGCTTAGCTAAATATTGCATATAAGATGGATATCTTTTAAGAAGGTTCTAGATCATCGAGAGGAATTTTTTCAGAGATCTATGTTAGCCAGCAACTCGCCAATTTTTGTTGCAGCAACATCCCCCCCCCCCCAAATTTTGTACATATTGGGGCCCCTGCTTTTGCTTTTTTCTAGAAAGACTGCCTAAAGAAGTTAATTCTCCTTTTAACTTAGTTTTTGTTTTCAACTGATCAATATGCTTTAAAAAATTGAAGTTTTCCTTCTAAGTTAAAATTCACGATTCTCTCTCGAAATTGCGGAAGGAATTTTCATTTCTCTCCCGAAACTGCGGAAGGAATTTACAATTCTCTCCCGAAACTGGGGAAGGACTCAACGAACTCTCCCGAAACTGCAAAAGAAACTTACATTTCTCTCTCGAAATTGTAGAAGGAATTTACAAAACTGTCCCGAAACTGCGGAAGAAACTTACATGTTTCTCTCGAAATTGCAGAAGAATTCACGATTCTCTCCCGACACTGTGGAAGGAATTTACAAAACTCTCCCGAAACTGCGGAAGAAACTTACATGTCTCTCTCGAAATTGCGGAAGAATTCATGATTCTCTCCCGACACCGTGGAAAGACTTAAAGTTGTTAGTCACTGAAATAGCGAAAATACTTAGTGTTTTTTTTGGAAGAACTTAAAATTCTCTTCCGAAACTGTAGAAGAAGCTCAAGTTTCTCTCTCGAAACTGCGGAATAATTCAACATTCTCTTCCGAAACCGTGGAAGAAGCTCAAGTTTCTCTCTCGAAACTGTGGAAGAATTCAACAAACTTGCCCGAAACTGGGGAGGAACTTGAGATTCTCTCTCGAAACTACGAAGGAACTTGAGATTCTCTCCCGACACCGCGGAAGAACTTGAGATTTCCTTCCAAAATTGCGGAAGCTTTCGCCAAATGTTGCAGTAGTAATTTGTCGATAAAACTTGAACAAATTTATTTCGTAAGTTGCAGAAGGACATTCTGAGTCTTTCCGAAACTGCGGGACGAATAGGCAAAGCCGGTCGTGATAAGCTTCCGAGAGACTGAAAAGATTCACAAAACACTCCCGGAACGCCGAAGTAATTCGCCATCTTAATCGTCAACTGCGGGCGAAACTTGTAAGTCTGCCCCGCAGCCGACGATCGCACTTAAATGCCAAGACGGCTTGAAAAGACCGCACCGTACAAGCATTAAAACCTCGTTTAAAAAGCCACCTACCCATTTAAAAGCTGCACGTCTCTAGCTCTATATAAGGGCGGTGGGGTGTCATTGATCCCATTGTTGGTTTGTTGTTCAAAGAACGCCAATAGAAAGACCGCATCGGCTCGCTCCAGCTCAGCGCATCCACCTTCGGGTCCACCTCACTCAACCACTGTCTCATCTCCATGTAGGCTTTTTAACCACCATCTTTGTCTCATATCCACGTCGAGCTACTTTTTGGGTTTTCTCGTTCATAACGTGGCCGATAGACATTGGAAGCATAGGTCGTTTTTTGTTTTTTACGGCCGCTGTGGCCCCTTAGGTTTCTCATTCCTACCAACTAAAACCCGTAGCCATGACCATCCTAGTTTTTCACCGTCCGCATTCCAATCGTTTTCCTACCCTGATTCAAACTTCATACCGGCTATAGACCGTTTCGGAAGTATTATTAATGACAGTAGTGGTTGGTTGTGATACTCAACCACTCACCTTTTCAGCTCAATTAATGAATGTGGAAAACAGTTCCTTATTTCATTGTTTATTCATAGGATTTTTCCACTCCATGCCAACCCACCATTGACCATTAGAAGTGCTACGATGAAGGGCACCCTCTCTCCAAGGACTAGGAGGGAAGTAGTTTTTTTCCACGTCATATGCTCTCCTTTTCGGAAGCATTCCAAAATTTCCTGACTAGGCATTGTCTCCCTAGAATAATCAAGTCTCAGGACCATATTTCATTTTCTGAAATGATCTATTTTGCTTCCCCAGCATGCAGCTTTATAATTTTGTCTATATTTCTCATTAGCATGTTAAAATTGTCCTTCTCTATGCTACACTCTCATAACATGTTGCAAATTTTTATAATGATTCACATTTGGTTACTAGCAGGGATAAGCCACGATGCCAAAAGGTGGTAGAAAGAAAACTAAAGTGATGGAACCAGAGCAAGTGCAACTAAGGACTGAAACTATTTTTCAAGACACTAAGTGTACCATCGGCGTTCCTCCTGAGGTCCATTGGGGAGATGTTTACCGGATGATCAGGGACCAGGATATCCTAGATGTATTATTGGAAGAAGAACAAATATTATTCAACATCAGAACTTCCAGCATAGCTAGGGCTTCTACCCGCCCTGAATTGTTCCCATGCTCTAAAGTGATCGGGTGGATACTGGAACATGCCAACCCAGAGACAAGAGTGTTGCATGACAGTAAGGGAGAGCCTTTCGCTTCATTCTTTCCAGCGTATATTGTTGCAGCCTACAAATTCTCACGTCCCCAACAAGCTCTAAGTGATGAATGGTTGGGTAAGATGAATAATATTGAGATGGCCAAAAAATTATTGGTCACGGGAAAACACTTGAGGAAGAGAGGTAATGATGAATATGATGTTCAGAGCCTAAGACCTCCTTTTAGGTTAATCGCCCTGATGCTATGCAGAATTTTCGGCATGCCCGATGGAACTGTATATAGGATACAGTGGGCCCCCATCATCCACTTCATAGCATTCAAGGGAACTGTGTTTGACTGGGATACTATCCTTTCGGACAGTTTGACATCCACAGTGGCCACTGCAAGAGAAGGTCTGGCCTTAAAAAAGTCAAAATTTTACATGTATTCCTATCTCATTGACTGCATTTTGGACAAAGTCTCTTTCCCCAGACTAGGTTGCACATGGGATAAAGCCAACACCCCGGTCTACACTGCTTATAAAATAATGTGGGCTCAAAATTACAGAGAAAGCTATAAGCTCATCTGTGAAGAATTCATCATGCCTCTATATGAGCAGATGTTCAAGGAAGAGCCCAATTGTCTATCAGAAAATGCCATGGAGGTCCTGGAAAACTATGGAGATTTTTATTTCTCAAAGCAGGGCACCTACATCAGGATGTTTGGAGGTACCAAAGCGCCATACATTTTGCCAAAATACGCTACTGATTATGTAGTCCTCAAGGAAGCAGTCAGGCAAATTTTCCTTGATGGAATAGGAGGGGTGCTTAACAAGCAACATAAGGCTTCTTTCCCTCCTTTTCCCTTCTGCATAGGAGCCTACAAATTCTCAGGGGTTGCATCAGCTGAGGAATTCATTTAAGAGCTGAAAGATTTTGACTTCGGTGAAATGATCTTCCATAGAAATGATAGGCGGAGCAAGGTTGCTGAGCATTGCAAAGAAGTTTATGCTCATTTTGAATATGCTTATTACTATGATGCCGAGGAAGAAGTGTTCAGAGGCATCAACAACATGACTGAGTTGCAGATTTGTCGTCAATGCAGTGGAGCAAGCTCTAGCTCTGCCCCAGCCTGAAAAGCCAATCTGCAGAAAGAGACAGAAGCAACTGATGACCTAGCCCGCGAAGAATAAATATTGAAAGAGGAAGCAAGGTTGCAGAGAGAAGTTGAGGAAGCAAGGCTGCAGAGAGAAGCTGAGGAAGAAAGGCTGCAACAAGAAGCAGAAGATGCAAGGCTGCAACAAGAAGTTGAAGATGCAAGGTTGCAGAAGGAAGCGGAAGATTGAGAGCAGAGGGAAGAAAGTGAAAATCAGCAGCAAGTTGAAGAAGAAGAAAGAAGGCGTAAAACTGAAGAGGAACAAAAGACGGAAGAAGAACTTAAGACCGATGAAGATGCCCAGGCAGGTGGCTTCGGAACCCAAGATATGGAAACAGACATATCTCAAGCAGGTGTTCCCGGCACCCAAAATGTGGAGGAAAACATATGTCAAGCAGGTGTTCCCGGCACCCATAATGTGGAAACAGACACGTCTCAAGTAGTACGGACCCCACCCATATAAGCAGAAATACATGTAATAGACCTCCCAATCATCCCTTACACTCCATCAGAAGATCATACTGTGTCCCGATGGGATGAATTTGTGTAGGATAAGAAGAGGAAGGCAGTAGTCTTGAAATTAGAAGAGAGGATAAAGAGACTCTTCCAAGAAGATATCATTACCCGACGGGAGACCACGGTGATGCAAAATACAAATAAGGCTCCCATAGCCATGGCATCCGCCGCTGTGTCAGCAGCAAAAGCATTAAAGGACAATGTGGTCGATATGGTTAGAGAATTTGAGTCAACAAATAGGAGAGCTCGCATGTTGCAACATACTATGGCTAATGAGCAGGCTAACAGGGATCTTGTAGTGAATAAATATAATCGCCTATCTGCTGAGCACAAGGAATTGTCATATAAGTACCACCATTTAGAAGAAGAAAAGGAACACCTGGCAGTCCATATGATGGTTCTTGAAGTAGAAAAGAACGATTCTGAAGCTAGAGTTTCTCATCTGCAAGCAGATAAGCAAGCAATGGTTGAGCAGTTAGAGCAGGAAGAGAGCAGAGCAATAGATATGTCTCCCTTTCATGAGTTGTCTTGTGACATTCTGAGACAAATGCACGCCACACAGGAGCTGATTACTCAGGAGGTGTGCAAGCTCAAAGCCATGATGGCTATATTGAAAGAAGTCAATGCAGAGGCCATTAGGCTTAAGAGCAAATATACTCGGGTTAAAACAAACATCCTGAGCCAGGTGGAATGGAGAGAAGGGAACGCTTATTTCCCCAAGCATTTCCCATTCAAGTCTATAGATTATTTTAAAGAAGATACAACCCTTATGGAATTCTGCAGGAACTGTGGTCATAAGCTAATGGCTAAGATCCAAGGAACAATGGATAAAAGTAACAGCCTTTATAAAGAAATCCATGAAGTACATGATAAGTGCAAGATGAGTTTTCCCCAGTCCCTCGATGAGTTCCCAAGCAAAGAGCAACGTTTATCAGACTTGAAGTTAGAGCTAGGAATTCAAATAGAATATGTAAAGAAGATTGATGTCTTGGCCACTGATGATCTCCATCACTATATTGGGCTGTCATCAATATACAGTCATTTGCTTAAAGAAATCCACCAAGCAGCAGTTGCAGAAATTCAGGGTATTGGAGGAGAGCTTGGCAAACATGTGACTTCCCAGAAGATCTTGCTTCCTTCCCCAGCAAATGTGGTTATCAGAGACACTGGTATCTGGTTCAGTTACATAGCAGAGGAGGAAAAGAAAGCAGTAGCAGCCAGTCCGAGCACCTCTCTCCCAGCAGGAGTGCCTTCCCAAGGGTGAACACGTTGATCCTAAGGCGTTGTTCCTATTTTTTATTTTGGTCTCCCTATGTTTAAAGCGTAGAATCACTGGGCAGCTGTCCTTTTCCTTTTTGAGAAATTTTCTATTTTAAGAAAAGGGCCACGATTTGTTTAGTAAGAGGAAAAGTCCGTATAGGACATGTGTAAAGAGCCAGGTGGCAGCCCAAGAGGCATTTTGTAAAGATATAAATAGAAGTTTAGGGAATAGTAGAAGGACTTTTTGCAGGGAAAAATAATTTTCTTAACTTGTACGAGCTATCTTGCACTTGCTTCAAGAAAATGAAATTTACCTAATAAGAGCCTGGAGAGGACGTCTTTTGCATGGAAATAGATGTTGGACGCATGCTGGATTATTCTTGTGACTTTCATATTCTACAGTGAGATCTTTCTTTGTTGTCTTGAATTATTTCTCTGTATTGAATGATCTTACTGTTTCTTGTGCAAATGATTTTTCTCCTACATGAGTAATGGAATGCGTTATATGTGAATTGGAAGCTACCTTCTAATATCTGTTGCTTTCTTGCTGTAGATATATCTATATGATTCAATGGTTGTCTGTTGATCTTTAGATAATTCTTCTAGCACATTACTCATACTTATAATTTTGCTCCTTGCAGGGATAGTTTAGCTTTATTTCGGTTTTAAATACAGATTTTTTTCGAGTTCTGCATTTAGATTAAGTTAGCTTAGGCACTTGCATATCATTTTAAACCATAAAATCAAAAAGAACAGTGGATCGGGACATAACTGGTGTAATTGAAGCAAATTTCCAAACCTAACGGTTGCCGGAACCGTTAACCGGACGGATTCCCCATACCAAACGGTGGACAATCTAATTGGGATAGTCTACCGGGGAGAATCCCTTTCTGCTTGATGCTGCGATATTCGAGGCATCAACAATTTTTGGCGCTAGAAGGAGGGCCTGAAAGTGCATGGCTGATAAAGGAAAATCTCCCACTGTAAAAAATGTTACTAAAAACCCGCTTAAAAGAGGAATTTCAGACAGCCCAAATCTTGAAGTGGCAAACCAAGAAAACCTCGTCTCTGATTTTGAACCTCAAGAAGTATTGTATGCTGTGCCTTTTGCAGAAATAGAAGATTTAAGGAGACATACATGATCTTATGTTAGACAGCTAGGTGGTTTAAATGCAGTAAATTTCCTCCCTAGGAAAAGCTCTCCTAGAAAAGAACGACAGTACACCCATGATTCGATTCTTGTGCAACATTTTGAAGAGCTTGTGAACTTAACCTTGGAAGAAATTGCAGAAACCCTGAACAAGGTTGATCTTGAAAACCCAGAAAATATTTCAGATCAAGAAAGTCTTGGAGAACTTAGTACTCCAAAGAACACTCCATTGAATTCATCATACAATTCTCCACCTAATTTTCCACATAGAGACATGGCCATACCTGCTTGGAGAGCAAGGGGAGCGTTTAATATCATGTTGTCCATTTGAAGCATATTTTTTATCGTTGTCGAAAATATGGTATTTCATTGAATCCCATGAAGAGTGTGTTCGTTGTTCCCGAAGGTAAACTCTTGGGCCATGTTAGGAACCCATGTCTTTACTTTGTTAGTATGTTGTTGTTGGACACATATGCTTTGTAAGTCGTCCCGTAGTATTTGTTGATCAATAGTTTGTGTTATTGTTGATCCATAGTTTGTAACGGCCCATGGTTTTGATCCATAATATTGGCGCCTAGAATTAGTATATAAGTGTGTGTCGAGACCTATGAAGGCACCATGAAGTTATTTGTATTGAGCTTGCTCAAAGGAGGTTGCCCCCTCGAAGTGGCCTGTGGTCAATATAAAAGTGATTCTGAGTTCTGTCATTTCTGCTATTTCGCGTATTCTTGTTAATTAATTGTTGCAGGTGCATCACATCTGGTATCAGAGCACTTTCTTAGGCTCGCTGGGTGAAATTTCTGCCAAATTTTTTCCGCATCTGTTGCAGGTTCGGATTTGGGAATAATCCCTATCCGCTTAACTGTGGGAAGTACTTGGGCATAAGCCCTAAAACTCATTGTGAGGAGTACCACAGGAACCCCGAAGTAGCTGGCCCATTGAGAGGACCTGCCAGCGAAAAGGGAAACGACCCCTACCTGATTGACTAGTTCCCACCCGTGAGGTAAGCCAAGAGCTGTCGTTTGTGGCAAAGCGGTTATCAGTTTTACCTGAGCCATGGAGTGAGGGGTACTGCCCCAATACGCAAGCCGTCAGAAAGCATTGGTGGCCGAGTGAAACCCCTGAACTGTTAGGAAGCCGCACATACCTGGGATCCATATCTACTTTCAATTGAACTATTGTCGATCACTGCTGTGCCATTTCAGATCCATTTTGCAAGCCATTCCAGATTCAGCCATTTTCAATCCATTCGGCGTTGTTCCAGATCCCTTTCGAGCCATAGCCGCTCCATATCTCCCTTGTTTTCACTCTGTTTCCCTTGAAATTTTCGGCTAACCCCTGTCATCCCATTCTGCATATTTCAGTCCTGAAGACCCTATCCCCAATTCCCCTTCCCAAAGCCCGAAATCCCACATTTGTCTATTTTTAGGGTTTGCCATAACTTCCTCAGATTTCACCCAATCACCTTCAAATTTTACCACAGAGTTCCTTTCTGAATTCTGCTTCTTTGTTCCCCTCTGCCAAATTTTCCCATTCTTGCACCTCACTTCAGAAATCCTCCTTTTGCTTCCCTGTCTATCCAACAGTGTCCAAAACCTAGTCAAACCCCAATTACCCTTCTGATTTTTTCCCAAGTCCAGATTTTCCTTTACTAAAGTAGCTTATGTTTTTGTTTTCCTACCCAGTCAACCGAAAAAAAAACAAAAAAAATAAAAAAAAAAATCCTGGTTATGGTTGTCACCTGTGCAGGAGCAAAAACCATGGAGGACGCACTTGCAGCCATCCAAGACAAACTCCAGGATCTGGATGAAAAATTTCTCGGTCTCCATCTTGAAGATTCAGCTATGAACAACAAACGACAGTCCGAGTCTTCAACAGACAATGGGTTCTCTTCTTCCAGCAATTTCTGTGGTCCAAAGCTTGATTTTACTCGCTTCAATGGTACTGATCCAACTGGATGGATCTATCATGCAGAACAGTATTTTAGTCTGCATAATACTTTTGATGTCAACAAAGTTCCGTTGGCATCCTTTCATTTGGAACAAGAAGCTCTTCAATGGTACCGTTGGTACATCAAGGCGCATCTAGAGCCCAAATGGCCAGACTTTTGCCAGCTCCTTTTGCAACGATTTGGTCCTAGTGCTTTTGATGACTTCACAGGAGCCCTCACTAAACTTCGCCAAACTGGCACTGTGAGAGAGTATCAAACTGAATTTGAGAATCTAGCCAACCACACCGAAGGATTGTCTGATGACTTTTACCGGAGTTGTTTTATCAGTGGTCTAAAGGATGCCATCCGCTCTGAGGTCAAAATGTTCTGTCCCAACACCATGATGGAAGCACTAGGGTTGGCTAAGTTGGCAGAAGACAAGATTGCATCCCAACAGCGCTCCAAGCCCACTTTTGTTCCCTTCCGAAATATGGGTTCTCAGCGACCACCTATATCGCAGGCTCCTCGACCGACTCCTATCAAGCGTTTGTCTGAAACAGAGATGCAAGCACGCAGAGAAAAGGGGCTTTGATATAATTGTGATGAGAAATTCACTCAGGGACATAGATGTGTTCAGCAAAATCTCTATCTCTTGGATGTGGAGTCTTCGCCTGCCTCTGAAATTGGTGACGAAGATCCCGAAACACTGGATGCTCCGGTCGACATTCAGGAACTGCGTATTGACCCTCCATCTCAGGATGACCAACCAGAGATATCTCTCCATGCTTTAGCTGGAATCACCACCCCTCAAACAATGCGGGTCAGGGGTTACTTCAAGAAGCTTCCTCTTACAATACTCATTGATTCTGGGAGCACTCATAATTTCATTGACCCTCGGATCGCCAAACAAGCTGATTGTTTTATCCATCCTTGCTCCAACTTTGAAGTCATGGTTGCCAATGGGGGCACCTTACCTTGCAAAGGGAAGTGTCGAAATGTGTGTATCACTATGGGATATTATACCTTGCGCTCTGACATGTTTGCCTTTCCCTTAGGCGGATGTGATGCGGTTTTGGGCACTCAATGGCTACGCACACTTGGCCCTATCTTATGGGATTTTGCTGAACTTTGGATGCAGTTTTCCGTCAATGGAAAAAAACACACATTGACAGGATTACAACCAGGTTCTCTCAGCATCATTAGTTCACATTGCATGGAAAAACTCCTCAAGAAGAATTCACATGGTGTCATCGCTCAGATCCATTCCATCCAGATGCAACCATCAGCAGTCTCCACTACTCCTTTGGATCTACAACAAATTCTGGATCGATATACAGGTTTCTTTGCTGAACCAGTGGGATTGCCACCTTCCAGGCCAGAAGACCATCGCATTCAGCTCCTTCCTGGCAGCGTTCCTCCTAACATCAGGCCCTATCGCTACCCATTTCACCAAAAAATGGAGATTGAAATGCTCGTTCGGGACTTATTGAAGCAAGGTATTATTCGCCCAAGCACTAGTTCCTTTTCTTCTCCAGTTATTCTTGTCCGCAAAAAAGATGGGTCATGGCGCCTCTGCATTGACTTCCGAGCACTTAATCACCTCACCATCAAGGATAAGTTTCCAATTCCTGTTGTTGATGAGCTTCTTGATGAGCTTCATGGGGCTCACTTTTTCTGCAAGTTGGATCTTCGTTCTGGGTATCATCAAATTCAGGTTCATGAGGATGATATCCCTAAAACAGCTTTCCGCACACATGATGGCCATTATGAGTTTTTGGTCATGCCCTTTGGCCTCACTAATGCTCCTTCCACATTCCAGGCCTTAATGAATAAAATATTTCGACCCTACTTGCGGAAATTCATTCTGGTATTCTTTGATGATATCCTCATCTACAGTAAAACATGGGATGAACATCTCTAGCATTTGGATCTTGTCATGCAACTTTTCTCTGACCATCATCTCCATGCCAAGCAGTCTAAATGTGCTTTTGGACAGAAGGAAGTTGAGTATCTCGGGCACATTATCTCAACCCAAGGGGTTCGCGTGGATCCTGCCAAAATCGATGCCATGAACAATTGGCCGCATCCTCAGACACTCAAGAGCCTTCGTGGTTTTTTGGGGTTGACTGGCTACTACCGCAAGTTTGTCAAGGATTATGGGAAGATTGCAGCTCCATTAACTGCTTTATTGAAAAAAGATGCCTTCACATGGACACCTGCTGCTCAGTGTGCATTTGACAAACTAAAACAAGCTATGTGTATTACACCTGTGCTAGCTATGCCCAATTTTTCCAAGACCCTCACTATTGAGAGTGATGCTTGCGGCAATGGACTTGGTGTTGTTCTCCTTCAAGATTAACACCCCATTGCGTTCACCAGCAAAGCCCTTTCAGGTAAGAATTTAGCTGCCTCTACCTATGAGAAGGAAATGATGGCTATTTTGCATGCAGTTCAGAAGTGGTGCCCATACCTATTAGGTAATCATTTCTGCATCAAGACTGATCACCAGAGTCTGAAATATTTCTTGGACCAGCGTGTCTCCTCCCCGACACAACAGAAATGGGTTAGCAAACTCATGGGTTATGACTATGAGATCACTTACAAGAAGGGTAAATACAATATTGTGGCAGATGCTCTTTCTCGCACATTTGATGCCCAAGGTTCTCTTTCAGCTATTTCTATGCCTGTTCCAAATTGGTTGCAATCTGTTCAATAGGGTTATGTCAATGACTCCTCCTTATGTCAAATCATCCAACGCTTGACCAACAACCCTTCTGCTGTACCACATTACTCTTGGGATGGTGCTTCTCTGTGATACAAGGGTCGTCTGGTGCTTCCCCAGAGCACAAATCTTCAACAGGCTGTCTTCTATGAACTCCATGCTTCTCCATCAGCAGGGCACTCTGGGTTCCTCAAAACATATGAACGAGCACGGCGTAACTTCTTTTGGCAGGGCATGAAAAGGACAATTCAACAGATGGTGGCCTAATGTGATACCTGCCAACGCAATAAGGGTGAAACAACACTCCTTCCAGGATTGCTTGAACCCTTGCCCATACCTACACGGATTTGGACAGATATTTCTATGGATTTCATTGAAGGGCTCCCTAAATCTGGCGGGAATACAGTGATTCTCGTTGTGGTTGATCGCCTCTCCAAATATTATCATTTTTATGCTCTCAACCATCCCTATACAGCCTCCTCCGTCGCTCAAATTTTTCGAGACCAGATCTTTCGTCTTCATGGCATCCCTTCTTCCATCGTCTCGGATCGTGATGCGACTTTCACCAGTAATTTTTGGACAGAACTATTTCGCCACACTAGCACCAACTGAAGATGAGTTCAGGGTATCACCCACAAACACATGGTCAGACTGAAATTGTCAATAAATGCTTGGAAACTTATCTTCGTTGATTCACCTTGGAACAACAACATCAGTGGGCAAAATGGCTCCCTCTCGCTGAATGGTGGTACAATACCTCTTACCACACTGCCTCTAAAATGACCCCATATGAAGCAGTCTATGGTCAGGCACCTCCAGCTCTTCTTCCATACACCCCCACCAGTTCACCAGTTCAGGAAGTTGACACGGTCCTTCGAAACTGCGATTAGATTCTTCACATTTTGCGGGACAATCTTCACATGGCAAGAAATCGCATGAAGCAACAAGCTGATCAACACCATTCTGAGCGCACTTTTCAAGTCAGCGATATGGTTTTTCTTCGTCTCCAGCCGTACAAACAATCATCCTTGAAACTCAAAGGACGTCATAAGCTCGCTCCAAATTTCTATGGGCCATATCGGATTGTTCAGAAGATTGGGTCCGTTGCTTATAAATTGGAACTTCCTCCTTCTTCCCGCATTCATCCAGTCTTTCATGTCTCTTGTATGATGAAAGTTCTTGGCACCAACATCAGTGGACAAACAATTTTACTCGAACTGGATAATGAAGGATCCATCCTTTTGGAGCCAGAGGCCATCCTCAATCAGCGCACGTGTCAGCTTCGCTCTCGCTCTATCACAGAGGTCTTAATTCAGTGGCACGGCATGCAACCAGAGGATGATACATGGGAACCACTCCTTTAGATTCAACAACAATTTCCACATCTAAAGCTTTGAGGACAAAGCTTTTTTTAAGGGGGAGGGGATGTTAGGAACCCATGTCTTTACTTTGTTAGTATGTTGTTGTTGGACACATATGCTTTGTAAGTCGTCCCGTAGTATTTGTTGATCAATAGTTTGTGTTATTGTTGATCCATAGTTTGTAACGACCCATGGTTTTGACCCATAGTATTGGCGCCTAGAATTAGTATATATAGAACCACTAAAACAGAAAGGTGTCTACAGTGTCCCCTGCTCCTGTGATATACCTTATATAGGGGAAACGGGACGCTCCATCCAAGTGAGCTCAAAGAACACTGCGCAGACATTAGACACGATCGTCATCAGAAATCAGCCCTAGATGAACATGCCCACCACTCGCGCCACCACATACGCATTGAAGAAACGAAACTCATCGCTAGGGAGGAACATTATAGAAGGAGGAAGATCAGGGAGGCCATTGAGATAGAAAAGGTTCCATCAAATTTAAATAGGGATGATGGCCTTAAGCTTAGTGAGTGTTGGCGGCCCACAATTCGCCATCTCAAGAACAATAATCCACATTTAGAAGACAATAACTCTAAAAATTAACCAATGTTTTGATTTGATAAAAAAATTTAAATAACTTTAATTAAAATTTTAAACCATAAAAAATGTTAAACCCTATAACTCATAATCCTCATTAATATAGTTTTTAAATATTAAAAAATTTTAGTTTAAAAAAAAATTATAAATTTTAATAAGTTAAGTTAGATAAAATTAGAGCTCTTTCTTCATTAATTATTACAAGAATTATATTATTATTATCCATTTAACCAATAAAAGATTTTTTAGTTTATACTTAGGATAAAAAAATTTAAGTTAATCAAAAAACATTTATAAATCTTTTTCATTATATAATTTAAAAGACCTTATAATATTTTGTTATAAAATGATTATTTCAACATTTCAATTAAAAATATCAATAATAAAAATAATAATTAATTAATTAATTAAAAACATTAACAATAATCAAAATAATAATTAATTAATTAATTAATTAAATTTTGAATTAACTTTTAGCTAAATACTTTTAATTAAATTTTGAATTACTATTAACTAAAAAAGACTTTACTCTTAATTAAAAAATCTAATTAGGTTAATAATGGTTAGTACTTATAAGATAAAGAATAAAAATAAGAATAAAAATAGAAAAATTTTAAATATATAAAACTAGAATGTCGGCAAACCCTAAAAATTTTAAATAAACCTCACACTTATTAATTACTATCTTCTATACCTAATTTAAACCGTGAGACACTCTCTCTTGATGATGAGCCCTACTTTGTGGCTCGAAACGTCGAGAAATAACTTCACCAACGCAGTTCTCCTCTCCACCATTTTATCTTTTACTGCGTGATCATGAACAGCTTCACACTAATCCTGTTTAAATAGAAGATGTCTATGACTATCTTTATTACTGTCGTCGGGCTCCGTCCACTCTCACGCTTAAAGGCATCTCAAGAAGGTCATTGAAGTTAGACCCACGGAGAGTAGCACATCCCGAGGGCATAAGGTATTGAAATGACTCCATGCTGCAAATTTAACAGCCAAAATGGCTTATAATCAAGGGTCTGTTTTCCAGAGATTCTCGCCTCAATTGAAGCATGGCTGAGACAAAAGCAAAAGCGTGTAAGTCAAGAAGTTTGTCCAAAAGACTCAGCTCAAATTAAGCTCCTCTCGATCCGTGAGGCTTGATCAAATCAACAAAATCTCTCGCTCACACAAAAGGACATTATGGATTGAGGAGCCAGAATCAAAGATCATGTCTAAAGAAAATTTTTTTGGAAGGCTCAAACAGCAAAGCTGTCAAAAGTATAAACATCCAAAAGGATGCAAGCGGCATGGGAATGAGGAACAAGAGCAATAATGTCCATGAGAAGGTGTTGCAAATCCTGTGGAGTCTGATAGAAGTAGCCATCTGAAAGATGAATCTTCTAAAATGAACCCCATTTGTTGGCCCTTTGAGAGTTTTAAAGATGTCTCTATCAAAGCTCCCCTTTCCCCAGTGGCCAGCAGATAAAGTGACTTCTTCCTTCACCGAGATTCAAGTGCTCAGCTAAATATTGCATATAAGATGGATATCTTTTAAGAAGGTTCCAGATCACCGAGAGGAATTTTTTCAGAGATTTGTGTTCGCCAGCGACTCGCCAATTGTTGTTGCAGCAACATCCCCCCCCCCAAATTTTGTACATATTGGGGCCCCTCCTTTTGCTTTTTTCTAGAAAGACTGCCTAAAGAAGTTAATTCTCCTTTTAACTTAGTTTTTGTTTTCAATTGAGGAATCTGCTTTAAAAAATTGAAAATTTTCTTCTAAGTTAAAATTCACGATTCTCTCCCGAAATTGCGGATGGAATTTTCATTTCTCTCCCGAAACTGCGGAAGGAATTTACAATTCTCTCCCAAAACTGGGGAAGGACTCAGTGAACTCTCCCGAAACTGAGGAAGAAACTTACATTTCTCTCTCGAAATTGTGGAAGGAATTTACAAAACTCTCCTGAAACTGCGGAAGAAACTTACTTGTCTCTCTCGAAATTGTAGAAGAATTCACGATTCTCTCCCGACACTGTGGAAGGAATTTACAAAACTCTCCCGAAACTGCAGAAGAAACTTACATGTCTCTCTCGAAATTGCAAAAGAATTCACGATTCTCTCTCGACACCGTGGAAAGACTTAAACTTGTTAGTCACTGAAATAGCGAAAACACTTAGTGTTTTTTTTTAAGAACTTAAAATTCTCTTCCGAAACTGCGGAAGAAGCTCAAGTTTCTCTCTCGAAACTGTAGAAGAATTCAACATTCTCTTCTGAAACTGTGGAAGAAGCTCAAGTTTCTCTCTCGAAACTGCAGAAGAATTCAACAAACTTGCCCGAAACTGCGGAGGAACTTGAGATTCTCTCCCGAAACTGCGGAGGAACTTGAGATTCTCTCTCGACAACGCGGAAGAACTTGAGATTTTCTTCCGAAATTGTGGAAGCTTTCGCCAAATGTTGCCGTAGTAATTTGTCGATAAAACTTGAACAAAGTTATTTCGTAAGTTGCGGAAGGACATTCTGAGTCTTTCCGAAACTGCGGGACGACTCGGCAAAGTCGGTCGCGATAAGCTTTTGAGAGACTGAAGTATTTCCACAACTGCGGACGAAACTTGTAAGTCCGCCCCGCAACCGACGGTCGCACGTAAATTCCAAGACGGCTTGAAAAGACCGCACCGTACAAGCATTAAAACCCCATTTAAAAAAGCAACCTACTCGTTTAAATGTCGCACGTGTCTAGCTCTATATAAGGGCGATGGGGTGTCATTGATCCCATTGTTGTTTTGTGTTTCAAAGAACGCCGTTAGGAAGACCGCGTCGACTCGCTCCAGCTCAGCGCATCCACCACCGCGTCCACCTCACTCAACCACTGTCTCATCTCCAAGTAGGATTTTTAACCACCATCTTTGTCTCATATCCACGTCGAGCTACTTTTTGGGTTTTCCCGTTCATAACGTGGCCGATAGACATTGGTAGCATAGGTCGTTTTTTGTTTTTTACGGCCGCCGTGGCCCCTTAGGTTTCTCATTCCTACCAACTGAAATCCATAGCCATGACCATCCGAGTTTTTCATTGGCCGCATTCCTATCGTTTTCCTACCCTGATTGAAACTTCATACCGGCTACAGACCGTTTCGCAAGTATTATTAATGACAGTAGTGGTCGGTTGTGATACTCAACCACTCACCTTTTCGGCTCAGTTAATGAATGTGGAAAATAGTTCCTTGTTTCACTGTTTATTCATAGGATTCTTCCACTCCAATCCAACCCACCATTGACCATTAGAAGTGCTATGATGAAGGGCGCCCTCTCTCCAAGGACTAGGAGGGAAGTAGGTTATTTCCACGTCATATGCTTACCTTTTTGGAAGCATTCCAAAACTTCCTGACTAAGCATTGTCTCCCTAGAATAATCAAGTCTTGAGACCATATTTCATTTTCTGAAATGATCTATTTTGCTTCCCCAGCATGCAGCTTTATAATTTTGTCTATATTTCTCATTAGCATGTTAAAATTGTCCTTCTCTATGTTACACTCTCATAACATGTTGCAAATTTTTATAATGATTCACATTTGGTTGCTAGCAGGGACATGCCACGATGCCAAAAGGTGGTAGAAAGAAAACTAAAGTGATGGAACCAAAGCAAGTGCAACTAAGGACTGAAACTATTTTTCAAGACACTAAGTGTACCATCGGCGTTCCTCCCGAGGTCCGTTGGGTAGATGTTTACTGGATGATCAAGGACCAGGATATCCTAGATGTATTATTGGAAGAAGAACAAATCTACCTCAACATCAAAACTTTCGGCATAGCTAGGGCTTCTACCCGCCCTGAATTGTTCCCATGCTCTGAAGTAATCGGGTGGATAATGGAACATGCCAACCCAGAGACAAGAGTGTTGCATGACAGCAAGGGAGAGCCTTTCGCTTCATTCCATCCAACGTATATTTCTGCAGCCTACAAATTCTCACGTCACCAACAAGCTCTAAGTGATGAATGGTTGGGTAAGATGAATAATATTGAGATGGCCAAAAAATTATTGGTCACGGGAAAACACTTGAGGAAGAGAGGTAATGATGAATATGATGTTCGGAGCCTAAGACCTCCTTTTAGGTTAATCACCCTGATGCTATGCATAATTTTTGGCATGCCTGATGGCACTGTATATAGGATACAGTGGGCTGCCATCATCCACTTCATAGCATTCAAAGGAACCATGTTTGACTGGGCTACTATCCTTTCGGACAGTTTGGCATCCACAGTGGCCGCTACAAGAGAAGGTCTGGCATCTAAAAAGTCAGAATTTTACATGTCTTCCTATCTCATTGACTGCATTTTGGCCAAACTCTCTTTCCCCAGACTAGGTTGCACATGGGATAAAGCCAACACCCCGGTCTACACTGCTTATAAAATAATGTGGTCTCAAAATTACAGAGCAAGCTATAAACTCATCTGCGAAGAATTCATCATGCCTCTATATGAGCAAATGTTCAAGGAAGAGCCCAATTCTCTATCAGAAAATGCCATGGATATCCTGGAAAACTATGGTGATTTTTATTTCTCAGAGCAGGGCATCTACATCAGGATGTTTGGAAGTACCAAAGCGCCATACATTTTGCCAAAATACGCTACTCATTATGTAGTCCTCAAGGAAGCAGTCAGGCAAATTTTCCTTGATGGAATAGGAGGGGTGCTTAACAAGCAAAATAAGGCGTCTTTCCCTCCTTTGCCCTTTTGCATAGGAACCTACAAATTCTCAGGGGTTGCACCAGCTGAGGAATTCGTTCAAGAGCTGAAAGCTTTCCACTTCGGTGAAATGATCTTCCATAGAAATGATAGGCAGAGCAAGGTTGCCGAGCTTTGCAAAGAATTTTATGCTCAGAATATGCTCATTACTATGATGTCGAGGAAGAAGTGTTCAGAGGCATCAGCAACATGACTGAGTTGTAGATTTGTTGTCAAGGAAGTGGAGCAAGCTCTAGCTCTGCCGCAGCCCGAAAAGCCAGTCTGCAGAAAGAGAGAGAAGCAACTGATGCCCTAGCCCGCGAAGAACAAAGATTGAAAGAGGAAGCAAGGTTGCAGAGAGAAGTTGAGGAAGCAATGTTGCAGAGAGAAGCTGAGAAAGCAAGGTTGCAGAGAGAAGCTGAGGAAGCAAGGCTGCAACAAGAAGCAGAAGATGCAAGGTTGCAACAAGAAGCTAAAGATGCAAGGTTGCAGAAGGAAGCGAAAGATCGAGAGTAGAGGGAAGAAAGTGAAAATCAGTAGCAAGCCGAAGAAGAAGAAAAAAGGCGTAAAACTGAAGAGGAACAAAAGGCGGAAGAAGAACTTAAGACCGGATAAGATGCCCAGGCAGGTGGCTCCAGCACCCAAGATATGGAAACAGACATATGTCAAGCAGGTGTTCCCGGCACCCAAAATGTGGAGGCAGACATATCTCAAGCAGGTGTTCCCGGCACCCAAAATGTGGAAACAGACACGTCTCAAGTAGTACAGACCCCACCCATAGAAGCATAAATACATGTAATAGACCTCCCAATCATCCCTTACACTCCATCAGAAGATCATACTGTGTCCCGATGGGATGAATTTGTGTATGATAAGAAGAGGAAGGCAGTAGTCTTGAAATCAGAAGAGAGGATAAAGAGACTCTTCCAAGAAGATATCGTTACCCGGTGGGAGGCCACGGTGATGCAAAATACAAATAAGGATCCCATAGCCATGGCATCCGTCGCTGTGTCATTAGCAAAAGCAACACAGGACAATGTGGTCGATATGGTTAGAGAATTTGAGTCAACAAAGAGGAGAGCTCGCATGTTGCAACATACTGTGGCTAATGAGTAGGCTTACAGGGATCTTGTAGTGAATAAATATAATCGCCTGTTTGTTAAGCAAAAGGAATTGTCAGATAAGTATCACCATTTAGAAGAAGAAAAGGAACACCTGGCAGTCCAGATGATGGTTCTAGAAGCAGAAAAGAACGATTCTAAAGCTAGAGTTTCTCATCTGCAAGCAAATAAGCAAGAAATGGTTGAGCAGTTAGAGCAGGCAGAGAGCAGAGGAATAGATATGTCTCCCTTTCATGAGTTGTCCTGTGACATTCTAAGACAAATGCACGCCACACAGGAGCTGATTACTGAGGAGGTGTGCAAGCTCAAAGCCATGATGGTTAGATTGGAAGAAGCCAATGCAGAGGCCAATAGGATTAAGGGCAAATATACTCGGGTTAAAGCAAACATCCTGATCCAGGTGGAATGGAGAGAAGGGAAGGTTTATTTCCCCAAGCATCTCCCATTCAAGTCTGTAGATGATTTTAAAGAATATATAGCCCTTATGGAATTCTGCAGGAACTGTGGCCTTAAGCTATTGGCTAAGATCCAAGGAACAATGGATAAAAGTAACAACCTTTATCAAAAAATCCATGAAGTACATGATAAGTGCAAGATGAGTTTTCCCCAGTCCCTCAATGAGTTCCCAAGCAAAGAGCAACGTTTATCAGACTTGAAGGAAGAGCTAGGCATTCAAATAGAATATGTAAAGAAGATTGATGTCATAGCCACTGATGATCTCCATCACTATATTGGGTTGTCATCAATATACAGTCATTTGCTTAAAGAAATCCACCAAGCAGCAGTTGCAAAAATTCAGGGTATTGAAGCAGAACTTGGCAAACATGTGACTTCCCAGAAGATCTTGCTCCATTCCCCAGCAAATGTGGTTATCAGAGACACTGATATTTGGTTCAGTTACATAGAAGAGGAGGAAAAGAAAGTAGTAGCAGCCAGTCCGAGCACCTCTCTCCCTGCAAGAGCGCCTTCCCAAGGGTGAACACGCTGATCCTAAGGCGTTTTTCCTATTTTTTATTTTGGTCTCCCTATGTTTAAAGCGTAGAATCACTGGACAACTGTCCTTTTCCTTTTTGAGAAATTTCCTGTTTTAAGAAAAGGGCCACGATTTGTTTATTAAGAGGAAAAGTTTGTAGAGGACATGTGTAAAGAGCCAGGTGGCAGCCCAAGAGGTATTTTGTAAAGATATAAATATAAGTTTAGGGAATAGTAGAAGGACTTTTTGCAGGGAAAAATAATTTTCTTAACTTTTACGAGCTATCTTGCACTTGCTTCAAGAAAATGAAATTTATCTAATAAGAGCCTGGAGAGGACGTCTTTTGCATGGAAATAGATGTTGGACGCATGCTGGATTATTCTTGTGACTTTCATATTCTATAGTGAGATCTTTCTTTGCTGTCTTGAATTATTTCTCTGTATTGAATGATCTTATTGTTTCTTGTGCAAATGATTTTTCTCCTACATGAGTAATGGAATGCATTATATGTGAATTGGAAGCTATCTTCTAATATCTGTTGCTTTCTTGCTGTAGATATATCGTTATGATTTAATGGCTGTCTATTGATCTTTAGATAATTCTTCCATCATATTACTCATACTTATAATTTTGCTCCTTGCAGGGATAGTTTAGGTTTATTTCAGTTTTAACTACAGATTTGTTTCGAGTTCTGCATTTAGATTAACTTAGCTTAGGCACTTGCATATCATTTTAAACCATAAAATAAAAAAGAACGGTGTATTGGTCCATAACCAGTGTAATTGAAGCGAATTTCGAAACCTGACGTTTTCCAGAACCGCTAACCTGATGGATTCCCCATACCAAACGGTGGACAATCTAATTGGGATAGTCTACCGGGGAGAATCCCTTTCTGCTTGATGCTGCGATCTTCGGGGCATCAACGGGACTTTTGTATATATTGTACATGGCGTGTGTGTGTTTTTTGTGTGGTGTGACGCTTTGATTTTTTGCTTTTTTAGGTCTTGTTCCATTTCTTATACCATGTTCTATCTACATGTGCAGATGGAAACTTGTTGCGGATTCGCGGACAGCGCCAGCCGGCATACCTATTACCTTGCTTCGGCATCCTGGGTACTCTATTCACCTACTGGCGAGCTCATTATCTCAGGAGGAATGTGTCTAGGTTTCGTAGCCAACATTGGTGCAGAATATCAAGCAGTCTTTGGAACCCTAACTGACACTATTTCTTTGGATATGGACTATGTTTTCATCCACTTGGATTCTCAACTAGTGGTCTCTCATCGTAACCAAGTCTACGCCATCCGCGATCCTACTTTACTCTGTATTTATAGACGAGTCTGTCTTCTGGAAAGGTCCTTTGAGTCGATTCAGTACCTTCACATTCCACGAGACGTGAACACAGTTTCCGACTCTATGGCCAACTTCATTTCAGATTGGTACATTGCACACACATAAGCATATTCATGAATTGTTAAAAGTAGACATAACATGTAAATAACTCATTTTTATAAGCAAACACATAAACAAGACCACATCATTCATCTACTTTAAAACACATAATGTATAAAACCGACAGAATGTCTGTATATATATATATATATATATATATATATATCATCATAAAAAGTAGTGCTGGTACAAAATTTGCAGCACAACGGCTTTCAGTGAGTCTATACAAAATCTGAAGCCTCGTAACTTTCAGTAGTACAAAATATGAGGCCTCTAAGCTCTCAGTACATACATGATAACAACATAATCTCTAACGCCTAACCCATACACCACTAGGTCTAGCATGTCTAGCCTGCTGAGTATGGAAACAGTCAACTGCTCTCGCAACCCTGCGAAGTAGCGCATTGAAGCACGCAGACGCTCCCACCATATACCCTTGCATGGGCCGTGGTAACTCATCCACCATCGGATCTTGAACCTCTAATGTCAACCCAGTCAATTTCACATAGATGCCCTCCATCTCCACGATGGAAGCATGTGCAACTAGAGCCATGACTGCTCCCTCTCCTCTCTCTCTCCTCGCAAGAAGAGAGACTCCCACTAGTCGTACGGGGCCCACATCTGCACACACATGTTGTTAACTCGTCAACACTATAACAAAAAAATCATAAATATACAAAACTTTAAAATACAAGGGTTTTTTTCTTACCTATGTCTCCCCATACTGCTCCCTCGGGCAGCACCAAGTCTGGGTCATCTCTGTAATCCGTACCACTGTATGCCTAGTCCTCTACCATGAGTAGCTGGCCCTATAGCCAGGTGAATAACTCAGCACCATATCCAATGAGTGGTCCCCCACCATGGCGGGCCATCACCTCTGTCCATCTAGCCATGTGAGGATCCCTAGGATCCCTGTCATCCAATGATACCTACAGGTACAAGAGGGGGACCTGCTCCAATAGAAACTAGATCACTATCGACCCGTAGCCAAACTGTTTGAGCTCTCCCCGTCGACACTTGGTCAGCTAAGCTCGAATGTGCGCGAGGAATCCCTCGCACCAGTTGAAGACCTTTGGAGACATGCAGTCCTCTGCATATAGCATCTAAGATATGGTATCTAAGTGAGGGGCTTGACTCCCCACTATCCTTGTAATGGTAAAAAGTATGGCACGCAGTGGATGTTCCCATACTTCTTTGATGGGAATCTTCCCACAAGAAGCACGGTTCTGAGGAGTACAATGTTATAGGATCATGTCACCCACGGTCCGATCACTTCCCCGTGATCCAGTAAGAGCTACGTTGTCCCTCCTCCGGGACAACCCAGTAAAAAATTAGATGTCCTCGACATCCATGGTAAGTATGTGCTCACCAATCACAAAATATTGTTGAGCCGCATCCCAACATCGCAGCATATGTGTCAGCAATGAGATTTGGGCCCTCGTGCCCTGGATCTGGAAGAACTTGAAAAGACCACATTTCCTCAGTGCTTCTACACATAATGGATCACTTGCATCTTGCACGTCATCTACCTCATGGAGTCTCGTTCACGCCACTCTAAGACCATGGTGGTTGCTGTTAAATTGCCACAAGGAGCATTTCAACATCATTAGTACTCACTTCAACCTTTGAAAAGCCATTTTTTGGGCTAGGTTTGATGGTTTGGTTGTACGCTTCTGTCGTTACACCCCATCAAATCTGATAGTGTGACATCATCGCAACCACTTTTGCAGGATTTGTGACAAGTCGGGTTCGTCCCAGATCCCGAAAGGGCATCCTGCGACGACCCGAGGACGCAATAGCCCTCCACAAACCACCTCAAAAAACCAAAAAATGAACTAAAATGAAAAATGTAAACCACTACAATTATGCTGGCTAAAGTTTAGAGTTACCTGCTCCAAACGGTTGGTGAAATGGTTGCTCAAAGCTCCTGGAATCGACAAGTGAAGTTTTGGCTCCAAATGGCACTTCTTCACCCAAATTGGCAAATGAACAATGGTGACTATATTTGGTTTTTTCTTTCTATTTATAAACAAAAGGCATATTCTTTTTCAAATATTTTGATGTTTTTTAGGTCATTTGCTACAGTTTGGATTATTTCATGACATTTGAATACCTGGTTGACTTTTTGACCTAGTTTTCAAGTGTGCAAGAGTTGTTAAGTGTTCTTTGCACGCCATTCTCGCATTATAACGGTCATCTCAGGTATGGACAATCCCTTGAATGTTTTGTCATTATTTTATATCTGTTAGATTGTGATTATTTTATGATGATGAGCTTACTCTTTGTTCTTTCTCGTGCTCTTGAAACTATGAGAATAAGTTATCAAGTTACGATTTATCACTTTTTCGGGCTCGTTAAACTCCTACAGAAAAGGAACCCCCTCGGAGTCTATCTTTAAGCTCTTTTTAGGCTCTCAAAATACGAAAAATATTGCCAAGCGAACTTGTTGCATTCACGCTTGTTAAAGAATTTGAATGGTCATCTTCCTGGTGATAGTTTACCCCTTTTTCGAACCAGGGGGCACTACTTACGAAAAATGTATACTCCAGCCAATCATGGCTAGAAGAGTCCTCTCCCGTGTTATTTTACCCTTTTTTGGGTGATGAGGCTAACTTTACGAAAAAGGACCATTCGAGTCTTCTTTAGTTCTTTTCAGACTCTCTAAACATGAAATGACGATCAAGTTTACCTTCTATGGACTCGTTAAACTTTCACATTGAAGGGCCCACCATGGGACGAACCCCTCCTATCCTAGGTTCGGAAAATATTTGGGATTGGAATCATTTATGAGATGAGCTATACCGAGCATCTGGTTACCCTCATCAAGCTCATAAAAAATACATGAGGCACTCATCATTCATGATGGGGAAAAAAGAAAGCTTTTATGTTACACCCTTTGTCAATGGCAGTACCTAGTCATTTCTTGAACATGGCACGCATTCGCATTTGCATACTACACTTGGATCATCCGTTTGTCCTCAAGTTGCACCTATTTCCTGAGTCTTGTTACTCCTTTGAGTCATTCAAAGAATGCTTGCATCATCAGTTGAATTAGGAGTTGGTACCATAACTCGTCAAGTCAATACTGCCAAGGCATGCCATGCCCATGTTCAAGAATATTATCACCACTCATTATCTGCAGTCAGTACACCTTCCATCATGTCGGTCTACTCTTATTCAGTCTTTCATGTCACTCTACCATCCGATCTGCTCTACACATCATTTGTCGTGTTTTGTGTCGATGATGGGGGATTCATCATGGCCCTCCTTCGACGGTTTCATCCTTGTTGACTTCAAATCATCATCCAAGGATTGAATCTAGAAACCAACCAAGTACCTTGGTCCTTCATGCCTCAATGGCAGGTTACCTCGCTTTCAACATGAGTTTACATCATTGACTCTTGATTGAAGGATTTCATCTCATGTTCGACTTCAACTCATTTATTCACACTTGATGATATGTACTGTGATACCTTGGGAATCATTGACATTAATGGTGATTTCCCTCACACTTGTTAACGGTATACATCAATGACCAATAATCAAGTGGTTTCTACCATGTTCGACATCAAGACATTTGTAATCACATAGATAGATTCATATCATTGCAGGTTTGCCTTGAAGACCCTGGGGACTCATATTTTACCCAGGTTGCGATGGAGTTTGTATCAAGTCATATCACACGGATCCACATTTGTATTGGTCATGGCTGTGTTATCATCTCATCATGGATCTACACTTGTGTCTAGTAGCCATGATTGTGTTCGGTCGATCATTACTACCATGGATCTGGATTGTATTAGTCAACATCCATGTTGTACATCATATGAGACTGTGTACTCAGATTCATTTTTACTGCAGCAGTGTCCTTCATCCAACAAGCCATTGCCATTGCTTCTATCAAAGCATTTCACCTGTCCAATTTTCAACAGCTTCATGCTTTGGGGGGCATTCTGTTACACCTAAAATCCTACCATCCTGAGATTCAATGTATACATCCCTAAAGTTTCATTGGCTAAGTCAGTAACCTGGAAGAGATGTGAACTCATTTACACTAGGTTTTGAGAGGTCATCGCAGGCTACACTCATGCAACCTGCGATGTCACAACTTTCTCTCTTGCAGGGTGCGACAATTTCAGTTAATAGACAAAAATAGCTCCGTCAAGCCCATTCTCGAAGCTAGCTGACATGGATCCCTATCCCTGACCTTGTGGGAGAGCTGGCACTCAGTTCCTAACCTCTTGGAAGGATCCCCTATCTCTCTCCTACCATATCTCAACCTACCCTATCCATACCCTATCCACTTAGTCCTATATAAGTGAAGCTCACTCCCATTCCAAAAGGAGAAAGTCTATAGTGTCTACATGCTGGTGAAATCGTCTTGGAGAGATCTCTAGTCATCCATTGAGAGACTCACACCTCCTTGGGAGGATATGGAATTGGCTTGGATGGAGAAGGGCTACATCATTAAGATCTGGTTGTAGTCGTTCTCTTCTATGTACTTTCCCTATTTTTACAGTAATATAAACTCTTTCCACCAATATTGTTGTGCTGATGATATTGTGTAGTTTACCTGCTTAACTGTTTACTTAGATCTGTTATCGTTTGGACGCTTTTACTTGTTTGTCTTGTTTTGTGTATCTTGGTTGGTCTTGCAACTTATATCTAACGACCGTGAGGCGTGGAACAACATCCAGAAAAAGGGACTACAAGCTTAAGGTAAGACATCTGATAACTTGATCCTTAACTAGATCTAGGAAAGTGGTTTATAGTCTGTACTATTTGTTCGAGACTCACATTGAGCTAGGGAGATCCGGCTCACATCCGCTCGAGTGGATTATCCGTTAAACATTGGTTAATGGTGAACACAAAAATCCCACATATGCTCAAGCCTTGAATTTATGGGAATAAAAATGTGATATGGAAAGAGGGATCATTGGAAAAATGGTATCAGATAGTCTTCAGGTAAGTATTGAGGCAGAAGACAACCCAGTTTAGGTATGGAAATTTCTTGCTTCTCTCTTTGACAAATTTGATGATGTATCTGCTTATTACATAGAAAATAAAATCCATGAGCTAGATCCTAATAATTTTGAAAGGAAAGAAATTTATCTTACTAAACTAAAAACATTAAATGAAAAATTAAATAACTATGGTAAAGATTACAAGAAGACTGATACTGCTATAATCATTCTTGTAGAACAAAAATTGCCATAATGTTTTGATATGTTCATCCAAAATACGAATGGGGATCTTGAGTTGTCTCAAAGTACCACGAAACCTACTTTTGATGATTTTTGCAAAGGGTTGATAAATGAGCAAGAAAGGTTGATTGTTTCAAGACGATTAACACCCAATAAAGCTCTTATGGCACATAATAATAAGAATCCTAATCAATGTTTTAATGATAATGCTAAAGGCTCTTGTTCACATACTTCTAATCATGCTAATAATTATGGTAATGCTTTAATGTTAATCATGAATTTAGTAAGAATAAGAAAGTGTATGATCCTTGTAAGCATTATGGTCCAAGTAACCATCCTGAAAAGAATTGCTTTAAAGAAAAACATTTAAATGCTAAGGCTAAAAAGAAAGTTTCTGATGAACAAGTAGCTTTGTGTGCTTCTCTTGTTTCATCTAATAATTCGTTTTCTAATGAGTAATGGATAATGGATACTGGTGCATCTAAACATATGACCGGAAATGCTTCTTTGTTTACATCTTATGATAATAATAATCACTCATCTTAGAAAGTATTTATTGGTGATGGTAAACAACTTTCCATAATTGGTTCTGGTAATGTTAATGTTGCAAATGGTCAACTGGAAGATGTTTTTCATGTTCAAAACATGTCCATCAACCTACTTTCTATTTATCGTGCATGTCAAAAAGGATATATATTAGAAACTTAGACTGATATATATGTTCTTAAAGATATAAACTGTAATTTCAAAGTAGTTTCTTCTGGTCACATTGATCATATAATTGGTTTATATAAGTTTGTTGGTTTTAATTCAACTAATAGGAAACCCTTTTATTCCTATGTTGCTTATACTGATGAATTAAGTCAATTACGACGTAAAATATTGCGTCACTTGAATTATGGAAAAATGCAATTGTTAGCTAAAATGGTACATGTCTTGCCTAATATTTCATCTATTAAAGGTGTTTGTGAGGGATGTGTGCTTGTTAAACACCATAGAGAAATGTTTGATAAAGGTAAAGCTTGGCGTGCTAAAGAACCTATGCAATTAATTCACAGTGATATTTGTGGTGCCTTCTCTATATCATGCAGTCTATTTTATTACTTTTATTGATGACTTTAGTAGAAAATCTTGATTTTATTTTATGAAACATAAAAGTGAAACATTTGCTAAATTTCAAGAATTTAAATCTTTGGTTCAAAAAGAATCTGATAAAAGTATTAAGACTTTGAGATCTGATAATGGGGGGCAGTTCATTAAGAAAGAATTTTAAGCATATTTATCTAAACATGGAATTCAACTTCAAAATATTGTTCCTTATACGCCTCAAAAAAACTTGGTGTTTCTAAAAGGAAAAACATAACATTGGTTGAAATCGCTAGGTGTATACTATATTCTAAAGGATTAAATAAAATATTTTGGGCTTAAGCCATTTGTTGTGCAAATTTTATTTTAAATAGAGTTCCTACCAAATTAGTTATGCATGTTACCCCTGACGAAAAATGGAATGGAAGAAACTAGATATAAGTAACTTTAACATATTTGGCAGTGAATGTTGGGATCATATTCCTAATGAAAAATGGAAAAAGTTAGAACCCAAGTCTCATAACTGTATATTCATTGGTTATGTTGAGGATTCCAAAGCTTACAATTTATTCGACCCTTCTACCCAAGGTGTCATTATTAGGCGAGATGTTCAATTTAATGAAGTCTCACCACCACTTGAGTCTGTTGAACCTCATGTTACCTTGAATTTTCCAATATCTCTTATTACACCTATATCTGTTACCCCTTCTTCCAGCTCTGTGCCTATTGTTGATCTTAGCTCAACATCAATTGGTATCGGAAACTGTAAGTGGAATCCAGTGTCAAGTGTGTTTACAGCTCCAGCTGCGGTTGGGTAGAGTTGTACATGACTTGTGAAGTCTAGTTGCAATTGGACGAGTGGGATTTTCAGCCGAGGTTGAAAATTGGCTCACAGAGGCGTTAATGTCTGAGGAGTTGGACGAAGAGCACATGGCGCGGCAGTCACAGTTGATCGTGGGATGTTCAACCAGTGTATGCGAACAATGCGAAGTTTGACTAGCGAAGTCGCAACGATCAAAGAAATCCAAAGGCGTGGATGCGTTCCTGATGCGTCAGACCACACTGATGAGGAGGTCAATGAGGTGGAAGCACAGGAAGCAGCAGGAGAAGAACCAGAATACAAACTCATCAAGATTTTGACGGAGATGAGAGGTCTGACAAAGATATATGTGCATACCTACTCAGGAAGTTTGGATCCAAAAGACTTGATCGGCTAGTTCAGATAAATGGAGAAATACTTCGACATAGAGCAGATCAAGGATCCCATATGGGTTAAGACTACATATATGGGATTTAAGGGTCATGCCTCATTGTGGAGGGACAATGTGCAGGATGACAGAGTCAAGAAAGGAAAGGATAAAATCAACTCTTGGGACAGGATGGTCACCAAGCTGAAAGGGAATTTCTTACTAGGTGACTATGTGATATCCTTGTTCCGGAAGTTACAAAACTTTCGACAAAAAGAGATGACTGTGAAGGAATACACAGAAGAGTTCTACAGATTTTTGATAAGGTCAGGAAAGACCGACGAAGGCGAAGAAGTTGTCACGAGATATGTAAATGGCTTGAAGTATGCCATACAGGATGATTTGAGACTGTCAAGGTTCAGAGCAGTCGGCGAAGCCTACCAATTAGCTCTGAAGGAAGAAGAGAAACTGTCGAGGAAATCCACATCGACCAGAGGTAGGATGACTGGTTGGGGTGCGAATACTGTTTCCGCGAAAGGCCAAAGTAGAGGAACCAGGAGAGAAGTTGTCGAAGACAACCGACAATCGAAAGGGACATAGACTAGAGAGAAAGCGCAAGAAAACCGACGCGATGGTCGAGAGACACACGGTCAAGGTGTGTATGGTCGAACTGGTCCAGCAAAGAAGAAAGATGACAGACCAGTTGTGGTTTGTTACAAGTGTTGAGGAGTCGGACATAAGGAATATGAATGCCCATAGAAACTACATGTTGCAGAGGAGTCGAAACCCAGACGTCGAAGAGATGAGCAATCCGACGAGAGGGTGGAGTCAGCATGTGACAGCAGTGAGGAGGGGAAAAGAAAAGTTAGATCCATGAAGACCAAGAGAACATTGGTTCAGGACGACCGACGCAATGAGAAAGAGCCGACACAACAAAAGGCTATCTTTTGAACCAAAGTGCGGATCGGCGAGTGGTATTGCAAGACCATAGTTGATGGTGGTAGTACAAAGAATCTTGTGTAGACAGACGTCATCGACAAAGCGGGTTTGAGATGTCGAGAACACCGAAATCCATTCAAGATATCGTGGTTGCATAAAGGGCACCATGTGAAGGTGACCAGATAGTGCCTGATTAACTTCAAGGTCGGGAAGCTTGAAGACAGTGTACTGTGCAATGTAATCCCAATGGACGCATGTCATATGTTGTTAGGGAGACCATGGAAATATGACTGGAAGATGATCTATGATGGTTGATCCAACCCAGTCACAGTGTGGAAAAATGGCACACGGAGGACTCTGAAGCCAAAGAAGGAGGATCGAACCGACTGCAAGCAAGGTGAGAGAAAATTTTGGGAGAAGCAAGTGCTCATGTGTTCATCTAAGGAATTCCTCACAGAGGAGGAAAAGAAGTTGGTATGTTTCACCATCATTCTGAAATGGCCATGTGTCTAAAGGTCGACAATGGAGAGAATTCTAGTCGAATTCGAAAATATGCTCGATGATTTCAGGAGCATAGTAGTCGACGGAGCACCGACGGGATTGCCACCGATGAGAAGCATATCCCATCAGGTCGACTTGATTCCAGGGTTGAGTCTGCCAAATAAGGAACCACACAGAATGACTCCGGCAGAGGGTTAGGAACTCAATCAATAAGTCCAGGAGTTGTTAGACAGAGGATTGATAAAAGAGAGTCTGAGTCCGTGTGCAGTACCAGTAGTATTAGCGCCGAAGAAGGGTGGAGAATGGAGGATGTGTACAAACTCCAGAGCCATCAACAAGATCATGATCAAGTACCAGTTTTCATTGTCGAGGATGGATGACTTGATGGATTGCTTGAGTGGAGAGAGATACTTCACGAATATCAACCTGAAGATTGTTTATCACCATATTCGAGTTAGATAAGGAGATGAATGGAAGACAACATTCAAGACGAAGGAAGGGCTATATGAGTTGTTAGTCATGTCGTTCGGATTGAATAATGCACCCATTACATTCATGTGGTTGATTAATGAGGTACTGAAGCCATTCTTGGGTAAGTTCTTCGTAGTGTACCTAGACGACATCCTGATATTTAGTCGAACCAAGACAGAACACTTGGGACACATTCGACAAGTATTGCAGAATTTGCAGGAAGAGAAGTTGATGGTGAACCTGCAAAAGTGTTTCTTCATGAAGGAAGAACTGGTGTACTTGGGGTTTTTAATATCGGGTAAAGGTTTGGTGATGGACCCAGAGAAGGTGAAGGCAATATTGGATTGTTCGGAACCAACAAGTGCAACTGGAGTAAGAAGTTTCCATGGACTTGCTAGTTTCTATAGGAAGTTCATCAGGGGATTCAGTCGAATATTACACCTTTGACAGAGTGCATGAGAAAAGGGGAGTTCAAGTGGATGGAAGCTGCCCAGCGGGATTTTGAGAAGTTGAAGGAAAAGGTCACTGAGAGCCCAGTGTTAGCACTCCCATATTTCGACAAAGTTTTCCAAGTCAATTGCGACGCGAGTGGAATGGCAATTGGAGCAGTGTTGAACTAGGAGGGTCGAATTGCATTCTTCAGCGAGAAGTTGGATGATGCGAAGTGGAAATATTCGGTCTGTGACCAAGAATTCTATGCTATTGTCCAAGCATTGAAGAAGTGGAGGCATTATTTGTTGCCCAAGGAATTTTTGTTACACACAGATCACCAAGCACTGAGGTATTTGAACACTCAGTCAAATTTGAATCAGCGGCACATGAAATGGGTCAAGTTCCTGCAGGGATATACCTTCATGTTGCGACATAAGTCGGGCATTTTGAACAAGGTTTTTGACGCGCTGAGTTGAAGAGTTTCATTGTTGAACACGACGACAGTTCAGGAAACAGGAATAGGGTCGGTGAAGACAGAGTATGCGACCGACAAGGATTTTGCGAAAGCATGGAAGGCGAGTAGCGAACCATAGAGTGTCGACGGGACTCCATACTTGGATTATTTCATCCAAGAGGGATACCTATTCAAGGGACAACAATTGTGTATTCCCATAGGATCCATAAGAGAGAACCTAATCCGAGAGTTTCATAGTGACGGATTAGCAGGTCATTTTGGCATCGACAAGACCAAGGCATTGGTCGAAGAAAAGTATTATTGGCCAGGACTGATGACAGATATTAGAAAGTGGGTACGATAGTGTCGCATTTTCCAGTTGGAAAAAGGAATAAGTCAGAACACGGAGTTGTATACGCCATTACTAGTACTGAATACCCCATGGGAGCACCTGAGCATGGATTTTGTGCTAGGATTTCCAAAGATGCAGCAAGGTAACGACTCAATCTTTATTGTAGTCGACAGATTTTCGAAGTTAGCACACTTTATTCTGTGTCAGAAGACAAGTGATGCCACAAGAATTGATGTACTATTCTTCAAGGAGATAGTCAGATTGCATGGGTTGTCGAAGAGTATCACGTCAGACGGAGATACCAAGTTTATGGGGAATTTATGGAGAACCCTATGGAAGAAACTGGACACGAGGTTGCAGTTAAGCTCGGCATATCATCCGCAGACATATGGACAGACCAAGGTGGTGAATAGAAGTTTGGGAAACCTTCAAATTTGTTTGACGGATGACAGACCCAAGCAGTGGGAGAATGTGTTAGCGCAAGCAAAGTTCGCGTACAAAAATTCTGTGAATCAGTCGACAGGTATGAGCCCATTCTAGATTGATCAAGGACGAATCCCACATGGAGTGGTATATTTGGTCGAGGTGATGACACAAATCAGGAAGAGCACTGATGCAGAATCATTCACAGATCATATGAAAGAAGTGCATGAAGATGTCCGAAAGCACATAGAAAAGAGAAACGCAACATACAAGTGAGAGACGACAGGAAGAAGAGGCTACAGTCGTTCATCGAAGGAGACTTAGTCTATGCACATTTGCGGAAGGAGAGATTTCCGACAGGAACATACAACAAGTTGAATCTAAAGAAGATTTGACCATGTAAGATCTTGAGGAAGATTTCGGACAACGCTTATGTGTTGGAGCTTCCGAAAGACTTGAGCATTTCACCAACGTTCAATGTCTCAGATCTGTACAAGTTTGAATAAGGTTCAAGCAGCGGAAGCGCGGAAGTGTCGAACATCGACTGGACAGTGCAGATACCAGGTCGACACAAAGAGGAAATCACATAAGTACTAGAAGAACGTGAAGTCGAGCGTACGCACAATTCACGAAATAAGGAATACTTAGTGCGATGGAAAGATGATGAGTTGCAGGAGGTGACATGGATTTCCCAAGAAGAGTTCAGGAGACTGACGGAGCAGTCGAGTTATTTTTCACCTGTGGAGTTTGATGTAGGAGCATCGGATCCTAGGCAGAACAGTCGAATATGATCGATAGGAGGTTGACCAGGGGGATTTCCGACGACCACTGGGGCGAAAGGAATATTAGTTGTCGAATTCAATAAGTCGAGCAAGAGTTGTCAAGGTGCATTGATAGGAGATGAATGTCGAGAGTCGACATGTTCAAGGTCGACAGATGACAAGGTTGCAATGAAGACGTCGAGGGTCGATAAGTTGTCGAACCGCGACATCGATAGGTTTTGAGGCGGAAGACAAGCATGGAGAAAGGGGCAGACTAGAAAATCCGAAGACACGAAAGGAATCCGATGATAAGTCGAAGGATGGCAAAAGAAAGTATGGTCGAGGTTAGTGATGGGACCGACAACTGTCATGAATTCAGAAAGTCAAGCAGAGTACTTGGCAGTCATTCGGGGTTGCTAAGGAAGTTATGAGCAGTTAAGAAGGTGGTTGAAGACATGCCATATGTCGCCACAGGTGGAGGTTGTGCAACACGGTAGAGGAGTTGACAACTATAGGTCTGTAGGATCAGGGAAGATCAACAAACAGAGGAAGAGTGTCTCGGGGATTGGAGTGGACCTCGGGATGAGCAGTAGCAGTAGAAGACCTGTGCGTAGGAACATAAGGGGAGAGAGGAATCACTCGAGAGTTGATATATAGATTGGAGAGAACAATCACACATCAACCGAGTGCACAAGATATCATAACCATAGCTCAAAGTTGCGCATCGAACCAGGGGAGTGTGAAGATCGACACACACAGAGAACACACCATTACTTCTGTATATTGTAATAGGCTGAAGCCGACATAGCTTAGTTGTTTACATTCCTTTCATTTCGCATAACCGTATTTGATTGAAGTAATAGAAGATAGCTTCTGGCATCCTGTTTACATCCAGTACATGTGAACATGTGTGTGTCGTGTGTTATTGTTAATCAAGAAGGTCTGACCGACCTGGCCTTGCGTCAGTGTTCCATTTGAATCTCCCAAGGTGACTTTTGTTTCTTCTCATCTTCCTTTTTGGGCCAAGAAAACTCTTGAATCAACAGGTAGTGAGGTCGTTAATCCTTTTGATACTCGTAGAACTAGATCTAACTTTTCTCTTATGACCAAGGTATTGACCACATATGATCCTACTACTTATACTCAAGCTAAGGGTAAGACTATTTGGGAACAATTTATGACTATTGAATATGAATCTCTAATGAAGAACAAGGCCTGGTATCTTGTTCCTCTTCCTCCAGGAAAGAATTTAGCTGGTTGTAAATGGGTTTGTAAAACTAAGTTCACTACAAAAGGACAGATTGAAAAATATAAAGCAAGGTTAGTTGCAGAAGGTTTTAATCAACTAGAAGGAATTGATTATAATGAAACTTTTTCTCATGTTGCTAACATGAATACAATAAGAACCATGTTATCTCTTGCTGCATCTTATAAATGGGAAATACACCATGGATGTTAAAAGTGATTTTTTGAATGGTGATATTAATGAATACATTTATATGCAACAACCACCTAGTTTTATTACTGTTGAATCTTCAAGTTTAGTATGAAAATTACACAAGTCTTTGTATGGTCTTAAGCAATCACCTAAGGCTTAGTATGATAAAATTGATGCATATTTTTTGAAAAATGGTTTTAAGCGATGTATATATGATCCAAATATATATGTAAAGGACTTTGGTGATGAATTCCTCATTATTGTATTATATTTGGATGATCTTATAATCACTGGAATCCAACTTCTATTAATTCAAAATATGAAAATTGATCTTCAAAAGCAATTTGAGATGACAGATCTCGACATATTGCACTATTTCTTGGGTCTTCAGATATGCCATATAGCAGATGGTATTTTTCCCTCTCACCTGGAGTATGCGATAGATTTATTGGCTCGTTTCCATATGAGTGATTGTTTAGCTTTCTCTAATTCCATTTTAGTCCAGTGTTAGTTTAACTTTTGAGTGTACCACTCCTCTTGTTGATGCTACTTTTTATGGTCAACTTGTGGGAAGTTTGATATATTTGACTCACAGCATGCCTGATATCTATTTTTCTATCAGTATGGTTTCTAAGTTCATGAATCAACTTCATTAAATTCATTGGCATGAATCCATGAGAATTCTGAGATACTTACAGGGGACAATGAATTATGGTGTATTTTATTCGAGCGGTGCTATAGTTTCACTTCTTGGATATACATATTTTGATTGGGCAGGTGATAGTTCTGATCAATACTCAACTGTTGGTTATATATTTCAACATGGTTCAAGTTCGATTTCTTGGTCGAGTAAGAAGGTAAAGACTCTTTCCTTATCTTCTTGTGAATCAGATTGCAGAGTAGCCAAAGAAGCAGTTAAAGAAGTAGTTTGGTTACTGAATGTTCTTACCGATCTTGGTCTAGTTCCGAAATCACCTAAAGTGTTGAAATGTGACAAGAAAGGTGCAATCCATCCTTCTTATAATCTGGTATATCACTCCAAGACAAAGCATATCAATTTTGATTCTCATTATATCCGATATCTTGTGGCAGATCATACTATTTATGTGGAGTATTTTCCTACCGAGCAGCAAGCAGCTGATATCTTCACTAAATCCATGACAAAGGCAAAGTTTGTGCATCTTTGCACTTTGCTTGGGATGCTGGGAGTTGTCATCAAGGGGGATCATTCGTAATGACTTCTTCCTCCTTTAGTGTGGGATTTTTTCCCAGTCATTATAAAGGGGGACTGTTGGAATATTTTATATTCCTTGGAAGGTAATAATGTCTTTGTATTATGTCGAAAGTTGTCCACAATCTTATGTAAAAGAGTAAACCATTTATCCCATATTTATTATGGAAGAGTATAGTCTTGATATAAAATATTATATAAAGAGATGTTATAAAGGAGAATTATATTATCCCACATGCAATACATGAGATTAATTCATCCACATCTCTTGGTATATAATAGATTCAAGGGAGCCTCTTAATGCACATCATCTCATATCAAAATCATACAAGCATTGTGCTATCTTTGTATTGAGGTTATTGTGGAGTTGCTCTCTTTGTAAGATTGAAAGAGATTTATGGAGGTAATAAAAAAACAATGTTCCTATGGACGTATCCCATTTGGGTGAACCACGTATATATGGTGTACTCTTGTCACTTTTCTCTTTATATTATTTTGATGATTGATATGTTGTTGGATTCATAGATAGGTAGCTAGTTTAGTAGATCTGGTATTTCTCACAAAGTGTTTCAGTTGAAGTTATATCCCCCTGGTGTTATGATATCCCCCCTTTCTCTTCCCTCAATATTTCAAGTTGATCACAAGTTTCCATGGGATGAATCGCAATAGCTCATGAGATTTGTGCCCATTTTCTTAATAAGATCTTATAATTGGTGCATTACCATACCCTTGAAAAGATACAACGGATAAATTATTACATGATTTAAAAGGATATGTCAAGGGTAGTATGTGCGTTGGAGAAGCCTCCTTATGTTGAGCCCTATTTGGATTGGGAACTTCTTGTTCCGCACTTTTAAATACCTTTAGTGCCTCCTACCCTACTGATCCGAAAATGACAGGATCTTTATAACCATTATTTACATGTGAATGTTTAAATGCTAAAATCCATTAAAGAGGCTTAAATGACCAAATTAAAGAGCATATTTGAAGCACATTAACACATAAAAGAGATGCAAACCATGAAATTTGTTGGCAAGAACTGACATTAGAGGAATTTGGATGTAAAATGGGCCTCCTGAGGAAAATGGTAAAAAAGCCATGTAGGCAATTTTTTATACTATTTTGCTTTTATCGAAGCTGCTCAGGGTTATTTCACTTTTATCAAAGCTACCTTAGATATAAATTTTATATTAAAATAAATTTATGAGAACGAAGTTCAATGTAGTGTTTTCACCCAAAATAAGGAAAGAAAATTAAATACACAATGCCAACTTAAAATTTATTGGGTCATGTATTACCAAAAATATGGATGGGTATATTAGTTATTATTATATTTAATTATTTTGACGGTTACTATAATATTAATTATATATTAGTTGTAATATTAATTACTATTACTATTATATATTGTTCATGTATTATCTAAAAGATTGATGGATATATTAGTTATGATATTAATTAAAAATTATTAGACCCAAATTTTGACGGTTATTATATAATATTATTATATATTAGTTGTAATATTAATTACTATCACTATTATATATGGTCACGTATTATCTAAAATATGGATGGGTATATTAGTTATGATAATAGTTAAAATTTATTGGACCTAACTTTTGATGGTTATTAACCTGGGCTGGAAGGTGCAGATGGAGTCTTCTTCGACTCTGAGGGAAACAAGTTGAAAGAGTACGCATGGGGAATTAGAAGGAGGACAAATAATGGTGTTGAATGGCTAGCATTAATCAAATGTTTGGAGCTAGCAAGGAATGAAGGCATTGAGTATTTGGTGGTTTTCGGCGACTCGATGATGGTCGTAAGGGAAGCAAGGAATCTGACGAAGAATCGCAAGAATCCAGCCACTAAGATGCATCACATCCTAAAATGCGTTGTCTTGAATACAAAGCTATCAAATTCCTACGTGTGCTGAGAACAAATAACCAGTAAGTGGACACTATGGAAAACATAGGAGTTGGAATCGACTGTGGAGTCTTGGTTTGCGATCAAAGGGCCTATGGGAAAAACTGGGTTCCTTAATTTTGTTCTTCTTGCTTATGGTGTTGAGACAACTAATTTTTTCTAAAGATAAGAGGAGGCTTATATCATTGGAATGGAATGCTCACAACCTCCTAGTCCTTAAAATTTCAACTATGAATTTTATTTTCTGCAAGGTAATGGCTAAATCCAAGGTCATCTTCATAACTTTGAATCTCCACCGCTCCATTACCTATGAAAGGGGGAAGCTCGCACGAAAGAGACACATGGTCTCCATGCAGAAATTCAATGTGGTGGTTTGTCGAGCCAGAAGCAAATTTAATGTTGGGAATCGGTGTATTAACTTATGTTTTGCGAGCCTGGTCCAGAGGCATTCATGAGAGATCAGAGTAGAGGTTTCAAGCATTGAGATGGGCGACTATGTGCATCCCTCCTTCGTTCTGGCCCCATTCTCGTCTCAGTGTCTACGTTTTAGGAAGCCGCTGACTAACCTTGGGGGAATTGCAAGTATGGATACCCTGAAGGTGCTATCTACGAAGGATGAATGACAGGCTATCGCTCACAAAGGTTCGGTTAGTGCTCTACCTTCTCTCCATGATTCTTGTAAGTCTAAGTTTTTTGGTTTGAAAAATAATTTGCTCTTTTCTTCAATCAGAGGATATGGTGGAAGAAATGGCTTTGCGCAGGTGTTTGACAGTCTTTCGGATGAGTTCAAAAACTATATGAAGGATATGGAGAACTAGATTCGTCTGCTTCATGGGGAAAACTTTGAATTCAAGAGGGTTATCTCTCATATTTATTCTCTTGCTCAAGCTACGCACTCTGAGGTCCGGAACTACAGCAATAAGATTAATGGGAAGGTATCTAGCCTAGTTGAAACCATTGATAAGGTTTGTCCTGGCTCTGTCAATTTGTATGCTAAAATCATTGTTGTTCATAGAAGTGTCATGAATGTGGAAGCGAAAATCGACAGCATGAGAGATGAAATCGGGAAAAGCACCCTAGATATGCAAGAAGGAAAAGGAGTAACGGCGGGAGGAAATGAAGGGACTCGGGTCGATACTCTCCACAAGTAAAACGAGCCCCATTGCCAGCGTCTGCTCTTCAGCTCTGGTTTCAATTTTTTCTGGTATTTTAGGAGCAATTTTGGCTTTGTCTAAGTTATATCAGAAGTATAGTTTAGGAGTTTTTTTGGTTGTGCAATTAGCAGAAGTAGTCCAGAGATCTATTTGGACAGTATGGCACGTTACTCTTTATCTGTAATGTTTTTCTTTTGTACTTTCCTTCTAGGGAAGTTTGTAATGAGATACAGTCTCCATAGAATAGGCAAGTATCATGATAAGTATAGACTGGTAAAAGATGAACAAGGAGTCATGGTCGTACTCCTCCTTTGGGAATAGTCTGTTTTCATAATTATGTAATCTCTCTTTTTAATTTTATATAAAACACTAGTACAAAATGAGAGATAAATTACCAAAATCCACATATAAATGACCACTTTTGAGTTGGTGACCACTGGTAGGAAATTAGCGGTCATTTACCACGCGACCAAAAATGTCGTCATATTTAGCTTGGTCATTTATAGCTTATCTTGTGGTCATATATTTGGTTGTATATTTGGTCATTAATTTGGTCATATATTTGGTCATTGATTGTCACAATTAATGACCAAATTTATGGCCACATATTTTTTCACATGATAAATGACTGCTAATTTGCTACCAGCGATCGCTAACTCAAAAGTGGTCATTTATATGCATATTTTGGTCATTTTTTTGTCACTTATCTCTCATGTTGTACTGGTGGTCGTTTATATGCAAATTTTGGTCATTTTTTTAGTCTTTTATCTCTTTTTAGTGGTTTCAGAATATATATAGGGCACGGAGGAATCGAACCACCAACCTCCTACCTATGAGGCAGGTGCTCTACCATTGAGATAGAACCCTTAAATAGAATCCATTGAGCCTCTATAGCATGCATTATATGGACTTACTAGTTACAAACTAATTTGAAACTGTCCTACTGACTGAATTTAATAAATTGAATAAACTTTAGGGAAGCCACATTTAGAGATCATTCATCATTGAATTCTATTAGACAAGAAGTTGCAAACCTATATCACATATTTTCCATATTGATCTTGTGCCAAAGTGCAGACAAACTGCAAGATCTCATCCATCATAATACTTTGTATCTTGTCCTCTTTGCAGTGCTCCAACACTCTCTGTCACCATTACAATTTGAAAAATCAAATTATGGCATGCAAATAACCAATGACAAATTAAAAGGAGAAAAATTAGTGGAATATTGTAATAATTAGACTCACCTGAATGACACGACAACCATATGGATGGGAGGACAGTACCACAACTAGGCCAAAAAAGGTTGAAATAATGAAATGTATTTTATCTTGGGAAATACACTCAATACACTTCTGGACCCTACTCAAATTCAATAGTACAGTTTAACAGTTACCATAAGTTTCATAAAATATGTCCATATCATTAAGTACGTAGGAAGTAAATTAACCTATCATAACGTATAATGATAAGAACAAAAATCATAAGATCGTAACTATCAGTATTGTTCCAAATTTCCAATAATCATACCATGGACTTCTTGGTAGCAATAGAGTAAGTAGATCTATCCAACAAAATGCGAAGAGCTTGTTCATCTCTCTAATGAAATTTTGATGATGGACCCTTCAGAATGTGCCATAGTAGAGCACTACACCCTATTGTTTTCTCCTCTGAAGGCTCAATGACAACTTCTCCCATTATTTTTCTTATACCTTCTCATTTAGATAGGAAATATCAGATACAACAAAATGTGTCTTCTCAAGAAAAGATTGTAGTACTGATAAAAATTGAAAAAACTCATGCCAGTAACTAACAACAAATGTGCCTACTAATTATTTTATTTCTTGTTCAAAAACGTGAGTTCGAAGCTGATTATTTTATTTCTTGTTCAAAAAATGTTGGAAAAGGAATGGCAAGTAGAGATATGGACTCAAGAGAAGCTACTTCAATGTCGTATAGATCAAATTGCTAGTAAGAAAAAGAACCATATCCTTATCGCAATGAGACACACTACACATTTCACAAATAGGTTTTAACCCTTGCGGACCCTCATTTTCTCCTTTTTGGTGTCCTAGAATTGGGACACAGTGTTGACAATGCGGGACACAATGCAAAACCGTGTCTGACACGTGTTTGCATCGTGTTCATGTCTGACACAATGACATGGAACATGGAGGGGGTTTAAGATGTGTATGGTTTCCTAGATGATAATATGCCAATCACTGTAGAAGAAATAGAAAACATGTCAGTTTGCTAATTCAGTTGAAGTGCAAAAATTAAATATTTCTCTTCCGCAACATCAATCTGTTAGGCTTCTCAATATTTTCTTATTTTGTGTCATCATGCCCTGATATTGTTCTTAAGATGGGAATTGAGCATGTTCCTCCACTATCATTTTATGTATTGGCCACATTGGGTTTGTGAATTTGGTTAAAAATATGTTCTCTATAAATCTTTACGAGCCCCCCCCCCATTTAATCTAGAGATTTTGAAATCCCAGACAGTGCTTAAGATATCTCATTATCTACATGTACATTTATAGATTTGTTTAGTAATTTCTGGCCATTACTAATTCTATTTGTGTGATATATGGACCATAGAAATGCTTTATATGCTTTAACTTTGCGATGTCTTGCACATGGTCGCATATTCCATTGGTTGCTTTATGTGTTTGTCTTTGTTGTAGCTAACTGGCACAATATGGCTGATGCTTTTGGGATATTTCTTGGAAACTTAAGTGTAGTATTTTATCTCTGTTGTGATTTCCATTTCTACTCTTCATAGTTAGGCACTATGACATATCCCTATATTATTTTAGCCGAGATGTTATGTTTTTTTGCTATCCTCTTATTCATGTTTTCTATATTTTAGCTCCTTGTCTTATGCAATTTTACTCATCATTTGCATTGCAAAGTGTTATGTATGGAACTAATTTCTTACTGGTATTGGTATGGATAATGCAGTCTCGAGGAATGTGTTGCAATCCTCTATAAGTCAGCTAAAGATGCTCCTAAGGTATGTAGTTAGTATAATTCATTCTATGTTCTCTTTTGGTGAAATGAGAATGAAGTGTTAGTTCTCTTTCCGGTCTTATTCATATGTTTCTTAGATAGGCAGCAGAGAAACTGAGAATTACATCCCAAGAACTATGGAAATTTAAGATTACTGATGAAGTTATTCCTGTAAGTTTATCCTGCCCTAGTATGAACAATATTTTTGTTAGTGCTTGGTTGTTAATTTTTCTAGTACATAATACATATTATTAATCAGGGAAGGATACCTATGTATAGTTGAGAGTACAAGGGTCATTTTGTTAGCTGCAAGTCAATCATCAAGTTATATTTTGTCTTGTAGTCGACAAATAAGCCTTGTTGCTGGGATCTTGGATTTAATCTTTATTGTTCTAAAATGATAATATACCTTATTATTAGGTGGGGGTTGAGTTATGGAAGTTATCACAAAGTGCTATTCAGGAGTCCTTGGTTAAGTGGACAATTGTGTACATGTTCCTCTATGTTTGTTTGGATTAGTGGCATGCCCCCCTTTCCCCGTGATATCTTCATTGTGGTTTGCTACTTCTCCCCTACTTCATCATATTATTCTCTACATAGGGACTTTGGTGGGGTCCCCTACTTGGACATGTATGTTGATATTGTCCATTACTTGACATAGGGTGAGGCCATCCTTATAGGGGACTTCAATGCTCAAACTAGAGATCAACAGAGTGTTAGGATATTTAGACTCTTAGGAGTTAGTTAAGATTGTGAAAGTTCCAAATGCTAGGTGATTGCTGTCCTTATGTTCTCAACTAAACAAGAAAGTTATTTAATTGTAGAAAGTTAACTTCTTCACATAGCAACAATCACACAGATGGCTGGAAAGTAAAATAGTGCAAGCATAAACAATTACACACATGCACAGGGATTTCCTTTTTCAATTCAAGTTATCATTAACTTAATCAAAGCTTACAAGCCAACCTCCACAACTGCTAAAAATTATCAGTTGCATGGTAAACAAAAATCACTCCAACCAGAGGTGCTTTCCCTACTGAAGAAAAGTAATCCTGCACAGAAAGCAAGTAATTGATTTCAATATATCTCAGTTTCAACCCATATTAGAAAAAGGTTTAATGGAGAATTTCCATCAGCATTGATTCTGTCTATTACAAAACGGCTAATAGAATCAAAATTTATTTTAAGGTAACAAGTAATTTTATTCCTTAAAATAAATGAACTCCACCCAATAAGATTATAAAAGTTAAAATATTAATTTCATCAACGTAACTTAGTGGAAGGGTACAAAGTACCTGTTGTGTTATACCTGGTTTTGCTCTTCGTTTCTTCCCATCTTACAGTTTTCAAAATGGACAATATTCGTGCAGGACATCAGGCCAAATAAATGAGTTACTTGGATTTAAACAAGTGTCGAAAAGTAATTTTTTCCAAGTTTGATAGATTTGCAAAAAATATCTTGAAAGGGAAAGTGGGCTCAATCCAAGGGTTGTATAGGAAAAAATGGGTCCAACAGATAGTTTCTTGAATGGTAGAACTTAAACAAAACTCTATTGCAGTCTTAAAATCCCTTACTTGGAGTTCACAAGGGTAGTGTCATTCCAGGAGTTTGGTTTATAGCTTTGTTATCTGAGCACCAAATATGAATCTATGATTTTATTTATTTATTTAACCCATGAAAGGATCAAGGCCATGCCAAATTTTTGGACCAAAAAGGCAGTTGAAAGCAGGAAATTACTTATCTTTCTCCATGGGGTTACTTGTAAATAACAAACCGGATTCACACATATAACCCAGAACACATAAGCGGTAAACCCAATTCAACGATACATAAAAAATATTAATAATGAAATAATAATCTAATAGATGAATGAATGATGAATGTGAAATATGATAGCTTGGTCATGCTTCTCAAGGCATCTTTAAAAATCCAGTCTCAACATTGTTTGAATTCTAAGATGGTATCTGCTAGTAGTGATTCTATCTAATTTTATGTCTATTTTCTCTTCAAGTTCAATATGAATTAATCTACTTATCTCTCTCGCATTTTATTCACATGCTTATAAATAAGTACATTGAAATTGTCGATTCTGCATATTGAGACTATCCCATTCTCTAACATGGATGTTGATAGGCACAGGAACCTCTTGGGGGTGCGCATATGGACCCATTTGAGGCTTCGAAACAAATAAAGAATGCAATCAGGAAGCACATGCATGGAAGTAGAGGTTTCCTTCAAAATATCCAAGTTTCATCTTTTATATGTTATTCATAACAATGTCTATTTATCTTATTCATAACAATGTCTATTCCACTAGGAACTGCTACAAATGAGCCCTGATGAGGTGCAGTGGGACCGGATTGCTAAGTTACGTGCTATTGGTCCCTGGCAAGAGAATGAATTTAATGCTCATAGAAAACGTAACATGAAGAAGGTGGATGCACCTATCCCAAAGCCATCAAGCATTACGGCCCTTCACTGCCGACTTTATAATCAAGTCTAAATTATAAACCTGAAAACATGAAAGGGGATGATGTAGATTTCAAGGTACACCCGTCAAGCTCAAGTGTCGGGACAGAGAACATAAAAAGGGATGTTCCAAAAGTTGACAAAACAGATGAGGAAACGAGGAGCACTGTTAATGCATCATCTAATCACGATTTGTTCATTAATAGGAAGTTTGTTTATTTTATTGGCCAAAGTTAATTCAGTAACACATTCTTGGTAGTAGTTTAATGAATAAAGGATTTAAGTAAGATATGTCGATGACATTGTTCTACTTTGTTGTATATGATACATTACAGAAATGTAGCCCGTTGTTCTGTTTGCAACAGTTACAACTACAAATGTGAGTTCATAAAAGGGCTTGAGCTTAGATAATTTTGTTAATTTAGAGCTCAAACCTGTCCTTCTGAAAGCGTTATAAATTTTTCATTTTTGGATAAATATTGGTTTGATAATTCAGAGGTATTACAGGTGTCTATAAGCAAGTTTTACTATCATTCTTAACTAATTTAAACATCGGTTCAAATATAAGTGCCAAACATACCTTATATTGTTTTTAATTTACTAACTGGGAAGCTATCTGATACGTTGTTTTTAAATGTCCATTAATTATAGTGGAGGTGATATAAATTCTAGCACACTTCAGTAATCCTATGCTATAAGAATTTCTAGTTTTTTAATGCAAATTTTCAATAAAACTTCATTTTTAAAGTACATATATATATCACATACTACAAAAACAAGTCTGGTGTGTATAAAACAAGTATGATGTGTATTTGGGTCAGAAAAACAAACCAAACTAGTATAATTTAGAGTTTGACTCACGTGCGCATAGTTAACAGAAAATGTTTGGTAGATTTGGGCAGGGTGAGGTTCAGAAAGATTCATCGTTTTAATAAAAGGATTAGAAGGTTCCAAAGAAAGTTCAGAAATATGGAACATATCAATTTATACTTAATTAAAGGCATTGCTCAAAAATTCAAATAATCACAAAACATACACTAAAACACATCATGTGTAACTCAAAAGAGATATACACAAGTCTATGTGACATAATAACACTATCCATACTTTAGAGCCTAAGGTCGGAGTTATAAAAGAAAAATTAAACATATGATACATGAAAACCTGATTCAAAGCCATAACAAGTGCTCTAAAATAACATTTTGCTTTTAAATCAAATGAGGTTTTTTCCTTTAATTTTTCATTGGAAAAGGTAAGGAGGCTTGGTCTGAACCAGTTCGGCCAGCCCAAAAGGTTTAGGATCCAACTGAAGCAGAGCCAGGTCCAGCATAATCAGACGCACATATCAACCTGATAGGCATTTGACTTGTGAGTCCAAGTCCAACTGGAGGAATCTGGTAAAATAGCTTTTGCCAACAAGAGTTCAGAGATCAAAACCCAACAAGGCAGCATTTCCTAACACTAACCTACACCCATTATTCTAACCTACACCCATTATTCTAGCAGGGCAGCGCTTTGTATTACCATGTGGGTAGCTTATGTAAGGATGGTTAAGAACATGGCATTTGCTATTTCAATTTTTCAGGCTAGAACCATACAAATTACACAAAAAAATAAATAAATTCAAATTGTAACATCCCCAAAATTAACTGAGTTAGACGTTAAAAGAAAATCTTATGTTAAGGGTCCAAAGTACTTCATTTCTCTTTCAAGAATAATAAAGAGAGCCTAGTTAAAAGAAAATTATTCTCCATACATAATCATTTGTTTTCATTCTTCCTACAATAATAAAACTTTTACAAACCTTACTTGTTTATGCAAGGGTCTTAGTTATTATTGCCGGCACTTACATGATGTTAATTCTCCTATCAATACAAATCCTTTACCGCACTAGTGGGACAATCATATGTAAAAGAAAACATTGTAGTTGTACACCATAATTTAGTAAATTGCTTCCACAAGATGATAACTATATAATTCAACCATATTAGTCCATATGCGAGTCCTTCCATCTTTACCTTGCGTCTTATCATGAAATTCTTACCTATGAGTGATAAACTTTAAAATGTACCTGAACCAATCAAATCAAACAACTATATGAACAATAGGAAGTTTGTTTATTTTATTAGCCAAAGTTAATTCAGTAACACATTCTTGGTAGTAGTTTAATGAATAAAGGATTGAAGTAAGATATGTCGATGACATTGTTCTACTTTGTTGTATATGATACGTTACAGAAATGTAGCCTGTTGTTATGTTTGCAACAGTTACAACTACAAATGTGAGTTCATAAAAGGGCTTGAGCTTAGATAATTTTGTTAATTTAGAGCTCAAACTTGTCCTTCCGAAAGCGTTATAAATTTTTCATTTTTGGATAAATATTGGCTTGATAATTCAGAGGTATTACAGGTGTCTATTAGCAAGTTTTACTATCATTCTTAACTAATTTAAACATCGGTTCAAATATAAGTGCCAAAAATACCTTATATTGTTTTTAATTTACTAACTGGGAAGCGATCTGATAGGTTGTTTTTAAATGTCCATTAATTATAGTGGAGGTGATATAAATTCTAGCACACTTCAGTAATCCTATGCTATAAGAATTTCTAGTTTTAAATTTTTTAATAATAGTTCATTTCAAAGTGCATAGATGATAGCATCATGCAAATTTTCAATAAAACTTCATTATTAAAGTACATATATATATCACATACTACAAAAACAAGTCTGGAGTGTATAAAACAAGTATGATGTGTATTTGGGTCAGAAAAACAAACCAAACGAGTATAATTTAGAGTTTGACTCGCGTGTACATAGTTAACAGAAAATGTTTGGTAGATTTGGGCAGGGTGAGGTTTAGAAAGATTCATCATTTTAATAAAAGGATTAGAAGGTTCCAAAGAAAGTTCAGAAATATGGAACATATCAATTTATACTTAATTAAAGGAATTGCTCAAAAATTCAAATAATCACAAAAAATACACTAAAACACATCATGTGTAACTCAAAAGAGATATACACAAGTCTATGTGACATAATAACACTATCCATACTTTAGAGCCTAAGGTCAGAGTTATAAAAGAAAAATTAAACATATGATACATGAAAACCTGATTCAAAGCCATAACAAGTGCTCTAAAATAACATTTTGCTTTTAAATCAAATGAGGTTTTTTCCTTTAATTTTTCATTGGAAAAGGTAAGGAGGCTTGGTCTGAACCAGTTTGGCCAGCCCAAAAGGTTTAGGATCCTAACACTAACCTACACCCATTATTCTAGCAAGGCAGTGCTTTGTATTACCATGTGGGTAGCTTATGTAAGGATGGTTAAGAACATGGCATTTGCTATTTCAATTTTTCAGGCTAGAACCATACAAATTACACAAAAAAATAAATAAATTCAAATTGTAACATCCCCAAAATTAACTGAGTTAGACATTAAAAGAAAATCTTATGTTAAGGGTCCAAAGTACGTCATTTCTGCATAATAAAGAGAGCCTAGTTAAAAGAAAATTATTCTCCATACATAATCATTTATTTTCATTCTTCCTACAATAATAAAACTTTTACAAACCTTACTTGTTTATGCAAGGGTCTTAGTTATTATTGCCAGCACTTACATGATGTTAATTCTCCTATCAATACAAATCCTTTACCGCACTAGTGGGACAATCATATGTAAAAGAAAACATTGTAGTTGTACACCATAATTTAGTAAATTGCTTCCACAAGATGATAACTATATAATTCAACCATATTAGTCCATATGCGAGTCCTTCCATCTTTACCTTGCACCTTATCATGAATATCATGAAATTCTTACCTATGAGTGATAAACTTTAAAATGTACCTGAACCAATCAAATCAAACAACTATATGAACAATATGAACTACAATGAATCCTCTTTACCAAGGATTTTCCCGACAAGATATACAATTAACATTGTCATAAGCAATGAGCCATCCAAGCTTAACCATTGACGTAATAACAAACCATCATATTTGAACATCGACATAAGAAAAATTCATCAAAATGTAAACATCGACATAAGCATTAAACCATCAAACTTAAACATTGACATAAGCATCAAACCATCAAACTTAAAACATTGACATAAGAAATCACGCCATCGAAAATCACACATGAAGATATAGGTGGTTCACCCACTACCGGGCTACATCCACAAGGAAGGGTCTCAATCTATCCTATTGATCAAATAGGAGGGTTTCAACATGTTCTACCTAACATAACAACGATTACAAGGATTTATCTCAGCAATACTTAACCGCATTCTTTCCATGCAAATTTAACATTTCAACCGAGCGGTTATAGAGGTCTAATGAACATAAGTAAATAACAGGATCAAGCTTTATAAGAACATCCTATGATCTACATGATGATGGCAGATTTTAATATAATCACAACAACTAACCAGGGTCGACTTAAGTACTTTCCCCTTCCTGCAATCTATAATGCAGATATTACGTATATATTCCAGAAAAACAACTAAAGGTATGTAAGAACCCTACGACAGCGATCTAGTAATGATTATCTATTTCATAACACAAGGCAAAAGCAACACTTGCTCATAACCATATAGCAACGATCTAGCAATGCAGGGTTCGCTTTAAATAACCAGAAACCTGTTATATAGATCTTTACTATTATCAATTTTATTTCCTCGTATAAAGATCAAAAGGCAGATTTACCTAAAATTTCTATCAACATAGAATATATATAAATATGTACAATCAGAAATACATTTACTCCTAGCTATTTACGCCTTAGCCAGAGGCTTTATACTCTGTTGTTCGCAACCTCAATTTGTAGGGTTTTAAAGATGGGATTCAACCTACCTCACGCCTTGGACAACGATGAGGCTAGGATATCTATAAATAAATTTACGAATCTAACTTTCGATGGAGATCACCTCCCTAACATAATGAACTGGGATCGAGCTCTGATGTATAGAGTTGTCCTATCCTTGTATAAAATTAATGTTTAACAACATAAGAGTGCATAAAATTTGTACTCTACAGTACTCTAATAACAACCATTCTAAAAAAAACGTAGTTCAATCGTACAGGGAACAATCCCCTCCACTGAGAGAGATTGCTTAGCTTCCTGATTAAACACTACACCGAGATCGCCCAGGAGACCCTAACATTTCTTTCATCTTTTCCTCTATTTAGGATTAAAGGAGACCTCAGCAGATGTTGTCCACAGGGACCACCGCGGTCAGGTTATCACAAATACTCAATATTTTTGATACAAAAACAAAGGGTCGGGATCTTACAGAGCCGTCCTCTCCCAAGTATTCATCACAACATTTTAACCGTTCACTTGATAAGATATAACACAAGCTAAGGACACTATGGCTTTGTTACTCATCTTCTTAGATGCGTGTTCTGGAAAAACCCCATGGTGTTCCAATACTATCTGGCATCCTACAGAGACTACCAACAAAGAGGAATTATCTCGTGCGCATCCAATCGGATAGAGCGCTAAGTGAAATTACATATAAAGTTTAAAGAAAAAGAAACACCTATCAACACGCATCGATCAGGAATAAAATTTGAATCCATACAGAAACAGAACGTGAACTCTGATCCACGGAGATCTCACAGTATTAAGAGTCAAGACAACTCTGACTTTTCCAAAGGTTCAGCGCCTTATTGAATACAGACATATAATAGCCTATATGAAATATTCATGCATCAATGTACCTGAATGCCATACGAGGAAGAAAACTATCTAGGTCACTCTGTGCATCCACGATGGTAGCATATTTAAATCAATATTACATACAGAAATAAACCTAGGTTCAGTCCACACATGCTCTATGTATTCGAGTTGGTAGCATATAAACCAAATAGATGTAATATAATAGACAGACTTTAATCCTGTGCAGAAGTGTTTATCCATCGATGCAGAGGTATAAAAATAAACAACAGCGTGATCTCTTACAGATATCTCGCTGAACCGGCGCTGTCCTCTTCTACAAAAATCCTAGCTTTGAAGTATGTATAAAAAGACTACGCTCAACAGTTCTACGCAGAGATGTTATTCATCAAAATACAGGCAAGGTTCAGAGCACCTGAACAAATTCCTTCCAAATCCATCTACTAACTTTTTGCAGATCCATCACAATAAAATACTTGCAGAGGGACCAACCAGGGATCAAGCTATTCGAGCTATCCCTTCCCTCTTCTACGAAAACCCTGCATAGATTCCCCCTTTGCTTGCCTCCCGCGCCTCCTTAAGAAGGCGCTCCTCTTGAAGCTAGGCGGTGGTAGGGAGATTTAGCATGCCATCTAAATGACAGATGGTGATGGTGAGGTCTCTCTAAGCGCTCCACGAGGGAACATCAGTCGGTGGTACAACTGGTTTCTCCACTAAGGAGACAAATTACCTAGGAAATATCTCAACTACTCGTGATAATAAACCTTCAATAGGTTCCTACTTGAGATGTAGTAGCTTGTCTTATATATAAACATAAGATATAAATAAATACTCTTAAGAGATTTACTCATCCATTATTTTTAATAAAGAACTCAGTCTATTCTTTTATATATATATATATTTATATATTCTTAAAGAATTATTCTTCTTTTAATAAAGAACTAGTTAGATTGAATCACTTGAATTGTCTTTTAATAGAGAACTAGATTGAATCACTTGAATTGTCTTTTAATAGAGAACTAGTTTTATATATATATATATATATATTATTTTTAAAAACTATTCTTCTTTTAATAAGGAATTTAGTTAGATTGAATCACTTAAGGTTCAAACTATTCTTCATATATATATATATTCTTGGTATCCGGTAGATTAATGATGACAACTAACTCTTATTGCTAGTTATACAAGACATCTCTCAATTTTAACCTCTCCCTTTAATGGATGTAGTTGTCATTTGTTTAGTTGTGTCATTCCGAAGACTCCTAAGTTTATAATAACAATTACAATCTAAGAAGATAAAATGACAATACTCTCAAGGTCCTCTGGTGAGGCCTTGGCCTTGATCTCCTCACCAGAGCCACATACACAGTTGTAGTTATATTTATAAAAATAATGACGTGTAGAAGAGGGATGTTACACAAATCCCATTTGGAAAATGTAGAAAAATGACCCACAGTCTTTAGAAATCCGGAGGGTAGAAGATGAATTGCAAATGACTTCTACAATGGCAGCAGCAGTTTCCTCCGGTACATTCTCACGCCCCACTTCCTTCAAACCAAGATGGTTTCTCATTCGTTGAAACGAGCAAATTAAAGACACGTTAAGCATTTTTATCAGGTACTGTCAAGGAAATTCCATACTTGAACAACAGAAACTAACAATACACAAATTAGTATAACTCAAAGCTGAAAAGAAAAAAGGATACTCTCATCCTCGCTCTCTTGAATAGTTTTTTAAGGAACTTATCGCGCGGAAGGTTGTTGTCACTGAAGTATAATTGAACCTGCTTGCAGGCCCAATAAAACACAAATTAAAAATTAATGAAATTGGATAAAATCAACTGAGAATGTGAGGGAATGATGAATACTACATTATTGAAGATGATAATGGGTACCTGGCGGATCACTTTGCTTGAAGTCTCCTGGTCCAATACAGCTTCTTCCATGGCTCTTGTTGCTTCTCTATTTCCTACCTTGAGTTTTGTTGAGCTGAAAATCCTTCTCAGAGAGAAAACCAAAAACGGTCTCACTGCTTTGTTCCTTGAGAAATGCCAATTGCGATGGATATGCATTCTTATGGGGAGAGCATATAGGGTTTTAGGTTTAGGAGTTGAGTCTAAAATATCCTCTGGATATTTTTCATCTGCAATCAAGAACGTAAAAGATGCAATATTGAGGAGAAGAAACCCTTAGCAATCCTATACAATTGATGCCTGACAATTACCTGACATATGGATTGAAGCAGAGAAGAAAATACATTTACTACAGATGCAATGTGACTGAAATATTGGTCTAGACCTGGAGTTGCTCCTGTTGCATCAATTACTAAATCAATCGGATTAACTATTGCACTTGGTGGTGGACTAACAAACCTTAACACAGTAATCCAGTGGTATTGTTGGGTTTCTTCATAACTTAACCTAACCGCATCTGCTCAGTGGCAGGGTTGGCTTCCTTCATCTACTTTAAGTCAATCTTGAATGGGGATTTTATTACACGGCTCTCCCATCGATCAAAGGACCAATCGATTGATTCAACATAGAGATTGTAAGTTGGTGAACACAGATATTGATCAATTTACACCTACTGAATGCAACGAAGGCCACCAACGACCACAATCAACTGTAACCTACAAGCAGACTCGTCGCCGATTTTTATGGCAATTTAACTTTGGGCCCATCAAAAACCCTAAAAGCAGGAAAATCTGAAATAATTGTAAATGAATAGAGGGGATTTCCCATTCCTTTGCAGCTCCCTCATCTGTCGTTGGAGATGTATGTAGATAGTGAAGATCCATTGGACACTGCAGCTGAGGAAGAGTTGTTCAACTCAATAAAATAGTTCAAAAACCCCAAAAAATATTAAATGAAAACCTGTCAAAGAAAAGGGGCATTTTCTAAATCACCAAATAAATAAATTTCGCTCCCAAATTCTGAGGTCTCATAATGAACACATTTCTGTCCAAGAAGAGCGGGCATATTCTAAATCACCAAAAATTAGTTAAAGGTCTTCCCACGAGGTTAGGAGGTAAGGATAGTTTGTGCTGGAAGTGTTTGCTTTGTTTAGTGTTTTATGTATTGTTTTTTTTTAATATTATATAGAATAATATATTTATTTTTAATACAATAGTTTGTGTTATTTTTATTTATTTATTTATTTATATAATATAATATATATAATATTTATTTTTTTTTATTTATATAATATAAAATTAAAAATTTAATAAAAATAAAATTTAAATTTTTTTATAAAAAAATGATAAAAATAACATTGGCATTGCACAAGTTAAGACCTTAGAGTTAAGTTAAGACATTAGAGTTTTATTTTACACCATTAACAATTTATTTATTCAATGTCAACCAGAGGAAATATTAGAATCATGGTAACTCTTTTTTAAAAATAATTTTAAAAAAGGAAGGAATTTTTTTCTTTTCGAAATGGAGGATATTGGCAATTTTTTGCAGGGGAGAGACCTGAGGGGAACTTTAGAACTTTCCAAAATTAGGCGTGAAGAGAACCATGATTAATGAATGCATATGGAGAATTAATTGAGGTTGTGAAATTGACAATATTTAGCTAACAAGATGCAAAATACATCAACTTACCGAAACTTTAACAGACTGCCGAGAGGGTAAAATGACAATGGTTTTGTTCAAACAAAATATGAACGTGGCCATAATTATGAGCCAAACACAATGACACCAACTTTATGACATGGAAATGTCGAGAGGGAAAGACAACAAATATCCAAGACTTGACTCAACCACACTATGATGATGCACATGATGCAACTTGGTCGATCTGTCGAAGGGATAATACGAAAGAAAAAATGGTGAAATAAGATATGGACATGATAAGCACATCAAACTGGATGTGATAGTATAGATGAAACAATATTGCAAAAAAGTCCAGTAGGTTTTCCTTCGACACTAGCTCGTGTCTCAGTATCCATTTGCAATGTTACAATTTACTAAATTTTAACACCGCGGAGGGGGTCTCTAAATCCATCTGCAGTGTTAAAATTTAGTAAATTGTACAAATTCATTGTCAAAATTGTAATTAATTTCCATTGTCGGAGTGATAAAACTAAAAATGACCAATTGTTATGTGGTCATTTTTAGTTTAGTTCTTATCGCGTGACCAAATTGGTCATTTATCTTGGTCACTTTTAGTTTAGTTCTTATCCCATGACCAGATTGGTTATTTATCTTGGTCATTTTTAGTTAGCTCACTTTAAAAAATTCAATTTTGGTCATTTATCCCTTGAAAAAATTGTGGTGACCAAATTTTTTGGTCGCCTAGTCACTTATCTCTCATTTTGTACTAATGAAAGCTCCTTACCCGTTTCTGTAAAAAAAAAAAAAAACTTTTGACGGTTATTATAAAATATTAATTACTATTACTATGGTCAAATATTACCTAAGATATTGATGGGTATGTTAGTTATGATATTAGTTAAAAGTTATTGGACCTAACTTTTGACGGTTATTATAAAATATTAATTTAATATAATATTATTATATATTAGTTATAATATTAATTACTATTACTATGGTCAAATATTACCTAAAAGATTGATGGGTATGTTAGTTATGATATTAGTTAAAAGTTATTGGACCTAGCTTTTGACGGTTATTATAAAATATTAATTATAATATAATATTATTATATATTAGTTATAATATTAATTATTATTGCTATTATATATTGGTCAAATATTACCTAAAAGATTGATGGGTATATTAGTTACTATTATATGTTATATATTAGTTATGATAATAATAAAGGTTATTTGACCCAATAATATTATTATATATAAGTTATAATATTAATTATTATTACTATTATATATTATCTATGGATCACTTATTACCTAAAATCAGTTAGCATATTAATTTCATTATCAATATCCAAGATAATTTCCGGTAGCTTGTGCAGCGGGCAAAGACATTATATTATTAAAAAAGTCTACTTACTCCCAAATTATATAATAAAAAAATGTTTAAGAGGTGCTCCCTTTTTTAAATTTAAAGCATTTTGATTTGTTAATACATGATGACATGGAATTTGAATTAGGGTTGAAAGGCCCATTTTTCATCCAAATTTCCTCTAATGTAACGAAGTTCGCCCTCCTTGGGCTACGTATCTGGGACACTTCTAATGAGAAGGTCGATCTTATTTAGTCTTCAAAGCTTACAAAATGAGAGCTCTAGAAACATTTCTGTTTTCTATCAGTTATCAGCAAAAACATACAGCACCACTGCGATCCTCTCGAAAACTCGAGAAAAATGAGAATAAACTCAACTAATGTTTTCCTGAGGCCTCCTCTGGCATGCAAATCGAGAAACTCTTCCTGCATAAAAGAAAAAACAGTATGGATTCCACCTTGGGATCCTTTCTCATTAATGTTCGTACAGACCTCAAGAATTGTGCATAAAACTGCCTCGGGATGTGTGCCCAAACTGTGCAAAAACTGCCTCGAGATACATGCCCAAAATGTGCAGAAATCGTCTTGGAATGTGTGTTGAAACTACCTTGGGAACTGTGCAAAAAACCTTGGGTTCTATGCAAAAACCATGGTCCTCTCCCCCTCGAACTTTGTGTCAAAACCGGTTTTAAATAGTGGTTTGGGCGCGCGTGGAGGACCACGCGCCCCTTTTTTGGCTCCCTTTCCAGCTCAAACTCTTAAGGAAAATGCACCAGAACCCTTAACAAGCGGAGCACATGGCGAATTGGTTAAAACACATGGAAATTAGGGAGGAGTTCGTGACTTTAAACCCGCGGACCTATCCCCATATTATGTTTGTATTGACATGTATTAGTTCAGTGCCGTATTTTATATGGTTCATATATAGTTTGGATATGATATGGCATATGGTTTATATTGTATGGACTATGGTGACAATATAATATATGTGTGAGAAAATATATATGGTTCGGTTATATGACTTGGCAACAAATTATATGGTCTCGGTATTGACCATGGGGTCGAGGGCTTAGCCCTCGACCTCCCCCCTTTTCAAAACTAACCTCTGAACAAACTTAAATACAAGTGGTGCCCTATATCTTACAAAGAACATATGTAGTAGATATGGTTAGGAGAAATTGTGAAGGCTTTGGGTGCTTTTTGAAGGTCATGGGGTCAATTCCCATGGACTCCCAAATTTTTTATAAAAATCGCATTAAGACTTTTTGCCCAAATAATCCATTTTTTGTCATTTTAACCAAAACTGTCGAAACTTCAAACATTCATAACTTCTGCATCCGGAGATATTTTTGCGTGAAACAAGCGTTACCGGAAATATATCGACGATCTCTTCATCCCTATAAACTTTATTTTACAATTTGAAGACTTTAACTTCAATCGACAATGAGATGATCCTCCTAGATCACCTACTTTTTGTGGTGATCCTTGGTTGGGAGGTATCACCCTTTCCTTTTTTGCTCAAGCTCTTCCTAGATTTGTTATTCTTAAACCTTATTCTTCTCAGTATGCTTTAGTGAGATAAGGATATCACCTAGGGTGTCGTCCCTTTTAGAAATACCTTACAAATCAATTACTTCATGTTGGTTGTGTTGGTAGCCAACCTTCTCATCTTTTCTTTTTTATTTTAAGTCAATAAAAGATGATATCATATTCAAAACTTGATAATTTCTTGAGAAAATATTATTAAGGAGTGCCTTTAGAATCTTTGATTTTGAAGGTACTCCCAATTGGAGAAAATTTAAACACTCGAATTCTAATCATCACCCTGTTTTGGATTTTGTCTCACATAAATTTCATAAATGCTTATTCGATTTTTGTAGCTGCTAAATTATGCTCTCCATATAGTCATTTTTATATAAAGTTGTGAGTCAATTTTTGACTATATATGAATATATTTTGATAATATTTTAGCAGTTTCAGCCAAGGTCTTGTGAGATTGGAAACATGCTTACCTTACATTGAATGCGTCATTGATTATATACTGCTAACAAGTGACATATATGATATTGAAATTATGATCTTATTTTTATGGATTTTGCACTTATATCTTAAGTCTTTCTGAATTCATCGAGCTCAACATTTCATCATTTTTCGATTCATTAATCATTTTTGTGATTTGAAAATGTTAGGGCTATGGGATAATTCCTTCTTTTTAACCTAAGATTATTTACTAAGTATATGCCTTATTGATCAAATATACCTATATATATATATATATATATATATATATATATATATATATATATATATATATATATGTATGTATGTATGTATATATATGTATGTCACCTAAAACATTTGCAATATATATGGTGGGTGATCTTATCACGGTTGAATTGCATTTTTTACCCACAATCCTAACCTAGTTATAGGATGAATCATACAACGATATATCAATTTATTAAACCCAGTGCACATCCCATCCCACAGCTGTCATATTTTGCGGAGTTATCATATCACGAAACCATCTGGATAAATCATACCTTACGGTGGCAGCTCCATTTATGATTCCAGGACCTTAATCAACATTTTACATTACCCCATTATTATTACCCTCATCATTTTCGAAATGCCTATTTTTATGAAGAAGCTCAGGGTTTTAACTGTGATTATGAGAGAACCGGGTGACAACTGAATCGCTTGGCCAATGTCTTCCATACCTTGGATTCCTATACCCTCTATTTTCACGACTATCCCTGAATTGAATCCCGTCCAGAAACATTGTAGTGAGGAAATGGAACCTCTTAGTCGATTTGTGATCTCCGGTAATGAGTTGCTGCAAGGTGAACATGAGGCCACGGAAATGTTTGAGAAAATAGTATGAGGATCTTTCTTTAGACGCTTTGATGGACATAATGTTGAGGTTACCATACATTTTTCTATGTCTTTTAAAGATAATGTGGCTCAGATTGGTAATTTGCAGTTATCTGTGAATGAGGATGTCATTGCAAAAGTCACTAAACTACCTCAAACCGGTGAACTTTGGTTCAAAGGAGCGAAAATCAACAAGAAGAAATGGAAACCCTTTCTCCTTCCATTACCGACTGATTCTGATATCAAGCACAGTTTTCCTGTAAAATTCATAAAACTACAATGGAGACCTCCCCTCCATATTATTATTAGGTACATTACTTGTGACGGTCATTTATCTCATGTGCATTTATATCACCTTCGCCTTCTGATGATTTTCAAAGGTTCCAATATTAATTTACCCTTCTTCTTGCTTAGTAGCTTGAAGAAAATGGCTTCCACGGTTCAGAATACTATTTGGGATCAGGATAGGAGTTTGTTTCACCATGGGTTACTTAAAATTTTGATTCATTATCACTTATACTTATATGGTAGGACTTGGGATGAATTTTTGATAGAGAACGATTTTGGGAAAACACAATATTGGCCATCTCCCCTCCCTAAGACTCGTCAGAATGAAGAAAATATTATATGCCTGGAACTAGAAATGATCTCGACCTTGTGTTAAAGCATAATTAATCTGAAAATGATAACCATGTTCAAGGGGATAATGTGGAATGTGTGATAGGAGAGGGTAATAACCCTCTGATCTTTGAAACCCCAATGGCCCCATCCTCATCTAGAAGGCCTAGTGACATACCTGCATAGAAATATAAAGGATTAGTAAACGCAGAAGATATAAAATCTGAAGATTGTATTGTTTCTGAGCCTAAGCTAAAGCATTCGAACTATGCCATTGTCAAATCAAACTCACGAAGGTTTACCAGGAGCATTGTTACTACTTCTTTCCCTGTAACTATCCAATGGGTTAAAGAACCTCCTCTGGTCGAGGTTTTGAGTGATGAAGAAGAACGTCTGTCCATTCATGCATCTCCACAAGAATTCACTTACCAGGAACAAAGTATTGTATTCAACAACTCTGCCACATCTCCGAGAGATGAGTTTATGGGAAATTTATCGCCATTCCAACAAACTAATCAAGGGGTTGAGAAAGAGCCTTCGTTTACTGATGATTCATTGTATAATTATACCAGGAAAACCATAAAACAATCTATTGAATGGTCATTTGAATAGAAGATTACTCAGTTGAAAATGGAACTTGAGAATTTAGAATTAAATGCAATTGTTTTAAGAGATGAGGTTCAGAAAATAAGAGGTGGATTGTTATCCTGGGTGGATCGATGGCAGAACCTAAAGATGGAGAAAGATAAATATAAGGTTGTCAAGAAAACATTAGTTTCTTTCAATGAGAGATTATTAAAATAGGAATAATATAATAAGATCAATATCATGAAGTTTAAAGCCAGACTAACTGAATTGTAATGTCCCTTTTTTGAAATTATTTAAAATGGTGAATTTTGCAACTTTTTCCACTAGTTCGACCTTTGACTAGTCTTGGGTTCTTGACCTCCAAATGCTCCCAAATTGTTACATAAGGTGTATTAATGGTTTTAGTGCATAAATATGAGGTTCATGGATGATTTAAAGTCATCAATAAGCTTCTGAAACTCTCCTTTAATTTCTAGCCAAAGTAGGGATTTTGACTAGCAATTTCTCATTGACTAGTATTGGTCTCTTGGTCTCCAAATGACTCCAAATGCTTGTATAATGGGTCTGAAGGTATTTGAGAGGTATTAAGACATATAAAATAGGCTTATGGATTCTTAAAAACCCTTAAAACACTTCTGAAACATTCATTTACAATCTGGACAAAGTAGGGAAGATTACTAGTAATTTCGAGCTTCAAATCCCCCAAGGGTAGTGGACAAAGATGGCTTCCCAAATGCTGTTAAACCCTTCCAAATTTACAAAAATAGGTATGGTACTTATAAGTGGATTTATTTATATCCCAATTGTATCCTTAATTAGTTCTCATGGCCTTCTACAACTCCTTAAAATCATATGTTTATATGCAATATTTCACATAAGGGGAAAAGCTAGTTATTTTCACCATGACTTATGAAATTCGAATTTTAGGTGCCAAGGGCTTATGCTCTGTTAATGAAACTTATTCAGAACTTTAATAACACTCCATACATCAACAAAATCATAGATAATAACTTATATAACTCGAAATAGTGTCTCTTCAAACTCCAACAACAAGATCTAGGGGAAATGGCATCATTTAAGCATTGTTTGGTATTTTTACATAACTCCACTTAGTATTTCGACCTAAGAGTCTCATGAGCAGTAAAAACAGAGTATATATATCATATTACAAATATATTGGGCCTCAATAGCTATCCCAAAGAGTTCATCACCTCAACAAGTGTGTCTCTCCTCAAGGAGCAAGAATATGCCAAGAAATAGAAGAATGGTTGTAGAAGCAAGTTGAAAGAGATGTGACCATGAGCTTCCCTGTAGCTTCAATCTATAACAAAATACTCCATTAAAGATCCAAATGAAAGTTCTGAATGGCCTTTCCAATTACCAACTACGATGGGAATCTTTCACCCTCGAAATTGGTGCTAAGGCAAGTAGAGTAGCACTCCACTATCAAAGCATGGTCCTTGCACCTATGAATTAATATCAGATATTGAAGAATAAATTGCAGCCATGTATTACTATTATGATGACTCCTATGATTACAATGCTTATGATCGGTATGCAGATGATTGTGAGCAATATGAAGCAGAATGTGAATGGTTTGAGGAAGAGGTGCCATCATGCAACACTTCTTACAATTTAATGAGGAATAAAGATTATTATTATGAACCTATGTATGATAAAGATGAGTGTGTCACACTACCAAAGGATAATCCTATGGATGAATTGCAAATATTGAGAGCAACATATAAAACCTTGCCCCAACAATATCAGGTATATCTTGATTGGTATAAGGGAAATACAAAAAAGGCCCCTCCTTTAGAAGACTTTGTTGATTTGGTGTTTGCAAATAGGCCCAAAAATGAAGATGTGGAGTTAGTGAAGAAAGGTTTATGCCATTCTTGTAAAGGACCTTGGAGAGAATATCATATATGTGTGAGTGAAAAGATCAATGAAATATCTGAAGCTTCAGCGAAGGCATGTATGTCCTACTTGAGGGGAGTTTTGGGGATTTCTTCAAAAAAATATTCCAAATGTATTGATCTTAAGGAAACCAAGGGGAAAAATGCATCAGCTTGCTTGAAGGAGAAAAAGGATGAGAGCCATGAACCACCTAGTTCTAAAATAGGTGAAGTAGAAGAAGTAGTACATGAAGAGGATCTACATTCACTCCCAAGTGACTCTGAAAAAGATGAAGAGACATCACATGATCATGAAGAATATTCTATTGAAAATATTGAAGATCATTTCGAGACACATTCTACCTTGGAAATGAAACAAAGAGCATCTACTGATGGATGTTTGAACTATGAAGGAGTACCTACTGATGGGTGCTGACACCTCTATGTTGGTGACATAGAGATAACTTTTGAAAGTGTTGCTGCAAGACAAAGTTCCATTAATCATGAGAATGAATACCTTGTAGTAGTTGAAGAAGAAACAAGATCAACTTCCCCATCACCACTTGAGCTTCATGAAGTTGGTCCAAGTAAGAAGGAAGAAGATGAGGAGGTTCACTTGCAAGAGCCTCTTTTTCTTGAAGGGTCATTAAATATGAATGAAAAGAAGTGTTTAAAGGGTTTTTAAGCATCCATCAGCCTCTATTATATGTCTTAATACCTCTCAAATACCTTCATACCCATTATACAAGCATTTGGAGACCAAGAGACCAATACTAGTCAAAGAGAAATTGCTAGTCAAACTCCCTACTTTGGCCATAGCTTAAAGGAGAGTTGCAGAAGCTTATTGATGACTTTAAATCATCCATGAACCTCATATTTATGGAATAAAACAATTCATACACCTTATGTAACAATTTGGGAGCATTTGGATCCATTTGGAGGTCAAGAACCCAAGACTAGTCAAAGGTCGAACTAGTGGAAAAAGTTGAAAAATTCACCATTTTAAATAATTTCAAAAAAGGGACATTACATGAAGCTAGAAGGGAAGCTCGAATCCATGTATCAGCATAGCATATGCATTTCTTTTCTTGTTCCTAAATCATTTTTTCAACTTGATTCATTTTTGCAAGTGTATGATTTTGGGAAACTCTATAGGTAATTAAATAGTTTATTATTAGCACACCTACATAATCATATATTATGTAGGAGCGCTTGTCATTCGTTTTATAATGTTTAATTATTTTTACAACTATGATCTTGAGAAGAATTTAATTGACGGTTCTGTCTTGTTACAGGTGGTATTCGAATCAACGGTGGTTCAAACGCAATTAATTATATACTGCTTTGATGGAATTAGTGAGTGGATAACATGTCTCGGTACTGGTTTTAGTTTGAAGACAGCCCTATCTTCCTGGAAAGCATCTCATTTCTTGATCATTGATTCCATAGTATGATGACATTCAGTTCCTGATCATCCATCCGATCATGATTGATGGCATTCATAGTGATGTTTGTTTTGGCACAATCAATTTCATGTTGCCTCTCTGGATCGAAGTGATGGATTATGTTTCCAGGTGCCTGCTTTGGTTTTAAAGATGGTCTATACTTTTCCCGGAAGCATCTCATTTTTACATCAAAGATGCTACAATATGCTAGGATTCTTTTACTCGTCTATTCAGTCATAATTAGTAGCGACAGCTGTTAAACTGTCATTCCCTCTTTAGTGTAACAAGATTTTTATGATATGTCTATTTTTTAGAAACTAATCCATAGAATCTCTCAAGTTGTTAAGTTTCTTGTTTGACTATATAAGTCACAAGTGGATTATTAAAATAGGGATATTCAAATAGTTAGAAAAGAGTCTGTTCTATAGAGTTGCAACATTTCTTAATTTCGGAGCAGAACTATGTGTTGTGGCAACATTTGTTTTGGCATACTACTCTGAAAAACATCTTGGAATCTAGTATCATTTTGATTTAGTTTTTTGTAGATATATATATATATATATATATATATATATATATATATATATATATATACTCTTTTTATAGCTCTTCTATACTTTTGACTTTCAAATACACTTTGTTGTGTTGCATTGCCATCACTTATACATTTTCGAATACACACCATGTTCAGTCTCTGGTTACATGATGTTTCATGTCATCTTTGGATGATTTTAATTTTCTAACTTGACTCTTAGATTATTATTTAAATTCTTTACCTTTCTAAATATCTATTTGCATAGATATTTTGAGAGTAATCATTATTATGAAAGTTTCATATTTTGAACGTGAAATAACTTGTCGTTTATGTAACTGTACATATGTCCCAAATTAATAATGATTTGTTATTATTTCTTTTAAACATGTGACTATAATTTTTCATTACTGAGAGTATGTTATATTATCTGAGTTTTCTCTCGAAGTATATCATGTCTTCAACACATCTGTTTTACATAACAACAAGTGGAAATAATCATTAAAATTGCTCTTGGCCAAGATAGGTTAGTATAGTTTACAGAATAGATAATTAGTCTTAGTTTCATTTAACAGTTGTTAATTAGTTAGTTTCTTTTATTTAGTTAGATTAAGTTGGATAACTTGTCACCTGATAGGTAGTTGTTAGGAACAACCTTTTAAACTAAAATAGGAAGACTCTCGTTTAGAGGGCAGAAAACAGAAGGTAGCAGGACCATAAACCTGCGAGAGTTAGCTATCTCAAACATACCGGGGGCTGCATGAAGCACCTTGTGTGGGATATCTCTTTTTAGTTGGCCTTTGAAAGAAAATCCCGCCAACAAATGGTGCTAGAAGGAGGGCCAAAAACAATTAAGGATTGAAGAAGTAAATAACAATATTACGACCAGTCTAAATCCACCATCCCTCATTGAATGTCGGAACACCACTAATTCAAACTCAACAATTGTTTTACAAGCTGAAACCAGTAATTCTCCATTCATCGATATTGTTAGGAATGTCTTAGAAAGAGATCACAATACTTCCCCCTATACTCTAGAACAGATTGATAAAGTTTTAGAAGAATCAAGACGTGTCCTCACTAGGGCTTACTCTCAATATACTGTTATACCACCCATAGATTACGGTTTACCTCGACGAAATAGTAATAATACTCATTTATCCATAGTAGATCAGGTTCTATCAAAATCCTATGAGTTAGGATCAAGTACTCCAAATCATCATATCAATGTTACTTCTCAAGAAACTACCATAATTAACACTTCATGAAGACTGGTCACTTTAGGTGGTTTTGGTCAGCCACCCTCACCTCCAAAATATCCATCTGATAGCCCTAGTCCCTCTAATAACAGTAACTCATCAGAATCTGAAGAAGGTGATATGGTCGGAGCTGTAGGAGGAGGAAAAGGAAATACTCCAATGAAGCCTCCTCTCCCATGGCTGAGGACAAGCGCAGTAGCGGTTCCTAGGGCACAGCATCAATTACCTAAACACTTGGATAAAATTCTCCCCATGTTCAATCCAGATAACAAGGAACCAGTCTAAATTTATATTGACAAATGTATCCTGGCTTTTCAAACCATGAATGTGCAACATGAAGATGTGGTATGTCGTCTTTTCCCTCTAACATTCTAAGGAAAGGCATCAATATGGTACTTTTCTTTAGTTCAAGGATCAATAACCAATTGGCCATATTTTAGTCAAGCTTTCCTTGATAACTTCGGGGAAGAAAAGACCCATGTCACCCTAGCCTTGGAACTATCTCATATCAAAATGGATAGTAAGGAACGAATCAAGGATTTTAATCAACGTTTCTTCACCTTAAAAAACAAAATACCCGCTGCTTCTCAACCTCCAGAGGGCATAATTATTGAAATTATAATTCTGTGTTACCAAAGTATTTAGGAATGTTTGTCAAATAGGCTGGCAAGGGTACTCTAGTAGAAAATTTCGAGGAATCCATTAAGGTGGAAAATAATTCTTTAACTTACGAACCTGAGAGGAGTGGGAAAACTGATATCCCAATCCGTCGGAGAACTGAAAACATATCCAAATATAATTCATACAAATATTCACAAGAATTTGACATGGAACAATTACAAAATGAAGTCATATCTTTAACAAACAAAATAATAGGGTTGAAGAAAACTAGTGGAGAAGGATCCTCATTTCGGGGGAAATTTAGAAACCATATTAGGAAAACCTCTCCTCCTAATTACAAGACAAACCCTCCCCCTGATGTAGCAGTAACTGAAGAAATATTCAACACCATTAAGGAAGTCCTTTCTATGCTTGAATCTTCTTATAATCAAGAATCAGGTGACCAGGAGGAGGAAGAAGATGAGGAGCAAGAAAACCAACAATCGTTGGTTGGACATTTTTGGGACAGCATAAGTAATGAGGCACAAACAAACAGTTAATCTGTTTTCTCGGGGAAACATCCTTACAATACTCATAGTAAAGGCCTAGTAGAGTCTCTCGGTACATAAAACTCTAATCAAAACAAGAAGGGTAGTAATCCTTAGCTCACTAGGCAATTACCGCCAACTCAGATTGCACATAAACTAGACTTACAGTATGATATCATCGAACACCTGAAAAAACAACGTGCAAATATCAACATCTATGATTTGTTGCAAATATTCCATATGCTTGGTGTTCCTATCATAACTTATATATCGAGCTCATCCACTCCTTGTAACAAAAATAATACAGTTTCCAATACTTCAAATAACGCAAATTCTTCTCCAAATAAACAGTCATCAAACATAGGAAGACAAAAAGAAAACAACAGCTGATAAGAACTCTTTAATTGGGAAAAGCTCAACATCCAACACTCCTTCGTTCCTTCTCACAGTAAAAATTTATAATCGGAACGTCCATAACTGTCTGGTATAGTCTGGGGCATCTAATAACGTAATGTCTTATTCAGTTTGCAAGAAGATGAACGCAAAACTTACTCCATGTGATACACAGATCACGCAGCTTGACCGATCGAATGTAAGAGTACTAGGGGAAATAAAATATGTCTTAGTTAGTATATCAATTAACCCATCGATATACCAAGTTATCGATATCGTGGTTGTTGATATACCTGATTCCTATGGTCTCTTTTCAAGCCGTGATTGGTCTCAAAATTTAAATGCATATTTCTCGACCGATTGGTCTCAAAATTTAAATGAGACAGATTTTGGAAACATGAAAGCTGGAAATTCTCCTTTTACAGGGTTACAACAAAAATATGAAATTTCTAATTTCACTTACATTGAACTTGGTTCTGTGACAAAAAATTATGTAAATTGTTATCACTTAGAAAATCCCCTTGGTTGTAGGAGGATAATCCTAAGGTAACTCTTTCAAACCAACCTTCAGGAGGAAAACTAGCCTTTTTCCTACCAGAGAGGGCTCTGTCAAAAATATGTGAATGGCTAGGGATGTATGAAAATGGTTAGGGTTTTTTAAACAGATATTTGGCTGAATATATGCAAGAACCATTGGACATGGAGTTAAAACTGAGAATTCAACAATAATGATTTTCACAAAGGCAAGATAGTTGTCACATTACAGTCAAAATATTTTGCAGGTGATAAAAGAAAGAAAGATAGACATTCCAACAATATGGGCACCAATTTCAAGTGAATCCAATATCGATTTTAGAAAAAGGATGGATACTCAGACCTAATAAATCAGAGCATATACATATGAATTCTGACTTATTTCAATTATCATCCAAGCATAGAAGACATAACATAATGGAAGTGATAACAAAGAAAGTATACATAAACATAGAGAAAAGGAAAGTACGGACTGTAACTTTGATCAACACATGAATCTTTGTTCTGCAAAAATGTGTTATTTTCTGCGTGGTTGTCTTGTATTAGAAATAAGATAACTCGATACAAAAAGTGTCTTGCTTTCAATAAATTCCAACCCTTCAAAATGAAAATTATTCTCTCTTTATACAAAAACCTCTTTGAGGTAAAACCTAACTGTTTTCTTAACTAAAAATTTAAATAACTTAACTAACTTCCACACGTCATTTGAGTCAAAGTTTATATAAAAAATATTACAAGATTTTTCAAAATGAAAATTTTCAATAGTCTCCATTTGTTGATGGCTATTGACGGATGTCTTTATGGATGAATAGTATATTTCATTTTTCCATATTTCTCTACAGTGTTCCACTAGTCAGTAGTAATGGTCTCGTAGAGTATCATTTCTTTCGCTAAAACCTTCAGTTCCACATTTTCTTCAATAGAAATAAGAGGGATTTTTTCACCCAGAATCTTCAACATATCCATGATTTTGAAATCTTTTGCAAGATTTTCCAACAAGATCTTACCTGTAAGGACATGAGTTAAATTCTGAAATTTATCATGATTCATCCTTATTGCAAATAACAAATTTTTATAATCATTCTGGGAAATCAATTCATTGTTTTCGTTCCAGAAAGCAGGCAACCCCTTTTGGAAAACTCTTTCGAACTTTTTCTTGAAATCAGCAATTTGTCTTTTCATCCTTGTAACTCTAGCTTCAACACTTTCCACATGTGTGTATTTCCCTAGTATATTCCTCGCCCAAGCAATCACTGAAATTCGATATTTGATAGCCATTGTCTTCACCTCATCTTCTGTTAAATCCCTCAGGAAAACCATGGCATTTTGCACTGTCTCTTTTGACTTCTTATTTAAATTCTCCCTCATTGTTGTGCAATTATTTCAAGCTTATTCTATTACCTTTTCTTTTGCTTTACAAAATTCAAGTAAGGTCTGAGTTTGGAAGCTTCTTCAATGATAATATCCTAAATGATATGCTTACACCCTTGCATTGGGACTTGTCCAATCACTTGATAAATGAATCTCTGGTTCGTATCTATCAAATCTTTATTTTTTCCCTGTAGTCCATTTATTTCCTCATCCTTTTTTTGGTTCTGCTCTTCTAGTTTATGCTTCTCTTCTTTTAATTCCTTTATTTATACTTCCTTGAGACTCACTTGAGACATGGATTGTATGAGGTCATTTGTATTGGTTTCTCCACTTACCTGGCTGGTACTTGATTGCTATTGGGCCAAGGCGGTTAGCTTTCCTTTTAGATATTCGATTTAGCCTTTTAGATTTGTTTTGTCTATTTCCCACTCTTCTTCCTTTTCAGCAAATTTTAATAGTTTGGCCTTAATATCATCAATTTCTTTGGACAAATATTCTTTCTCTTGTTCCAACACAATTAATTCTAAAGCCTGAATCAATTGAGTTGTTGGAATTTTTAATTTCTTTTTTAATACTTGAATCATATTGTCTTTTTCCATCAACAATTTATTGCTTGCATCACCTCCATCACTATTCCCAACTAAGTCATTATGTAATCTCTTGACCTGTTGTTGGTGAGCATTATTCTCCACCTTTTCTTGTTTCAACTAGTTCTCTAGTCTGCTTATTGTATTCTTCAATTTAGCAACTTTCAAAGTTACTTGTGCAAGATCATCATATATCACTTCTCCTGTTTTCTTGTGTAGTTGAATCTTATCAGGCACTGCTATCTTTTTCAAATTTACTTCAAATTCAATCACTTTTTCTTCAATTGACACTGCCAAATTTAAAATGCTCTCTTTGATATCTCTACTTGCTACCAAAGTAATTTCTGAATTCGTCAAATCTCTAACCTTTGGAAACAAACCATAAGTCATACGGGAAGAAGTTTGTTTATTTTTGCCATATTTGTCATACATTTCAATTCTGGATTGAAATTTACTTGTATATCCAGCTTCTTTAGCTTCCTGAAAACTGTATTCCTGTACCTGGACCTCTGGGGCTGAAAAATTCTCTTTTTCTTACTCTTCACTGCCTATAAATACAACCAAATCTTGTTGTTCATCAACCTTGATATTTTTCTCTCTACCTGGTCCTTCATCATCTAAGTCAATAATATCTTGCAAGCTTGTTTTCTCTCTAACCTCTATGGTATCTGATGTGTATCATGTCCCTGCTGCAAAATGTGTCAAAAGAAGATCTTCCACCTATGAACTTGTGGTTGCCTCATCATCAGACTCATATTGCAATAATTTTTTCCTCTTCGACAATCCTTCCACCTCTTTGTGATCAAAATATTTGGTATTATTCTTCTTACTCCTCTCGGAAATGATATGAAGAGGATCATATTCAATTGCTATGTCTTTATTAAAGACCGTAATTTCTAATATTTTCTTCACATGTACAATAGCATATTTATTTCTCACAATAAATGGACCTACTTTCCAAGGGTATTTCACATCAGATCCTTTCTTAAAACTCGGGAAATGATCATCTTCTACCATTAACTTATGTCTAACAAATTCCAAAGCAAACATTCTCAAAGTTAAAAAGGCTGGTAACATATAATGCTCATGCACAAATCCATACAACCTAATTACCGTGTGATCTTTTAATAAGAACCAATATCCCACTGCTAGGTCTGCCTTCAGCTGCACCAGGGATTTCATTTCAGGCAACACCCTAGGTAATTCTTCCCCAAATATCATTATATATAGCTCAAATAGAATATAGTTCATGTAATTGAACATGTTATCATTCAAAGAACCTGTGAAAAGTATTTGTGGAAAATGTAGTTCTTTATGACTAGAAATCATGACCATCTTTATCAAATGTCATTGAATCTAAAGTGCCTTGTGTTGGAAAAAATTACTAGTTGTGAATGGATACTTTCTGCTAAAAACTCTTCAAATTTGAGACCAGGTATCGAATCATATTCAACTCCAGGAAAACCAAAACTTGATCTGAATAATAAAGATAAATGTAACTCTGTCACCACTGTATCGGTATCCAAACCTAAGAACTGGGCAATTAAGGAAAGAACCAACTGAGTATAATCATCAAAAAGATTGACATCCAAAGGGTAAGGGGTATTTTCAATTTCCAAGTCGGGTTTAAGACAGGTGGTCAAAAAATCCTGTCGACTCTCAGGAGAAGACTGGCGATACAAACTGATGACAGACTCTTTGGAGAAACTTTCTAACTTAGACACTTGAGATGCAGGGATTTCAAGAGAACTTATGACGACTGATGACTCTATTAGACAGACAATTTGAGTTTTCTGAGCATTTAGAATGACTCTCTCAGCTTCAGAATAATTTGATGTGCACCAGGATATGAACTCAGGGAAAGACATAATTTGGTCGTGGCAAAAGAAAATTAAAGACGACTGAACCACTCTATGTACATCTATACCCTCTTTATGCAAATTCTTTAACCTTGTTTTAATTTCCAGGATGGGTAACCGAATTGTTGTATCAAAAAAATCATAATCCCTGTCTTCTAGGGGATTCTTAACCTTAACATTGTCAAGACTCGGAACCTCCTCCATTTTTATCTTCTTATAAACAAGCTTAGAATATTGACAGCACTGGTTACAAGACCCTACCTGTTACTGACAATCTCGGAGAGTGACCTTCTCTGTCGCTTTCTTCGCCGCACACACGTCCAGAATCTTCTGACGTTAGCACTGCGAAGACAAATTTCAACTTCACGGGTCTCGCGGCTTTATATAACCGGTTTTCTTTATCCTTCAAGCTTCTCCATTGGCGCGAGTCTTCCACATCCGTTGATTTCCCGTGCTGCAATCTGAACCGTTAGATTAAAACTCTTTTTACCATCTTGATGACTTTTCTCCACTCTCCCATCATTTAGTGTTACATCTTCACCAATGGTGGTTTCGCATCCTCTTAAAGTGGTGTCCATTACCATTTTTCCCCCTTGTGAATCGCTGCAGAGCTACCACTTGTCTGGTAGTTTTACTTTTCGTGACCACCTTCTCCTTATATCTCCTGCACATCTTCATAATGCGAAATCACTTGGAGATGTTGATCTGATATATCTGTGCTAATGAACGGTCAAATAAGCATGTTTTTTAACTTGTTCCTTTATTATTCAATTAGGTTTCCTTCCGCTATTTTCCACTCTTCTTTCTTTATCGACACAAGTTCTCCACTATTGATTCACTTCGATGTAATCAGGACCCTTAAAACTTCAACCATACTTGCGCCTTCTTTAAAATTTTCTCCTGAGCCGTTGGATTTCCTCAGTATCCATCTTAACGGTCCATTTTTTTGGCGGAATAACCACTCAATGGTTTTCGCATAACACACAAGCTATTTGTGATACCACATTTTCACCATGGGAAACACCTGCGATGTGACACGTAGTGGGCTGTTTTATTTTTCGCAACCGCCCATCGTTTCTAACTCCTGCGCATTTTGGTAGTGCGGAAACAACATGGACCATTAATCTTTTTCCATACATAAGATCAACGGTGGATCCTGTTCCCTACTTAACGCCTTTTTTATTTGCCTTTGGATTAATGTTTTTGAACTTGTATGCCATTTATGTTGCTCCCGATTGCTGATTTTTTCATTTTTCTTTGAAATTTATTTTTGCTATACTCTTTAGCGCTTTTACCTTCCACTCTTGGTCACATCTGGTCATATGATCATGGAACCAACGACATTTCTTAGGGCCTTTCTTACCATATTAATAAATTTTTGAAATATTCCTCTATTATACAACATCATTTGCACTGTAAAAACTTGGTGCTAACAACTGGCTCCAACTGGGGATGCTATCCTCCCTGCGAGGTAGCAAAGAACCCCGCAGACTGAGTGCCCGATTCATTTGACTGCTCCCAATTTACAACCAAATACAGCTTCAAGTGTCATGATCCACATATTACCCAACTGTAAACCATCTTGCAATCAAATACTGAAACAACATCATACCTTCTAGAAACAAACTGTATATTGCTGAAAAAGATATTCTTATCAAGCAATTTTATTTATGTACAAAATTCTAAAGATACTATGAAAGAAATATGTATATACACTTTTATGTACAATGATTTTCCTCTTTATCTTTTTTAAGATAGGTAGTGCTTGAGGTGTGCTTGAGATTCCTCCCATTCACCGGTCCTCCTATAACAAACTCTCCATTCTGGTCTTGAAGAACAAATGATTTTTCTCCTTGATAAGTTGTTATTATATAAGGACCTTTCCACAAATGCTTGAATTTACCATGCTTATCCTCTCTTCTAGCATCCCATTTCAAGACCAAATCATCAATCTGAAAGTCCCTCTCCTTGATTTTTCTATCAAAAGTTTTCTTCATTTTTTCTTGATGTGTCTGAGTTTTGTTGTAATCTCTTTCCCTTATTTCATGCAATTCTATCATTTGATTTATCCTTCTCTGCATGTGATTTGGTTCCTCAACAACTTCTTGTAACAGCCTCATAACCGGTAGTCCCAAAGAAATAGTAAATACTACTTATGTTCCATAAACCAACTGAAAAGGAGATTTTCCAATAGCCATCTTTGTGCTAATTCTGTCTGCCCATAATGCATACTTGAGTTTGGTATGCCACGCTCTTTTATTGTCTTCCAATAGTTTCTTTATAATTCTTACCAAACTCTTGTTTGAAGATTCTGCCAATCCATTGCCCTAGGGATAGTATGCAGTTGAATGATTCAGATGAATGTGGTAATTATGGCAAAAAATAATCATCTTTTTTGATTTGAAAGCTTGAGCATTGTCTGTTACTATCCTTCTAGGAAAACCAAATCTTGACAGGATATTTTCCTCCAAAAAGTTCATAATCACCGCATCAGTAGCATTTCTAGTTGGGATAGCTTCAATCCATTTTGTAAAGTAATCCGTTGCAGGTAGAATCCACTTATGTTTCCCTGAGGAATTTGGATTGATTTCTCCAATAAAATCCAATCCCCATTGCTGGAATGGTGCTTCAACTGAGATGGGCTTTAAAGGAAAAGGCAAAAACTCTCTTTTCCCATCAAAAATATGACATTCATTACACTTTGAGATTTCTTTATATACATCTGAATACATAGTTATCCAATAGAAACCAGCTCTAAGAATCTTATTTACTATGGCCTTCCATGAGTGATGGCCTCTGCACATTCCCTTGTAAAATTCCACCATGATATGTTGTGCTTCATTTTCTAATAAACAATTCAGCAAAATCCCAGCTGGATCTTTCCAATACAAATATTCATTCAATACACAGAACTTTGTTGCTTTCAATTTTACTGATCTTGATCTGGTTTTATCCATTCCTAGGGGTGCTTGCAAATTTTGTAGAACGTATACAATATTTGCATACCACCGAGACAAAGAAAAATCTTCAACCACTTGAAATTTGGGGATTGTTCCTGTTGAAAGTTCTGAGATGAAATTTATATCTAAAGAATCACAATTAGTCTCAGTCATCATTTTTGCTAGACCTTGTCCTTTTATCAGCTTTGTAGGCTTAATATCCAAGTCATATTCCAACAAAACTGCAATCCATTTTGCTCTCTTTCCTTCGGGATCCGGCTGAGTAAGAATATCTTTTACTGCTGCAAACGGGACATATGCAACAGTATGAGAATGCAATATATAGACTCAGAAATATTTCAAGGCTTTTACCAGTGCATAAGACTGTTTCTCCATTATATTATATTTCAGCTCTGCATCTCTCAAAATCTTTCTAAAGAAGGAAATCGGTTGTTCCATATTATCTTGATTCTTTTGCAATAAAACTCCAGCCAAAGTATGTTGCGATGCATAAGAAAATATAATAAAATATTTTGAAAAGTCAGGACTAATTAAAACAGGAGCCTCAGTTAAAGATTTCTTAATATCAATGAAGTATTTCTTGGCTTCAGTAGTCCACTTGATTTCATTATTTTTTCTTAACATGTCTGAAATACTCCTTAAACTTTTGCAAAACTAGGAACGAACCTTCTCAAGAAATTTACTCTTCCAATGAAAGACTGAACTTCCTTCTTGCTCCTTGGTATCCCAATTTTCTGGATTGATGATACTCTTTCAGGATCAATTTTGATGCCATCTTTTGATATAATATGTCCCAGTAACTTTCCTTCTTTCATAGCAAAATGAGACTTCTTGGGATTTAAAGAGATGCCAAATTTTCTGCACTTCAGAAAAACTCTTTCCAAATGTTTCCAATGATCTACTTCTGATTTAGAAAATATTATTATGTCATCCATGTACACCACAATGAACTTATCTTTTTCCTTAGCAAAGGCAATATCCATGGCCCTCTGAAAGGTAGCTCCTGCATTCATTAGCCCGAATGGCATCTTAGCATACATGAATGTCCCCCATGGAGTTGTGAAAGCTGTTTTTTCTCGATCTTCTGGAAGAACCTTGATTTGGTTATAACCTGAAAAACCGTCTAACATAGAGATTCTCTTTGCTCCAACAACTTTCTGCACAATATGATCCATTTTGGGTAGTGGATAATTGTCTTTCAAGGAAAATTTATTCAAATTTCTAAAATCCACACAGAGGCTTATCTCTCCATTTTTCTTCCTTACAGGAACTAAATTCGCCACCCATTTGGAAAATATCATAGACGCAATTATCTTAGCATCAAACAACTTTTTCACTTCTTTCTCAATCACTGGGAGTAACAAGGGATTTATTCTTCTTAACTTCTGCCTGAAAGGTTTTTCATTTGATTTGATAGGAATAGTATGCTGGATTATGGAAGTATCACATTCTTTTAAATCTTCATAACTCCAAGCAAATACATCCGTGAATTCTTTCATCAATTCAACATATTTCTTTTCTTCTTCAAATGGAAAGCTATTAGAAATTTTCACTAACTTGGGATTTTCCTTAGTTCCAATATTACAGTCCTTGATTTCTCCATCTCGAGGCTCCACTTTCGGATTCTTGGCTACATCATTCCTATCAAACAACTTTTCTAAAGGAACAAGACCTTTAGGAATGATATTGTTTTTTAATTGGATTATGTCTTTACCCCCAATTCTTTCTTCAAACCTTTCAGGTTCCTCAGAAAATTCCTCCATATCAGGAACAATTTATGTATCTGCATCTTCAGTATCAATAATTGTATTAGTAAATTCATCTGCCATCTCCATGAATTTCTTTCTGCATATCATCTTCGAAAACCTGCCAATGTTTTATGTTATTGGGAATAGATGGCATGTTCACAACTTCAATGTCATACTTTTTCTCTGAAAAATTGGGTACTTTGAAAGTAGCAGTAGTGGTATCCAAAGAATCTACAACAGAATTATCTACCCTTGGTGTCACCACCATATCATCAAAGAAGTTTTCCAGCAAATCCCAAACTTTATTTCTATAAGACCTCATCTTCGGATGTTTTGTTTGGTAAATTACTTTTATTTGATTAATCACCAGCTCGGAATCTCCAAACACTTCAATTTTCTTTGCTTTCAATCTTTTTAACACATTCAACCCCAAAATTAGTGCTTCATATTCTGCTACATTATTGGTACATTCAAAAGCTAGCTTGAAAGAATACATTAAAAACTCTCAGTCAGGGGACATTATCCAAACACCGGCACCAGCACCTTCTTTACTCATAGACCCATCAAAGTTCATAGTCCATGTTCCTTCTGCTCTCAGTTTTTCTTTGACTATTTCATCTTTCTTACTGCGATCATTTTCTTCTTTTTGCTCAAATATACTCATTTTCTCTTCAATTTGAATATCATTATAGAAAATAGAATTTCCCAAATCTGTATCTATTGAATAAATTGAATGGTTGTTAGGTTGATTCCCATCACTCACCACATAATCATGTCTCTTTTCTGTGTATAATCTTCTATGTGTACCCAAGACTGGAATTGTGGCAAATGACATATCCATCTGTAAGGTTCCTTTGAGCTTTGAGGCCCAAGATCTGGACAACAACATGCCAAACTTCGGAGGAATATCAGCAACAACCACATCCATAACAACACCTTTAAGAGGGATTTTAGTAAGGGAAACTTCTAAATCTTTGATTAATCCCACGCATTTCACCTTTCTCGAATCAAAAGAAAAAAAATATTTATATGGCCTGGTAATCTCTAAACCCAAACTTTCCACCACAACCTTCGGCATTAAATTATGTGAAGCTCCTGAATCAAGCATACAATTATGCTGAACTTTATCATGCACATTCAAGTTTACATAAAAAGGGGGAACTTCATCTAAACTATTATCTTCCATCCTAGAACCGAGAAAAATGGTTGGAGCATCATCATTTACTTCCAAAGTATCAAGCTCTATCTATCCTTCACATTTAACCATTTTAGAAATCTGCTCTTTATATTCATTTTTTTCAAAATTTCATTAAATGGAATGGAAATTTTGATTTTTGAAATTTCATTTTGTAAACTAAAAGGAACCTGTGTTTTGTCATTTTCTTTAACCAGGTTTCCTCTAGCTTCTGGGACCTTTTTGACAATATATTCTTTTTCATTTCCCTTTTTACATTAACTAGTAGAAGGTTGAGCAGCGAAACCTTTTCCTTTATTGACAGTTATGCTTTTGTTTCTGAGATCAATTTTTCTTTGAAGCTCATTCACAACATTCTGATATCCTATTTGGTACTGCTCTATTTCTGATTCTAAAGCATTGCATTCCCCATCTCTCGAGAATATATCATGTTCTATTTTTGTTAAATATACTTCAGAATCCAACTCACTAAAATGATGTATTTCATTCTCTACCTCTACATTCTCTTCTCCTTCAACAACAAAATTTTCAGCGAAGAGGTCTCACTTGATTATCTTCCACATTTCGTTGGTTTCTTTGATCTCTCTGATCCCTTTTCCTTATTTGTGGGGGTATCGGTCTCTTGAAATTTGGGTTTCTAATGGGTGGTTCTGGTTGTTCTCTGTTTTGAGGTTTGTTCTCCAACGCCAACCTATCTAACAATCTCTCTATAGTTCTCATCATGACATCAAACTTCACATCAGTAGAAGAAGAAGTTGAAGGTTAATTCTCTTCCCTAATATTTCTTCTATCTATATCAACTTTTTGTTTCATCTTTCCAGAAGCCGTCAGATTTGCTTCAACCTCTACTGCATCTCTCATCATATCTGTCAAAGTAGCTGATTTCCTCTCTCTCAACATACAGGAAAAATCACCTTCAAAGGAATCTGCATAATGCAACTTGTCAGCCCCCACCAGAGGTTTAACGTCAGTAGGGATTGAATTATAAACCTTCATAAATCTAGCAGAAAACTCCTTGACATATTCAAAATCATTGTGTCAACATTTGTGAGGGATTATTTTTGTCTTCCCGCCTCTCAATAAAAAGAGTTACAAAATCATTATAGGTGGAAATAAATCTTGCAGCTAAAGTCCTGAACCATTTTTTGACCTCTCCTGAAAGATTTTGAGCTAACAATCGCATTTTTGCATCATCATGATCTACCTCTTCAATATCAATAAAGTCATTGAACCTATCAATGTGTTGTTGTGTTGTAAAGTTTCCCTACCCATCAAATTGTGCAATTCTCTGTCCATAATTTGCAAGAAGATCATGTAAAACAGCAGGCAAGGCTAATGGAGCAAACCTAGTGGCCATGACTACTGGGGGATTTCGAACAATGTTATGAGTTTGAGAGGAAGTTTTTGTAGGATTCTTTTCTTTCAATTTTTCTCCACCCGATTTTTGCAAACCTTCCCAAACATAATGTAACAAATATGTTTGAAATCTATTAGAATCAAGCATTGTTTCCTTTAAATCTGATTCATATTTAATTCTAAATAAGGACTTTCAAACTTTTTATCCAAACCAAGATCTTCAATATTCACTATTTCTTCTTGAAAAGAGGGAAACGGGTTTTCTGACTGAGAGGTACCTTCTTGATATTTTCCTCTAATTCTTCTTAGAATTTCTTCAGGATTTTCCACTTCTTGAAATGGCTGGGAATCTAGATTACTCCTCATGTGAATCTTCCTGGAAGCCACAGTTACTGCTCGGAGTCGCCTTCTTGAAAACAAATATTGAAAATTTATGAACTAGATTCGCCAAGGCAAAATACAGCAAATAAATAAATAACCAAACTTCTTGCCTAATAGAAATATGATTAAAGTGTCGTTCCTCCCAGGGACAATTTGACCTCCGTTCCCCGGCAACGGCACCAAAATGTTAGCACTTAGAAAATCCCCTTGGTTGTAGGAGGATAATCCTAAGGTAACTCTTTCAAACCAACCTTTAGGAGGAAAACTATCCTTTTTCCTACCAGAGAGGGCTCTTTCAAAAATATGTGGATGGCTAGGGATGTATGAAAATGATTAGGGTTTTTTAAACAGATATCTGGCTGAAATATACACAAGAACGATTGGGCATGAAGTCAAAACTGAGAATTTTAAGGACCGACAGACTAACAACAATAATGATTTTCACAAAAGCAAGATAGTTGTCACATTAGAGTCAAAATATTTTACAGGTGATAAAAGAAAGAAAGATAGACATTCCATCAATATGGGCACCAATTTCAGATGAATCCAATATCGATTTTAGAGAAAATATGGATACTCAGACCTAATAAATCAGAGCATATACATATGAATTCTGACTTATTTCAATTCTCATCCAACCATAGAAGACATAAAATAATGGAAGTGATACATAAACATAGAGAAAAGGAAAGTACGGACTGTAACTTTGACAACACATGAATCTTTGTTCTGCAAAAATGTGTTATTTTCTGAGTGGTTGTATTGTATTAGAAATAAGATAACTCAATACAAAAAGTGTCTTGCTTTCAATAAGTTCCAACCCTTCAAAATGACAAGTATTGTCTCTTTATACAAAAACCTCTTTGAGGTAAAACCTAACTACTTTCTTAACTAAAAATTTAAATAACTTAACTAACTTCCACATGTCATTCGAGTCAAAGTTTATATAAAAAATATTACAAGATTTTTCAAAATGAAATTTTTCAATAGTCTTGATTTGTTGATGGTTGTCGACGGACGTCTTTATGGATGAATAGTATATTTCAATTTTCCATATTTCTCTATAGTGTTCCACTGATCAGTAATAATGGTCTCGTAGAGTATCATTTCTTTCGCTAAAACCTTCAGTTCCACATTTTCTTCAATAGAAATAAGAGGTTTTTTTCACCCAGAATCTTCAACATATCCATGATTTCGAAATCTTTTGCAAGCTTTTCCAACAAGATCTTATATGTAAATACATGAGTTAAATTCTGAAATTTATCATGATTCATCCTTATTGCAAATAAAAAAAATTTATAATCATTCTGGGAAATCAATTCATTGTTTTCGTTCCAAAAAGTAGACAACCCCCTTTGGAAAACTCTTTCGAACTTTTTCTTGAAATCAGCAATTTGCCTTTTCATCCCTGCAACTCTGGCTTCAACACTTTCCACATGTGTGTATTTCCCTAGTATTCTCATCGCCCAAGTGATCACCGAAATTAGATTTTTCACAGAAATTGTCTTCACCTCATCTTCTATTAAAGCCCTCAGGAAAACCATGGCATTTTGCGCTGTCTCTTTTGATTTCTTATTTAAATTCTCCCTCACTGTTGTGCAATTCTTTAAAGCTTATTCTATTACCTTTTATTTTGCTTTTACAAAATTCAAGTAAGGTCTGAGTTTGGAAGCTTCTTCAATGATAAAATCCCAAATCATATGCTTACACCCTTGCATTGGGACTTGTCCAATCACTTGATAAATGAATCTCTGGTTTGTATCTATCAATCTTTATTTTTTCCCTGCAGTGCCTTTATTTCCTCATCCTTTTTTTGGTTCTGATCTTCTAGTTTCTGCTTCTCTTCTTTTAATTCCTTTATTTCTACTTCCTTGAGACTCACTTGAGACATGGATTGTATGAGGTCAGCTGTATTGGTTTCTCCACTTACCTGGCTGGTACTTGATTGTTGTTGGGCCAAGGCGGTTGGCTTTCCTTTTAGATCTTTGATTTGGCCTTTTAGATTTATTTTGTCTTTTTCCCACTCTGCTTCCTTTTCAGCAAATTTTAATAGTTTGGCCTTACTATCATCAATTTCTTTGGACAAATCTTCTTTCTATTGCTCCAAGACAGTTAATTCTGAAGCCTGAATCAACTGAGTTGTTGGAATTTTTAATTTCTTTTTTAATACTTGAATCATATTGTCTTTTTCCATCAACAATTTCTTGCATGCATCACCTCCATCACTATTCCCAACTAATTCATTCTGTAATCTCTTGACCTGTTGTTGGTAAGATTTATTCTCCACCTTTTCTTGTTTCAACTGGTTCTCCAATCTGCTTATTGTATTCTCCAATTTAGCAACTTTCAAAGTTGCTTGTTCAAGATCATCATATATCACTTCTCCTGTTTTCCTGTGTAGTTGGATCTTATCAGGCATTGTTATCTTTTTCAAATTTACTTTAAATTCAGCCACTTTTTCTTTAGTTGACACTGCCAAATTTAAAGTATCTCTTTGATATCTCTACTTGCTACCAAAGTAATTTTTGAATTCGTCAAAACTCTAACCTTTGGCAACAAACCATAAGTCATACGGGAAGAAGTTTGTTTATTTTTCCCATATTTGTCAAACATTTCAATTCTGGATTGAAATTTACTTGTATCTCCAGTTTCTTTAGCTTCCTGAAAACGGTATTTCTGTACATGGACCTCTGGGGCCAAAAACTTCTCTTTTTCCTACTCTTCACTGCCTGTAAATACAACCAAATCTTGTTGTTCATCAACCTTGATATTTTTCTCTCTACATGGTCCTTCATCTTCTAAGTCAATAATATCTTGCAATCTTCTTTTATCTCCAACCTCTATGGTATCTAATGTGTATCCTGTCCCTGCTACACACTCTGTCAAAATAATATCTTCCACCTATGAACTTGTGGTTGCCTCATCATCAGACTCATACTGCAATAAATTTTTCCTCTTCAACAATCCTTCCACCTCTTTGTGATCAAAAGCTTTGGTATTATTCTTCTGCCTCTTCTCAGAAATGATATGAAGAGGATCATATTCAATTGCTTTGTCTTTCTTAAAGTCCATAATTTCTAATAATTTCTTCACATGTACAATAGCATATTTATTTTTCACAATAAATGGACCTACTTTCCAAGGGTATTTCACATCAGATCCGTTCTTAAAAGTCAGGAAATGATCATCTTCTACCATCAACTTCTGTCTAATAAATTCCAAAGCAAACATTCTCAAAGTTAAAAAGGCCGGTAACATATAAGGCTCATGGACAAAGCCATACAACCTAATCACCGTGTGATCTTTTAATAAGAACCAATATCCCACTGCTAGGTCTTCCTTCAGTTGCATCAGGGATTTCATTTCAGGAAACACCCTAGGTAATTCTTCCCTAAATATCATTCTATACAACTCAAATAGAATATAGTTCATGTAATTGAACATGTTATCATCCAAAGAACCTGTGAAAACTATTTGTGGAAAATGTAGTTCTTTATGACTAGAAATCATGACCATCTTCATCAAATGTCATTGAAATATAAAGTGCCTTGTGTTGGAAAAACTTACTAGCTATGAATGGATAGTTTTTGCTAAAAAATCTTCAAATTTGAGACCAGGTGTCGAATCATATTCAACTCCAGGAAAACCAACACTTATTCTGAATAATAAAGATAACTGTAACTCTGTCACCATTGTATCGATATCCAAACCTAAGAACTAGGCAATTAAGGAAAGAACCAACTGAGTATTATCATCGAAAAAATTGACATCCAAAGGGTAAGGGGTATTTTCAATTTCCAAGTCGAGTTTAATACAGGTGGTCAAAAAATCCTGTCGACTCTCAGGAGAAGACTGACGACAGACTCTCAGGAGAAACTTTCTAACTCGGGCACTTGAGGTGCAGGGATTTCAGGAGAACTTCTAACGACCGACAACTCTATTTGACAAACAATTTGAGTTTTTTGAGCATTCATAAAGACTCTCTTGGATTCAGAATAATGTGACGTGCACCAGGATACGAACTCAGGGAAAGATATAATTTGGTCAGGGAAAAAGAAAATTAAAGACGACTGAACCACTCTATGTACATCTATACCCTCTTTATGCAAATTCTTTAACCTTGTTTTAATTTCCAGGATGGTAACCGAATTGTTGTATCAAAAACATCATAATCCCTATCTTCTAAGGAATTCTTAACCTTAACATTGTCAAGACTCGGAACCTCCTCCATTTTTCTCTTCTTATAAACAAGCTTAGAATACTGACAGTACTGGTTACAAGACCCTACCTATTACTGACAACCTCGGAGAGTGACCTACTCTGTCGCTGTCTTCGCTGCACACATGTCCAAAAGCTTCTGACACTAGCACTGCAAAGACAAATGTCAACTTCACGGGTCTCACGACTTTATATAACCGGTTTTCTTTATCCTTCGAGCTTCTCCATTGGCATGAGTCTTCCACATCCATTGATTTCCCGTGCTGCAATCTGAACCGTCAGATTAAAACTCTTTTTACCATCTTGACGACTTTTCTCCATTGTCCAATCATTTAGTGTTGCATATTTGGTTTCACAGCCTCTTGAAGTGGTTTCCATTACCATTTTTCCCGCTTGCAAATAGTTGCAGAGCTGCCACCTGTCTGGCGGTTTTACTTTTCGCGACCACCTTCTCCTTATATCTCCTGCACATCTTCATAATGCAAAATCACTTGGAGTCATTGATCTGATAGATCTGTGCTAACGAACGGTCAGATAAGCATGTTGTCTTTTTGCGACCACCTTCTCCTTCTAACTCTTGTGCAGTTTGGTAGTGTGGAAATGACGTGGACCATTAATCTTATTCCAGACATACGATCAATGGTGGATCCTGTGCGCCCTACTTAACGCCTTTATTATTTGCCTTTGGATTAATTTTTTTGAACTTGTATGCCATTTCTTGTGCTCCCGATTGCTGATTTTTGCATTTTTCTTTTAAATTTATTTTTGCTATCCTCTTTAGCGCTTTTACCTTCCACTCTTGGTCACATATGGTCATATGATCATGGAACCAAGGACATTTCTTAGGGCCTTTCTTACCATATTAAGAAATTTTTGAAACATTCCTCTATTATACACCATCATCTGCACTGTAAAAACTTGGTGTTAACATAAATATTGTAAAATATGAAACATATGTACATATTATAGATAGTAAGGTAGTAGTGAATAGCCCGTCATGGACATTGTATTTCGATGGATCAAAATCTAAAGAAGGAGCCGATGCAGGCTGCCTTCTATTAGACCCACATGGAAATAAAACATGTATAGCATGCAAATTAGAATTTAATTGTACTAACAATATTGTAGAATATGAAGCCCTTATTCAAGCGTTAAGGAAGGCCTTAGATCTCAATGTTAAAGTATTGGTGGCATACGGTGATTCTGAGATCATAGTCCGTCAGGTATGCAATTCAATTCATTGTGTTTCCGAACATCTATGGGATTACCAAAGGGAGGTATGGAATCTGATTTCCAAATTTGAAGCCTTTAATATAAATTATGTCCCTAGAGCCCAAAATCAAGATGTCGATTTATCAGCCAATGTAGCTTCTAAGTTGATTCCATCTGGAGATTTCTCTCCTAATACTTTTTCAATAGAACTGATTTTTAGGCCATCAATTCCAGATAATGTAACTAATTGGTGTGTTTTTGATGATGATGAACAAATTTTAAGCTTTCTAACAGGACAAGATACCTTCAAGGATTCTGCGATTGATTAAATATTGCACGATGAAGACTTACACAATTTTTCGGTAATACTATCCTCATTGTTCAATGGAAAAGGTCCTTGACATGGTAAAATCTATCCCCACTTATGTTTTAAGATTAGAAAAATTTTATGACTTGCATGATAAATTCAAGGTTGTCCCAAATTGAAAAACAAATAGCTCATGAATGAAATATGAGACTATTAATTTAGGGACAGATTCTAATCCTCAACAGGTTAACTTAGGGATGGATTGTACTCCTTTAGAAAAATTAGCGTTTGTAAAGCTGTTTAGACAGTATAAGGATGATTTTTCATGGTCCTGCGATGATCTAAAAACCTTTGATCCTCAAATTATGCAGCATAGGATCCCAATGAAGTTAGAATCAAAACCTTTTCAACAAAATTTAAGGAAAATGCACCCAACTTCAGAACCGGAAGTAAAGAAAGAATTAAACAAGATCTTAACCGCTAACATTATTTTCCAGTCCTCCATACCCAATGGGTGGGTAATCTAGTACTGGTACGAAAAAAGAATGGGGATATTCGACTTTGTGTTGACTTTTGTAGCCTTAATAGGTCATCCGAGAAGGATAATTACCCTGTACATCCTATGGAGCAGATTCTCCAAAAGTTCTCTGGATCCAAAATGTTGTCGCTACTTGATGGTTTCTAGGGTTATAATCAAGTTTTAGTTTCTCCAGCCGACCAATTAAAAACTACCTTCAGAACCCCATGGGGAAATTACGTTGGGGCTACTTTTCAGTGAGCTATGGACATAGATTTTATGGCTTTGATCAATCATGTTGTAGTTGTATATCCTGATGACATTACTGCCTTTTCAAAGCATCGACCTGATCATATCGTCACCTAAGCAAAGTTTTTGAGCATTGTAGGAGATTTGGAATATCACTCAATCCTAAGAAAACCATATTTGCAGTAACTCGAGGGATCCTCTTAGGTTTTGTAGTATCCAGAGATGGGATTATGATTGACCCAGAACAGACCCAAGCCATTTCCAAAATTACTTATCCTTCGAACAAAAAATCCATGCAGTCATTCCTAGGGAAAATTAATTTTGTAAGGAGATTTATACCGACTTTTTTCTGAGATTGTTCGCCCCTTACAGAATATGATAAAGAAAGGTGCCAATTTCAATTAGGGAAATAATGAAAACAGGTCATTTAAAAGGATCATAGAAGCCATATCTGAAGCACCTACTCTTTTAATCTCTAACTTTGAAAAGGATTTCGTATTCTACACATTTGCTTCAAAAATATCTTATGCGGTTGTTTTAACACAACAAAATCAACACAGCCATGAAGTCCCCATCTCATGTATGAGTTCCAGTTTTAAGGGAGCTGAGTTGAACTATCATGAGGTTTAAAAACAAGCATTCGATGTGTTTAAATCATTCAAGCATTTTCGTCCTTATCTTCTGAAGTCAAGAACTAAATTTATAGTCCCATATCCTACCGTTAGAAATTTATTAGTACAGAAAGTATTGGGAGAGAAACGAGCACCTTGGATGGCATCTCTTCAAGAATATGATCTCGAAATCAAGCCTTCTAAGGTAGTGAAAGGGAAATATCTTTGTAATTTGGCTACAGAGTCAGCTCACTTGCCCGCCGATAACTCTGACTAGTATATTGCGATACTCTTCTTACATGGTATCAAAATGGTTTCCTTAGAGAACCAATCAATATTGCAAATACATAATCATTTATATGCTTATTTGAAGGAAATTCAAACATGTATTTCATGGAGATGGACTCCTAGGGTGTTTATAGGGTAGGAAAAGGGGTGTATAACCCTTACGTCTTGATAGCAAGTTTGGAAATGGCATAGGAAATGCATAATATAATATACATGTTAACATCATCATGTCCAAGCTTTGGCTAATAGAAGTATTTTTGCAGCATTGTCATTTATCCATGTTGAAGTGCCCTACAACCCCATTGTAATTTTCCTCCCAAATCAATGTCTCATGCTCTATTCAAGGAATACATAGATGGCCTAGATGGCATAAAATTTTGTGATGGGGATGAAACTTTGAAATTGGTTTACCTATGCCAAATGTTTGATAGGTAACAACAAAATCAAGGTTGTTTTCATACAATTAGGGCCATGTAGAGTTTTTTGTCCACAAGAATTGAGCATTATAGTCAATGCCACAAATGAAGGTTAACCAAGGCAGTTTGCAATGCAATTTGTGATACCCTTCTTGTAATTGATGTTGGAGTGGAGTTGTTGCAAGTACATGGGTCACTTCTAATGAAAGTAATTTTGTAACTTTTCCTACATCTACATGAATTGTAGGGGATTGTGATCAGTGTGGATGACCATCTCTTTCCCTAAGATGTAATTATTCCATTGATAGCAGAGTTGCACAGTGGATTACATATCCTTGTCATAGGTGGGGTACCTATGAAATGCATTGAAGAGTGTCTCACTATGATAGGCACCAAATTTTCATGTTGAGAGAGGACTGCAATTACAACATAACCTAAAGAATTTGTCTCAATCTCGAATGGTTTTTGAAAATTTGGTAGAGTAAGTATTGGTGCCAAACAAAAGTAGTTTTCATATCCTTGAATGCTTTCAATTTTGACTTGGCTGAAAGGAACTTGGCTTTAGCCCCACCCTTAGTCACTTGGATTAGTGGGGAAATTATATGATAGAACCCAAAAATGAACTTGTGATAGAATTTTGTGAGGCCAAAGAAACTATGGATTTATGTTAAAATCATCGAGTTCAATCAATCGTAAATCACTTGGATCTTGGTTGAATCCATAGGTACACAATGTCCATTCACCTAGACATTAAATTCTTTGCATGTTGAATGAGCACTTCTCTATATTATCATATAATTTGTGTTGTCGTGAGGTGCTCAAGATCGATTAAATGTGTTGTAAATGTGTTTCCCAAGTTTTGTTAGAGATAAGGATATCATCCAAAAATACAAACACAAAAGAATTTGTGAACAACATCAAGATATCATTTGTCGTCCTCATGAATGTTGTTGGAGCATTAATTGATCCAAAAAGCATGACCAACCACTCAAAATATCTTCTTTAGACTTGAACAGTGCTCCATACATTAATTTGTTTAATGGATACTTGGTGCTAGCCTAATTTCATACCAATCTTACTAAAAAAATTAGTACCCTTAAGTTGATCAAGAAAATTATCAATGTGGGGAATTGGATATTGGTTCTTCACTCTGATTTTATTTTATTTTGCACCAACACAATTGGGCTCCTGCAAGGTGAGAAGTTCAGTTCAATGTGGCCCTTTTGGTTGAGCTCCTCAATATGACATTTGATTTCTTCATTCTCTAGAAGAGAGCATTTGTATGCTAGCCATTAGGAAAAGGAGCACTAGGTAGAAAATAAATCAAATTTTTTCCTTGGCACCCCTACAATCCAAGTGAAAATATCTTTGAATTATTTCATTATTTTTCCCCATGATTTTGTTGGGTAGAGAGACCCTATGCAAAGTCCATGGTGGTCACAATGATATTTCATTCACCTTTCAACCAAATCATGGAATGGAAAAATATCTTAGTCTGGGAGATTACCTTCCTACACTACTTCACGGATATTAATGAAACTACAATAGTCAAAACTACCTCTAATACTTTATAAAGATTACCTCTAAAAGTAACAATGAGACTATTTATCCTAGACATGTAAATAGCGTGATGTTTCCACATATAGGGTTTTCTTAAAAGTACATCACAAACTTCAAGTGGGACAACATCATATAATACATCATCTTTGAAGGGCTTGATAATGCATGGCAAGTAGCATTGTTGACTAACGTTGGTGTCTCACCCCTAGCTCAGCCAACTAATGGTGTAGGGTTGGGGGTGTGTCCTTTTCATCAACTTTAATCTCTTTATGACCTCCATTGAGATTAAGTTTTTCTAGCTAATAATGTCACACTGAAATTTAGCAGAGTCCCCTTCACCTACATCTGTGAATGGAAAAAGTGCTCACCTTTCCTAGGATCCTCTAGATATTCAAGTTGTGATGGTAATACTAGGTTTCATGTCAATAATCATATTTACCTTGTTCATATCTAGACCAAAATCGTGCCAAAATCTAACTTCGAGGCTTTCATCTTAGCTAAAAAACATTTCTTCAAGCGACATTTGTCATTGTTGTGCCAAGATATTTTCTGGAACTCACACCACTTTCCAATATCCTTCTCTGACTTTCCATCATCCTTCTTTGCTTGTGGCTTGGACTAATTATTCTGATGTTTAGTTATATTTCTTTTGTCCTTTATTCTTCTTTTGGGTTTCCTTTACCACACTTATGTTGTGATGGATTTGCAAACCAAATTCCTCTTATTCTTTTGCTTAAAATTTTATTCAATTTTGACAACATATCAATAAGTGACTCCCATTAAGGAGATGTCCAAGAACTTGATCTATGTTTGGATGTACTCATGTAGACCGTTGTGATACTTTAGAACCAAGTTCCATTTGGATTCTTTGATACCCATATTTGAGCTCAAGATATGAAATATATTGGTGTACTCTAACCCCGTCTAGTCTCTCTTCTAATACAAGTTGTCAATATTCATTCCTAACAATGTAGAACTCCTCCTTGAGGACATCAACAGAAGTTGCCCAAGTGATTTATATTCTAAATGTTGTAGACGAATCTATGAAATGCCTCTCCTACTCGCTGTCCCACCAATACTTGATATGGGGAAAGGACTTAAGGAGTGTGAAGGTAATATTTTTGTTGCTAGAAAAAATTTTAATTAGACTCAATAACCCTCTAATATGTTTAACCATTTATTATATGCATCTACATCTATCTGTCCTTCAAATAAAGAAATGTCAAATTTAACTTGTACCTTGAAGGGTGTCACACCTTTGAAATGATTCCTTGTTGAATATGTCTCTACCACCATTGTAGTTGTCAAAGGATATGTGAAAATTTATGTTGGGAAACCCCCCTTTGAACAATAGGACTAAAAAGAAAATTTCAAAAAGGATAAGTATTCCGAGAAGAGAGGCGATGTCTAAAGACACAGCTTACAGCACTTAAGTATAGTGCATAATGATTAGAACATCACAATGCATTCTTCAACATCAATTGCAACCACGTATCAATACAACCCATAGGGTCATTCTTTTATAGTCTCCAGATAAACAAACTAGGCCTTGAAGTGAGGATGATCTGGTCCACAAATAAGGGTCATTAGTTCAAACCGTTTCCAAGAAATCTGCAATGTCACATAGATTAGTTGGTTGATTTAGTTGATTCGATCATTTCATTGTCGACCATTCAATCAATCGTTCAATTAACTACTCAGTCCAACCTCCAGTCGACTACTCTACTAGTTGATTGTTGTATTTTGACTGACTATCTCCAGAATATCCAGAGGTGTGATGAACTTGCATAACCTTTAGTTCCAACACCCCTCCCATCAGCACAATGCTTTGGATATTTAGGAGGTGGAATTAGGTTCTATGAACACCCTCCCATAATTACAACCTCCTGGAGCCCAAGCATAGCCCAAAGTTTCACAAACTTAGCTTATGTTAGAGGCTTCATAAAGATATCAGCAATATGATCATATGTCTTGCAATAAACAAGTGAGACAACATTGCCATGTACCAATTGTCTCAAGTAGTGAACATGAAATTCAACATGCTTCATTTTGTTGTCAGCAACAGGATCATCAACAAGTTGTATTGTACTCTAATTGTCACAATGGATAACATTCAAAGCTTGAACGGGAAAATCAAGCTCCTCTAAAAGTTGACAGATCCAAACTACCTCTGTACTTTCATTAACAGCCCCATGATATTTTGCTTCTATAGTCAAAAGAGATACTACCTTATATTTCTTACATGACCAGACCAATAGTCCAAAACTAAGTCAAAACACATAGCCAAAAGTTGACTTTTTGTATTCAATTTCACCTCCTAAGTTGGAATCAGTAAACCCGGCCAATGGTTCTAAACTGTGACAATATTTAATAGCATATTGATAAGTTCCCTTAATATAGTGAACAATTCTCTTTGCAACTTTCCAGTGGCTTTCTTTAGGATCTTGCATGAACCAAGAAACCATACTAAAATCAAAGGAGAGATCAGGTTGACTGTGAGTTAAGTAAATCAAGCTACCAACCAATTATCGATAAAGGGTGGCATCAAATCAAGGAGATTCACGGTCCTTAGATAATTTAATGCCTGACTAATAAGGTGTAGCACAAGACTTACAGCTATCCATTTTGAATTTCTTTAACAAATCCAAAGCATATTTAGGTTGAGAAAGAAAGATACCAACATGCATTTGCAAAATTTGAATGCCCAAAAAGAAATATAACAGACCAAGATTAGTCATTTCAAAGTTATCTGCAAGTTGTTTCTTCATTCTAAAAATCATATCGGTTATCTCTTCAGACAAGTCTCCATGAAGAAAGACACTTTTAACATCCATTTGATGAAGTTCTCAATCAAAACAAGCAGTAAGGGAAAGAACCAGTCTAACTGAGTTCATCTTTGCAATAGGGGCAAAGGTTTCGGTATAGTCGATGCCTTCTTGATGATAGAATCCATTGGCTACTACTTGATCCGTGTGATGTTCAACAACACTATCAGAAGTAAACTTGGTCTTGTAGACCCATCGACACTTCACAACATTCTTTCCTTGTGGTCGAGAAACCAGTTCCCAAGTGTGATTGTTCTTCGAGGAATCAATTTCAGCAACCATAGCATTTTCTCATTCAGGCACTCCCTGAGCATCAACATAAGTGTTAGGATCACAAGTTTCAAAAACACGTGCCATCAATGCAACACCACCATGTCATTTTTTACTGTGGGTCCGTCGATCAATACTAGCATCTCCAGCATCAAGTCTAGCAACTTCAATTGTTTTAGCAACCCACGGAGGTAGACAAGTCAGTGATGATTCAAGTTGTTTATTTTCATTTGGTTGAGCATGTGTTGACTTTCTTAGTCAATGTAAACCAACCTAGGAGTAAAATTCGACTGTCTGGTCGAAACTTCAGAGTAGGGTAGAGTCGATCCATATTATTTAGAAATATCAAAAGGATCATTGTGCAGTAGACCATAGGAGGAGTTCAATAATTTATTACCTAAAATCTTCTCATTGAATATCACATTTATGCTCGAAATGATATGTTGTTTGACCAGGTCAAACAGTCGATAGGATTTTGATTCATCAAAATAGTTCATCATGATGCAAGCATGAGTCTTTACATCCAATTTCTTCCTACAGTTATCATTGATATGCACCCAAGCAAAACCAAAGGTTCTAAGGTGTACAACATAAGGTTTTATTCCTCTCCACTTCTCGACTAGAGTCATGTCGTTGACAGCTTTGAGTAGGAACAAGGTTCGGGATATAATTTGAACAGTAAACAGCTTCTGCCCAAAATTTAGTCGAAAGGTCTTTGGTTTACAGTAGGCATTGGGCCATTTCTACCAAATTCATATTCTTCCTCTTTGTGACTCCATTCTACTGAGGGGTGTGAGGGACATAAGGCTTTGCCAATAAATGTCATTTTTCAAGAGATATTTTTTAAATTGTTGACTCACATATTCTCCACCATTGTCTAATCTTAAGCATTTGATAGGTCGGCCACATTTCTTCTCAACTAATGCCCTCAATTTATTGAATATTTCAAAAACATGACTCTTATTCTTAAAAAAATATACCCATGATAGAGAAATCATCAATAAAGGTTAAAATATACTTCACACCTACTAATAGGGTTGGTTCATGTAGCAGAGATCCCTGTGAACAATTTCCATTCGGTCATGTGCTCACCATGCTTTCACGGAATCAAAGGGTGAATGATGATGCTTTCCAAGCACACATCCTCTATAAACTCCATCAGGTAGATCAATATTTGGGAGACTGGTAACCATATTCTTTGTTACCATCATCTTCAAACTTTTAAAATTCATATGTCCAAAACGTTCATGCCAAATTCAACTTCTGTCATAATCTAAGCAATGAGTGTTGTCAGTCCAATCAGTCGGAAATCATTCCTGGGAGAGTCATAGAACTTGTATAGTTCGACTTTGGAATCTAAATATCCTAAAGCAACAATTTCCCCTCCCAAGCCCTTGATCCTTTACAATAAAGCAATCTGAACAAAACTCAACAAAATTCTTATTCTGTGTAAGTTAAGAAACCAATAGCAAGTTTGCGCTCAAGCTGGGTATATGATAGACATTAGATATTTGACCATGCCTGCATTCAAGATTGCCACTTCTAGCAACTGTGATAATATAGCCATCAGCTACATAAATCTTATATTTTGAAGCTCCACTTAAGGAAGAGAACAGAGAAGCATCCTTAGCCATATGATGAGTGCAACCAGAATCGACTACCCACTCAGTATGGGTGGTATGAGCATGTAATGCCTGGGAAATGCAGCAAAAAAGGTGAATTTTTATGTATGTTGGGTGATCAAAGGACCAGTCGACGTACCTTCTTCAAGATTCTTGACCTTTTATTCCAAGTCATTTGTCTTCTTCCAACACGTTTTCTACACATGTCTCACCTTTCCACAGTAGTGAGAGGTTTCTTCTTTCGATTCTTCTTGGTCAATGTTGACTCATTGGTAGTTCATTTATTAGGTTGTTCAATACAATCCTTTTGTTCATCTAGTCGACCACATTCCTTATAATTTTGGTTGACCTATTGAGCCTAGTGTTTTCTACCAAGCTTCCCTTCATCAAGAAACTTTTGTTGATCTTTAATCAATAAATCACAGAAGGTATCAAAGGTGAAGTCCTTAACATCTTCTTTGTGTGACATCCAATTGGCACAAAATGAAGAGTAGAATACATCATAAGGTTTCCTTAGATTCATCAGGACCAATTCAATGATTTTCCCATCCTTCTTCAGAAAATTGTTGTCATGTTTTCCTAATTTCAACTGTATCTCTTTGATGCGAGCCAAATAGTCCTCAATCCTTTCAAAGGATTGGGGTTCCAAAGAGATCAATTGTTTTCTCTATCTGCGTCACTTGAATTTCATTAACCTTGTCTAATAGTGACTTCAACTTACTCCAAACAGCGTGAGGGAAATCGAACCTGCTTGTATGAAAGTGAATCTCCCTTGAAATGTAAGTCGTAATGACCCCAACAACCTCATCCTTCTTTCCGCCGATGACAAACTTAGCCTGGCCATCCATCGGATCTGGAAGAAACCTTAGTATATTTCCATAGTCCTTTGCTCTTCAACAATGTTTCCATGTTTGGCGTCTAGATTGCATAGTTATGTCCATTCATAGTAATTGGTTCTATCTTGGAATTTATCCTTTTGATCAAACAAACTTAATCCAAGTTCAAAAAAAAAAGGTATCAGACAACAAATCTTCATCCCAGACTCAGCACGATTCGTAGACAACAGGATAAGTCAAAACCAATATCTCTAATACCATGTTGGGAAACCCTCCTTTGAACAATATTCCAAGAAGAGAGGTGGTGTCTAAAGACACCATTTACAACACTTAAGCACGGCACATTATGATCAAAACATCATAATGCGTGCTTTAACATCAATTGCAACCACATATCAATACAACTCATAGGGTCAAACAAGGGTGCCCCTTATCCCCCACTTTATTAGGGATCTACATCAATGAGCTAGAGTCCTTGCGTGAGCACATCCAAGACAACAATCAATGCCTTCTCCACTAGGCCTCTTTCTATCATGCTTTTCTTGACGATGTGGTTTTCTTGGCCTCAATGCCAAAGGAGTTGCAGAGATAGCCAGATGCCTTAGCCCTATTTACTACGAGATCTAAGGGTGGTTCCACTATCTCTTCAAGGAAGTTCACACTTCAACCAATTTCTTCAAGTAATCTAACCAAAGATGTTTGGACTTATAGTTGTAGGAGGCCCCTCGGATCTGCTCTCTCATCCTCCAACCACATCCACATCTTAGACTAGTTTCCACTCAAGGGATCAACTCCTTTTTCATGGAACTCCTATCTACTAGGGGCACCAAGAGGTAAACGAATAGCCAATTTCCAACCCCAAATCAGTGCGGTAAAGGAATACCACCTCCACTTCTACGAGACCCTAGTGACATTGTCAACGTTGGTCCCATACCAATAGTCAAACAATATCATCCATATCACACAACTAACCCCCTCCTCTAGGCAACAACACATTACATAGTCTAGCTCCTCTTCCAACTCTTCCTCCATACAGACTTCTATTTTGAGATTCTTCCATTCAACCTCAGATGTTAGGAGAGATGGTTCTAGAAGACTATGACAAGTTTGGACCATTGTATCGTAGATCCTAGATACATTATCTTTACACATCTCTCTAATTTACTGTCCATCTTTGAAGTTGGCTTTTGGAGATATAAATTAGATTCATACTTTCTACATCTTTCTTTTCATAGGTCTCGTCATAATGCTCCTAAATTGTACCCAACAATGCCTTCGACCTACTTCATTGATTATCATTAAACATTAGTAAAATTATCTTATCTATCCACACTCTATCATCATCCTTTAACACACTCTCATCATCCTTTAACACATTGTCACATCATCCCCATTACACTCATCATTTGTAATTAGTCACATCATTTGTATGACGTATTTCTTGTCACCATTAATATGCATGCACACACTCACACTTAACCCTTCATATACCCTTTTTATACTCTTATAAACATCCAATCATACTTTGTAACTCTTCAAATCCACCACCACGCTACACTCTTATAATCAATGGTTCCTTCCATCGTGCTTCTCTTTTGGTGTGCTTCTCTATGTCACACTTCTCTAAGATTTTCATGTATCACACTTATCTAGCACATGCTCTTGTTTAAAACTTAAATGCTTCTCTTTTGGTGTGCTTCTCTATGTCACACTTCTCTAGATTTTCATATATCAAACTTATCTAGCACATGCTTTTGTTTAAAACTTGAAATGCTTCGACATCAATATGCTTTACATCTATAACTACAGCTTAAATTTGACAACCAAATTCCCCGTGAATTTGATAACCAAATTCCCCAAAATGAATTGAATTTGACAATCTGAATCTCCTCATTGAATATTTGTCATCAAACACCATCAAAAACTCAACATGCCAATAAATAATATCAATTTCAGAGAGTGATTTATCTCAACTATACCTCTTCTTACTATAAGCCCTAATATTAAAGAAAATCAATTTGAATGATGTTCCATCCTTTTCAGTTATAAATTACTTCACAAATGAATATTTTTCTCTCTATAAATAAATGTAAACTCGCCAAAGCCCACAGTATTAGAGAGGCAAGGCAAATACTCACCGAGTCCACAGTTTTAAAGAGGAAGGCAAATACTCGCCAAAGTCCACAGTTTTAAAGAAAATTTATTATTTATACTCGCCAAGTCGACAGTATTAAAGAGGCAAGGCAAGTTAATTCCTTACTATTTTGTATATTGTATAGTATTCGTATATTTTTCTCTCTATAAATAAATGTACACTCGCCAAAGTCCACAGTATTAAAGAGGAAAGGCAAATACTCACCGAGTTCACAGTTTTAAAGAGGAAGGCAAATACTCGCCAAGTCCACAGTATTAAAGAGGCAAGGCAAATACTCACCGAGTCCACAGTTTTAAAGAGGAAGCCAAATACTCGCCAAAGTCCACAGTTTTGAAGAGGAAGCCAAATACTCGCCAAAGTTCACAGTATTAAAGAAAATTTATTATTTATACTCGCCAAGTCGACAGTATTAAAGAGGCAAGGCAAGTTAATTCCTTACTATTTTGTATATTGTATGGTATTCGTACTTTAAAATTGAAATTTGTAATTTATAATACTGGCCAAGTCCACACTATTGACGAGGCAAGGAGAGAGACTAAAGAAGCAATACACAATTTTTTATTCAATCATACATGTCGATTCTAAAATTTAGGATTGAAATAAAGATAATTACTTACATTATTTACTTGTCCCTGTATTTATAATTCAAATTCACATATTTTGTTCTCTTTGATGAATAGCAAGGAACAGTGTTTTTTCCAGGTGAAAATATACAAAATCAAACCTTGCCGAAACTGAGTTCCCAACTTGTCATATTGAAATGGATCATTGATTTAATGTCAACAAACAATGACAAAAGGGCGACGTCCTATGCAAACTGCATAAATGCCAACCAAACAAAGAAACAAGGACACATATCTAAAAGGCACGTATTGTTTAGAAAATGAGGCTCACCATGATCTAACAGGTTGGTCCAAAAAGGTGACGAGATATCCCCAACAAATTCAACTCTCCATCATCAGAAGCACTGGCCTGTGAAATAGTGAAAAGTCCTTATCAAGTTCATTGCAAGTTTTCCATATTGAAGTTGTGTCACGAGGTTAGACTCAAGTTCAATTCTCCAGAAAGCACTGGCCTGTGAAATAGTGGAGTCGTTTATAAGATCTGGCCTAAGAAACAGTGAGATCGATATGAGCATTAAAGTCTGGCCTGTGAAATAATGGGGTCTAAATGTAGTTGGTCTAGTGGAGTCGTTGTGAAAAATAAAGTCCTGCCAAGTGTAGCATTAACCGTACTGAAACGCTATCAAGGAGGTGTTAAAACGGACCACTGCTAAAGTCGCTAAAAGTCAAGAGTACTATACAGCACTAGATGGCTACACCGGAATCACACAATTGACAGTCATTGCCAATCAAGAGCACTCTAGATTGGAAGAAATTAACGCCATATGCTGCTAATCTTCATGTATAAAACAAGATGCAACATTATGGCTACACCCGAACATACAATCGACAAAAATTGCCCCTCAAAAACACTCTAGATTGGATGCGCTCTCCCGTTAATAGGGAACAGTGCTCAGGGAAGTGTGTTCCCAGATGGAGGGCAGTGATTTAAATATGCCTATATCCCTTTAGTAGGAGGGGTGAAATAGTGGTTCGCCTGCTTTTCATAATTGATAAAATAGGAGATTGCATTTTAGCTTGCCTAACCATAAATAGGGCGAGGAACGAAGTGCTCGCTTGATCAAAAAGAGAGCTTCAAATTTGAAGCCGCCCTTCAGAGGCCATTTTACACAGGGCCCTTCAGAGGCTATTTTACACGTCATAGAAGACCACCTCAAATTTTACTATGCAAAAAAAAATTAATTTCATGGTAAGCGCGTCAATAATTAAATTAACCATAGAAGGGCAGCTTCAAATTTCATTTCACCCGTCGATAGTTTTCAGTGGGAAATTGGGAATGCAGCTACTAGCTAAGTGACTTGGTAGTGGGACTTGGTACTCGGTTACTCTCCAATATCCACGTGTCCGATCATCGATGGATCATGGACCATTGGGCCTCTGATAATATCATTGACCAGCTTACGAGCTTACAATGTGCAACCCATGGCTTGAATGCTTCTCAGTTCTCGTGTTAGCGGTGAGGGATTACTTGTTTAACACATTTAATGGCAACAACTACTTTATTAAACATGGTTGGTGGCTCATACGTGTTGCTGGCAGTGGGATTACCAAGTTACCAGTCATCACATACCAATTCATGAATTCTGACTCCGTGAGTTAATTGAGTATTTAATGTATAATACATTATGTTAATCGGTGCCCCGAATTTGGAATTTCATACAAACTCCACAATCCAGAAACTACTTGTAATGTTGCAGGTTGTCGCTCCCGCCCGTGGCCCCTGCCCACGGCCCTGTTTTTTCTTTGTTGTATCAATTTAATCCTACCATCTACAGAGCCCAGCCTCACACCGTGTGTTTTCTTTGTTGTATCAAGTCAATCCTATGGCTCCCGAGTCCCACCTTGTGTTTTCTTTGTTGTATCAAGCCAATGCTCGAATTCCATGCTTCCATGGATCTGACCATCAATATATAATATTACAGGAATACAAACAAGCTTTTGCTTATGCCCCTGCTCCACCGTGGTTGAGCTACTTCCATGTTCCACCTACTACCCTATCTCCTCCAGTCCTCTAGGAGAGTTGGCAGAATGAAGCTACCAATGTCAGCATGCCATAAACATATATAAAGAAATTTGTTTTCTTTGAGGATCTCAACTTCAAGTCTGACTGGATTGCTGACAACCTATGAATTTACAAGTATGTACATCATTTTATACATTCATGATCCCATCAATTATTTAATTTTTTTTTTATTTGATTAAAATTCCATAACTTCAAATTTCGAACACAATATTATTATTTGATTGAAATTTTGTAACTTCAAATGGGCCCTGAAGGCTTCAAATTTGAGGCTGGACCAGAGAGTGGGTTTGTCACAAATCTCTGTCAAAGATGGTTCAAAACAACATTTATCGATTCCCAACCGCAGCAGCAACAACAATTGCTTCTTTCTTCATATGTTCTTTGTACACGCATATGATTCCATGTGCTCCTTTCCTTTCCCTATTTGCCATTGTCGCCCGATCGAAGCTCTTGAGAATTTAGCCGCCCTTTAACTTTCTTGAGATGGAGGGGGCAAGGAAGACCATTGTTTTCACTCTGAAACCAAGTACTTCCTTGCGCATCTGCCACTGGCCACGGTTGCGGCCCTACGGGAAACATGTGTCCACTGCACCCCCCAGCTTTACCAAAAAGCCTGGGGATTTGGGGAAGTTCCCACTCTGCCAGCCTCCATGCATCTAGTTAATGAGTCAAATCAAGAATCCAAACTTTGTATCTAAAACTGTATTGCATGAGCCATTTTCCCCAATTGCTCAGTGGTCGACTCGACACTCTGGTACACGGTTCAAGATTCATTGGATTTATTACTATGAAAACCACTGATGCTACTACACATACAATCCCAACTAGCTATCGAATTTCAATATGATTGAGAATATGCAACAACATCTGGTGAAGGACAATGCTGAAAGCTGGCAATTTTCTTAGAATGCCCAGTGCCCACTCCTGCGTTCGACTGTACAAACTGGGACAAAAATGTTTTTGTAATATTGATTTTTAGAATGACAGTGCTACTTAACCTTTTGATTTTGTTGCCCTTATCGATAAGTCTTGAATAGAACAGAAACTTCAACCATATAACAAAAACTTCAACCATCTTTGCATCTCCTCTCTACTTGGTCTGCCTACGTTTTACTTATGCTTCACAACTCATCCTCTACTCTGTCATACCACAGAGTTATTATGTATAACGAGATCTAGGGGGAGGGCTATAGAGAAAAAGCAGCTAGGGTCCTCAATCAGCTATTGAGAACAAAAGCTGCCTCGAGTCAGATAATTCTCTTTGCTCAAACCATAACATAGCATGCGACATGTGAGGAGCACTGAAACTTATTCTATCCCAAGTACGTGTGGCATTCATAGTGTTGAATGAAAAATTAAAACATATATTGTTGTCATTGGCATTCAATTTTGCTGTAGGGTACATAATTAGAGTGACAAAGAAACTTGCTACTGGTTTTCAATCCAATCCAATCCAACTTCTTTGTTGAATTGTTCTCTCTGATAGACTTGCGTGAAGCAAGATTATAAATGGCATAGGAAACGCAGATGTTTGATAGAGGTGCATGAAAGTGAATTATGGTCTGCAATTCAACGAAGTAAAAAAAAGTCACCATTCATATTCTTTCCCTTCACCTCTTTTACTGCCTTTCTGCATACATCTCTATTGCTCACTAATTTAGTAGCAGATACAGACCAGACTCAACGTCCAATGTTTTTGGCTTCTGAAACAATTTCTTCATTTTTTGGCTTACATGATCATTTTTTCCATTGTTAAGTAGGCTAGATTTTACGTACGCTGGAATTTATATTAGTTTGAAGAACCATCGCTAGTGATTTACAAAGATTGAACTTTTCCAAGAATAAGCATCGTGTTACTTTTAGAAGAGTTGAAGAACCCAATCCTTCATCGAGCTTGTATTGTTCGAAGCAGCCTAGGAACCCATTTTAAGAGGTATTAAATATTATTATACTGGTTAAAATTTGGATTGGAATTGGGCTAGCAAGCTAACTGTAGTTGCACTAATGCAGAAAAAAAGATCTATAAAAATAGTTATGGCAATTCACACTGAACTTCTGGAAAGTGGAGTTTCCGTGTCTCCTAAGTTATGTTTCACTAATAAATTCCTCATGTTCAGGAAGAGATCATGAAAGAGTAAAATAGTATTAATTTTGGCTGTAAGGATGAAAGTCGGATTGGAATGGGGTTAATAAGTTAACTGTATTATTATATTGGTTAAAAGTTTAGGAGGCAAGATCAATTTGGGAAACTGATGAGACGACAAAAGTGGCATAGTGGCTTAGAGACTGAGCCACTAGATTGGGGCGAAATATGGTTGTGTTATATGACATATAACATTCAGTACCGCTATATCCACTACAAAATAAAGCCTCTTGACTTTACTACGTAAGTAAACAATAAAATTTTGATGTACTAGTACATTTTCAAATAAAAAGGACTTATTTTTACATGTCAGCATTGAAGGGTTCAATATCTCATAGCCCTTCAAAGTGAATTGGGACCCCACCCTTCAAATTTGATCCCTGAGAGCGAGGTAGAATTGAACCAAAATTAGAAGTGTTACTCCCGGCTATGTCCAGAGCCCCGAGGGTAACCGAATGGCCATGTGCTCTTAATCTTCATTTGAAAAAGCAACATTAAGCAATTCAGGATTACCTGAACAAATTAATTGAGACAACGGGATGGCCATGTGCTCTTAATCTTCATTCTAACCAGAAATGAATGCTCAACACACCATGACTGCTGCTGATAGCCAGAAATGAATGCTCGACACACCATGACTGCTGCTGATAGCCAGAAATGAATGCTGGACACACCGTGACGGCTGCTGATAACCAGAAATTAATGCTCAACATACCATGACGACTGCTAATAGATGGTTATAATGTATCCATAATGAGGATGCAAATTTGTAATACATCCCTTATTACCTTGTATACAAAGCATATTTATGTCTATTGGCTCGAGTGGTTCAAGTTGTGAAGCATTTCAGCAATAGATTCGGGAAGTCAAAAAGTTGGCTTCCGCTACCCTTTGCCAAAATCTACACGATAATTCAACACTTGAAACATTCAACTACTTGGTACGGTCCAAGACAATAACAAATGATTGCAGTTGTTGCCATAACATAAAACCAAAACACATTATATCTTTGAGATATAAAGGAACCCTGACAGATAGAAAACACCATGCAGCATATAACATAAAACCAAAACATATTATGTCTTTGAGATATAAAGAACCCTGACAGATGGAAAACACCATGCAGCAGACACTTTGTACCTTTGAGATATAAAGAACCCTGAGAGATGGAAAACACCATGAGTCCTGCAGATAAGATGGTTATAATGTATCCAACCAGCATCCAAATAACGAGGATGCACATTTGTAATACACCCCTTGCCTTGTATACAAAGCATATCTATCATCTATTGGCTCGAGTGGTATTCAAGTTCTGGAGCATTTCAGCAATCGATTGGAGAGGTCAAAGAGTTTCGCGTCCACTACTCTTTGTCAAAAGAATCTAGGGTAATTTAGCACTCAAAACATTCAACCATTTAGGACAGTCCAATACAATAACAAATTATTGCAGTTTATCTATTGATTCGAGTGGTATTCCAGTTGTTAAGCACTTCAGCAATAGATTGAAGAGGACAAAGAGTTTGGCGTCCACTACCCTTTGCCAAAGAATCTACGACAATTAAGCACTTAAAACATTCAAGTATTTAGGACAGTCCAAGACAATAACAAATGATTGCAGTTGCTGCCATAACAACAATCTACACAATATCAATACACGTTATGTCATAACATAAAACTACACAATATCAAGACACGTTATACCTTTGAGGTATAAAGAACCGTGACATATGGAAAAAAATCAAATACATCGGCAACGAGAAAATAAAACTAATATATCAGTGATTTATATACAAAGCCAGGAAGTAAAAACTGTCCATGTTGCTTTAGTTCGTATGTAAAATGGCTCTGTTCTGAGCTTTTGATGGTAATGTTACATACCCTCTTCTCAACTGTGATATGAAACAGTATCTGATAAATTCAATCAGGTGATACAGATTACAGTAGTACAATGGAAACCTTTGTCCACAATTTCAACGGAGAAAAACGGGGACTGTGAAGAGATTATCCCCAATCAAAAAATCATGTTCCTTTTCCTTTACCCTATTCCTATTCCGTTTGCAACAAAAGCTAGTAACAACTTAAAACAAGTAATAAGAAATAGGTCCTCTGGCACGGAGAAAGTTGAACCATATACAACACATGATTATTTATACCCACAAGGGTAACACGGTTCCTTGTAGCCACAAGTTAGCCAGGTTACCTCAACAAATACGAAGAATAGATATTGACAATGTCCACCTATTTGTAAGTATTATGTATCAATATACACAAGAAGATAGATGTAATCGTAACTTGAGAAGATATCTTCCAATATCCTAGGATCCTGGATCCCCTGCAAGTCACCAGTCAACATTGACTCCATCTAAACGTAACTTCGGAACATTTCTTCAAATATCCTAGGATCCTGCATCTCCTGCAAGTCACCAGTCAACATTGACTCTGGAGACAAAACTTGACTCGTTCTCATATCTTCAGACTGGTAGCCTTGATTGTTGTATGGATATGGGAAAGAGGCGAAATGACCATCATCCAGAACCTTGGCATTCAGAGCCTTATCATCCAATCTGACATATTGTTTGACAGACTGATTTTCGGATTGTTGAAAGCTATCTAAATTAAATGGTTGTAATTGACCGAGGTCTTTGAAATTTCTATCATCCAGGCGAAGCTGTTCACCTTCGTCCAAAAGAGGATTTTGAAGCAGCCTATCATCTGGGCTCTGAAACTGCAAGTATTGAAGAGTTGGGCTAGTAGGAACACAACTAGGTAAGCCAACCTCATCAGTCAACTCTTCCTGTGGCCAAGAGTTGTAACACAGTGAATCGAACATTTGGGTATCTGCTTCCGATAATTCACCCCCCTTGCTCTCGCTGGCATTCATCATTTTCAAGAGATCTTCTGGATCAAACATTTCATCAAGGTCCTGCAATTGGATATCTTTGAAAGAGTCGAGAGGCTCTGTAGATTCATTGGGTTCAGGTTTTATAGACATTGACTGCACCTCACAGTTTGATAACCCGCTTGAGACGGCTGCAGAAGGCAACTCTCCCTGTGGTTCATCTTTAAATCTAGATGATGGCATCTCGGACAACTCAAAAGTATTTTGCCCATCTACATCTCGACCATCTGCAGCCGTCATGCATCTCAACCATGCATCTCGACCATCTGGATCTCGACCATCTGCATCTTGTGGTTCATCTTTAGGTACGAGTCTATGAAGCAATGTACATTCATTTGTGTCTGACTTTACAGGAAGATCTAATGCAGAATCTGGTACAACAGCACTTATCTCAGCTTTGGAAGGACAATCTGATTTGGCAGCCTCAACACCTAAGCATATTTCTGACACATATCTTTGTGCAGTCTCTTCAATTCCAAAACCATTCCTCACTTCAACTCCAGCTTCAGAATCAGCATCAATTATGGGAGACTGAGATGAGGGAACTTGGCTAAGGCCATATTTATCAAGAGGGGCGTGATCTTTGACATCTTTCCACTCACTAGAGACTTCATATTGCTGAGATGTCGAACATTCTTGAGATTGGCTTGTTACGTGGGTTGTTGAAGATGTTACCGAGGACTCCTTAGAGGCACTGATATCAGGAAGATTCAAACGAGCACAAGATCCATACATAACCCTCGCAGCCTGGTCATATGCAAGTGCAGCGTCCTCCGCTGAAGAGAAAGTACCCAACCACAGTCGACTTCCTCGATTCGGTTCTCTGATTTCCGCAACCCATTTTCCCCAAGTTCTTTGCCTGACTCCTCTGTAATTGCAACGCCCATTGTCAGGACCGCCCTTTCCTTTCATGCAACCTTTCTTTGACCCTTTTGCAGGAGCTTTCCTGAGTCTTTTCGCGCCATCTTTTGAGCTTTCCACCTGGCTGTTAAGCTCCTGCCACTTGGCTAAAGTTTCTACTACAGTGGTACAGCCATGGTTTCTGCTCCTCACTTTTCTTTTCCTGCAAATAGACATATCGATACTCAGTTTAGATTCAGAATTCATACTTACAAGAAATATTACAATAACAAACACAATCACACAACAGATTATCCCCTACACGATATAACAATTGTTTTACTATGTGAAAACAAAACCCACAGAACACTACAGCTACAGAGCACTTCAACCCCAAATTTTCTAGTTCTGAGCACATTGTTTTCAGTGCAGAACAGCTCCCTCTTCTTTTCTGAAGAAAATATTGAGCATAAAGAACAAGCACAATAAAGTAAGGAGAAAGCAAGGAATGCACCAGAAAGTACGAGAAAGCAACAAAGCCGAACATAACATTAGATCTTGAGATAAAAGGAATACTTAGCTATATGCAATAGAGGGATACTACACTAATGGCACAGTGTCAACAGATAACCCAAACTCTCAAAGGTTAGTTTGTCTCAGATCCATTATACAAAATCTTAATTGTATTTAAATTACATATTAGTGTACACTGGTGAAATCCTGAGATCAAGGAATATTTCCCTCAAAGCATTAGAGGAATACTACACTAATGCCTAATATCATCGGATAACCCAAAATCTTGAAGGTTTGTTTGTCTCAGAGTCATTATATAAAAAATTCATTAAACTAAAGTCATATATTTCTGTCCACTGGTGGCCAAAAAAGACCACCATGTACAACTGAAAAAGGTAATAAAAAAAAATATGTAATAGAATACCTAGTAGCACAGAAAAACATCAGAGAAGTAGAACAGGTCATGAAGCAGTACACTCGAGGAAGTTGAATGAAAAAGAAAACAAAAATAACTTGGAAAAGATCAGGAGGGGCCTGAGAAGTAGAAGATAAGTGAATATGCTATCGTCCTAGTAGTCAAGGCCATTGCCTTAAAAATTGGTGAGGTTTATGCTGATCTCTAGTAGAGGCTGTTAAAGCCCTGAATGCAGTCTGATCACAGTATAGCCCATCCAAAGTCTAACTAAGAACGTGACGTGATTAACCTGTAGCTGGCAATGTGGGATGATCTGAAGCTGTGGAATTTACGCAGAAACTGAGAAAGATATTTGACAAAAAGCTTAGAGAAAGCAATAGTGATATAACTGAACACGAACTCACAAATGGCAAAACTCAATGTAGAAACCTCAATCTTACAAAATTCTTACAATTTGAAGAGATGAATGTAGTGATAAAAGAGAAAAATAACAGAGATCTCAGGCGAAACCCCAGTAATCACTGACTCTGACATAGGTTCAACACCAGAATACTTACTAACCCTAATCTCCCTGAATCCATGAAACTAATGTACGGACGCTTATTAACATATCATTAGACATTTATAGAAGACCAAAATAAAACGAAGTTTTATAGGGTTAGTGTATGAACTTATGCATTTTCCGTTAAACCCTCGTTGGCCAAAAAGATGATCACATGCAAATGCCCAAGACATCAAGGACCAAAATCTCAGAAACCCCAACAAATCGCGCAAACTTTATTTCAAAATTGAACAGAAGCCTAATACCTTTGCGGCTCCGTTGCTACGTGCTTGTCTTTAACGGTATTAATCCTGAATGACGAAGAAGACATACAGCGGCTGGCTCTTCCGTCTGTAAATAACACAAAAAAAATCTCTCTTCTCCAAAGAGCTCGAGGCACTCGTTCTGCCGTGCTGCCGCTCTCGCTGAATTTTTCGGATTGGGGCTTTTGATATGTCTGGATTAAAATAGGAGTATTTCAGGGTCTAATTTGAAGATTCGGGTTCTAAACTGGGGGCACCCGAAGGTTTGAGAAGTGATATATATACACAGTGTACAATGCTCGGGGAAGAAGATTCAAGAACCGCAAGACGCTTCTTCTGTGGTAGCCATTATCATTTCCGCTGTGAGGTAATTTCTAGATATACAGTAACATATACACAAAATCTCCGAACCCTTTTTGAAATTAAAGGGGCGTGGTATATATAGGTGCTGACCGTGTGCTAAGAGATTTTCGATAGACGTCGTGACGTGGTACCGGCATAGCACACGTGGCAGGGACAGACAGTGACGTGGCACGCAGCTGTCCTGACATTTCTCGAAGAACCATAATCCAGCTAGTGCGCGCCGATAAAATCCCCGGTTTGCCGGGTTCTTTGCTTGTAGGGGAGGCAACCTGCGACAGCGATGTTTCCCGGCATGTCATGAAACCATTCTATTTTCTATTTTTTATTTTTTAATCATTTTGTACCTTTTTTTGCCTTCCAGAGAGATCGCTTGCACTGAACGCCACCCTATGAGGATAGGAAGGAACTTTTATCGCAGTAGAAGCAATGAGAGGACAATGACAAATTTAACACCATCCTCAAACTTAGTTATCACATTTTTTTCATGTTTTTTTGGGTTGTATTTGTAAAGTTATATTTTGGGTGTAGAATTATGTTCACATTCTCTTGAAAGAAAGTTAATGTATATATGTCAAATTGGGTAAGATAAGCCCAAATTTTGTGCCTTTTAGAATTGTTTTTACAATAAAAATATTTTTATTTTTCTATTTTAAAATTGTGTAATTTTTTATTATTAAATATTTTGTGAAGAGTTGGTGGTTCAACTTTATATGTACGGCATATACTGTTGTTCATAAATTACTTAGAAGGCATATGTACGTATATATATATATATCCAACTTTAGTGATCTACATTATTTTTTGTCATAAATTATTTGTAAGGCATATATATAATCCAACCTTAGTGATACATGAGTGTTTCCTCATAAACACCAAGTGGATTTGAATTCACAAGTTCTTTTTGTTGGATGATTAACTGAGTTATTTTTGGTCGAGTGATTAGTTGAGCTAAAGACAAAACTCATAAACAAAGAGCTTGCACCAAATCCTTTGTTTTATAAAAACACTTCATTTTTTTCTCAATGTGGGATTAAGACTTCTAGAATGTGTCGTTTCATGGATTCTCAAGTTAAAACAAAGGTTTATACGAAAGGTGTATTCACTTGGTCGGAAGCATGGTGTCTCGAATTTCACTTTTATTGTGTAGTTGTGTGTAATTGTATGATCATAGATAACATAAATGCTCATTCAATTACTTATAAAATCGTAAAACATTAATGTGGGGCAATGGTCTACTCGTGTATTAATATTCAAAATATATAGATTACATATTACAATCAAGGTTTCTTTTTTTGCCTCCCTTCTTAATTCTTATTCAACTTTATGTTTTACTATGACATGTGACTCTCTAATTCCACTAGCTAACCATTCTAATGTTTCTCTTTTTATTTATTCGCATTGTCGATGCTTATCTTCCCCTCTCTCACACATAAAATCCTCATCTAAATATTCAAGGCCTCATTTAGTTTTGTGAATTAAATTCCCTCTATGTCACAACCTTTCGTCTTCCTTAAATGTGTTGCTTTTTTTCATGCCAATTTACACACCAATCATCGCATTATTCTACATGTGCTTCTCTTCTACTGAAATTCACACTCGTATGCACCTTATCAGAATCGTACGCATGATTGAGATCATCCTTTGTATGTTCCATCTTTGCTTGTCACATACTTAATGTCTTCCTCTACACCACAATTGTTTGTTTGTTTATGTTTTTTCTATAAAGGTTTGGAACTAACAAAGGTTGCATTCCCTCTTTTAAATGCTCGTAACCCCAATACTCTTTTATGGGTGTGAAGTATCAAGACCAAGTATATCTAGGATGCAAAGGTAACTATGTCGAGTTAGTGCAAAAACCCTTGAGAAGAAGTTGTCTAAGAATATAAAGCAACACTTGTTATGAAATACTCCTAACTGAAACAGGTTTATACCTAATAGAATAGGAGGCACTACTAAAACTAATGCTATGCATATAGAAAACAACAGTAATGGGGATCGGTGGCTCACTCTAATTGTTAAGTTCTTTGTGCTTCATGAAGGTGGTCTGAAGGTCAATCCCTTGGGTTAATTACCTATGTTGTGTCTCACTAGATATCTCAATTGGGTCAAGTGCCATAATCAACATTGACGGGTTTAAACTAGGCACCATTAGAAAAATGCATAGAAGTGGCAAGGGGTTTCCCCATAAGGTGTTCCTTAGGGGGGAAATGGCAACAATGGGAAATGATAAGATTCTAGTTAAAACCAATGAACTAGAGCTTAAAAGGAGAAATAAAAAATGGCTCGATAGTAGAAAACAGTGTAAAAAGTTGGATATAGAACAATAAATGTGTCCAACATATAAGAATGTTATAAGATGAGAAAATAAACAAAACAAATAAAAAAAACACAACAATACTAGATAGACAACTCCAATATAGAAGATAAGATTAAAGTGCAAAACTATTTGAAGCGTATCATATCTCATGGTGTGAATTTTTTGGGAAGGGTTATCTAGAAATTTATGACTCAATAGCGTAATAATAAATGATCTCAAAGGTGTGCTTCTAAGCACATGAGGATTGTAACTTTCATTCTTCATTAATAAAGTTATGATTTGTTTTCTGTGGAAAAAAATATTACATGGTGTAAAAAAAGGTAATAACACAACTAAGAAGTAGCTCGCACAATTAAGAACCAGCCCACACAAGGTAAGATATATAATAGAAAGTTGGAAACGACCCAAAGATTTGTAGAAAGAAAGACTATTTCGAGCATATGAAAATGACGAGATAAAAATGTCACAACACTTTCTCCTAAATTATGAAACAAACTCACAACTCAAGAAGAGGATGAATTTGCATATTTGACCTTTGTAAAAAGCATTTAAAATTATTTACAATAAAATTCACAAAAAAGTGATGTAGGTATTCACCAAAAGAGTGATGCAGGTGAGAAGCAAAGTTAAAAGACAACTAACTCTAGTATAATGCTTAAATCAAATCCAATAAAATAATCTAAATCCATGATTTGAATATTATTATTACACCACTGAACCTAATTAATATAATTTTTTATTCTAATTTATTGAAATCATCACACAAAGGGTAACTTTGTGGATTCAATCCATTGGACAAAATACATCTCCTTATCTATCTATGTCCATCCTATTCCTCCATATCTCCACTATTTATATAAAATTTTATAAAACTCTTTACATAGATACACTATATCAAAATGTGTTGAAAAAACTAATTAAGCCACACCACAGTTGCCAGACAACATCCCAATCAACTTGGGTCGTTACCATGCATATCTCAAATCTCATGACGTGTTGGGTTTCCTTTCCCAACACTCTAGGCAATCTTGGTTGATGTACAGTGTTGGCTTTCAACATCATGCAACATGGTGTCTAAAATAACTTTTGTTCTCTGGCTGGCTCCTGGCTTTCAACATCATGCAACATGGTGTCTAAAATAACTTTTGTTCTCTGGCCGGCTCTGACAATTCATTATCACTTTCTTTTCCTAACAGGAAATCTTGAATACCCTAGGCCTTAGTTAGACACAGAGGCATGTTGGTATTGAGAGAGTGGAATTTGGTGGCAAAATACAATGGAATGGCATGCGCATTAAGTCAATGTTGTTGGTGTGTTGTCACCCAAGATTATTCTAAGGCCTAAAACTTCTTATTTATTCAATTAAATATCATTAAATAGGTATCATTTCCCTAAGTGGTGTATCATACAATTAAATAGCATTAAATAAGTATCATTTCCCTAAGTAGTGTGTCCCTTTGCGTGAGGGTGCTTCTAATTTATTCAATTAAATATCATTCTTCAAAGTAATTGTCCTATTCCCATGCACAAGTGGGTGTCCCATTACAAGGGCGCATGAAAGAAAAGTTTAGTTGAGTTGGTGGGAGTCTATCCGAGTTTAATTTTTCAACTTATTTTTTTTAAGTTGGAAGAAAAACTTGTCATTATTCTTGACGTGGTATTCAAAAGTTGACTAATGAAAAAAGAAAATTTACCATTTTAACAAATTGATTAAATAAATATAAATTTACATAAGGTAGTTGTACTTATCTTATTATCCACTAAATGCAATTTTTTGTGGAGTTGTACACATTACAAAGTTATTTTAAAGTTTCACTATGAAAAGGATCGAACCCTTCACCATGGTAAGAAACTAACCAGTTAAAAAGATAGAAAGATATTGTAATATATATCTTCTTACCTTGGGTTTTGACTATACATGTCATTGCAATCCATGTGGCTATCATAGAGACATAATTGACTCAAAAAGATTGAGATTTGAAGACCATATTGTCTAATTCACAAAGCCTTTCTTGCCCATGCACGTGTCATCATCCATTGAATTAGTGTCTCTAGTCCCTTCATTGGAGTAGGTACCGATAAGAGTTGACATTATCAATTAGTATATAACTTGGATTTCGAGTATCATGTTTTTAGTCCGTAGCACTATGCGTTTCCCTTAAATTAGTTAGGTGGAAGGAAAATATTGAAAATATTTTTTATATAAGTTTTGAAAGTTTATAAAAAAATATTAAAAGAATTTTTATATTTTAATTGATTGATATTGGTGATATGATAATTTATTTCTAGTTTGACAAGGAATTGTTGGATATAAAAATAATAAAAGTATTAAAATAAAGGGAAAAAGATTATAACTCACAATCTGGTAAGAGAAGATATTGACAAATATATTTATTTATTATAACAAACTATGTATCCTTCGGTAAATGTTCTCACCTCACCCACTTGGTCATAGTAAATATTCTCACCTCACCCACTTGGTCGTCATCATGTTATGGTGTATCCCTCTATCCTTTATAATTTGTGTTTTTATCCTCAAAATTTGGCATATACAACTTGCCATACTTGGTCATAGTAAATATTCTCACCTCACCCACTTGGTCGTCATCATGTCATGGTGTTGTTATACCTCAAATTATCACTTTGAGCGCCATTTCGAGTCTTCATGCCATACCACCATGACAAACCTAATGGTCGTACCTCCTAGTAAGTATTGAGCTTGTTTCCACCATGTTGGTCCCCTCCCTAGCCTTCTTTGGAGGCAAATCCAACTTCTTTTGTTCGAATGCCACCTCATGGGATCCACTTTACCCATATTTTTGCACCCTGCTAGTGGTGCAAGGCGCAAAATTACAACATTTTTGCGCCATGCATGACTGCAGGGGCTCAAAAATTACACCTTTTCCGCGCCATGCTCAACCTTGGGGGCGCAAAAATCCCTCAACCACCTTATCACTTAAATTTTGGATCTTGGATTCGAAGGAGATATTTATGGGATGGAAGTTCCTTTCGAATCTCACCTCACCCTCCTTTATTGGTATGAATCACCTCCTTGATCCACCTTCTACTCACGTAGATCCATTATTCTCTCTTAGTGGTTGGCCTCCCAAATCCTCTAAGCAGGAGGCCATCCATGAGCTATGGGAGAACTTTTGGAAGCATCAGACCTATAGTATTAGGGGATTTACAAAGATAGCAAGAATAAGAAGTTGTTGCTTGGACATCAAGGGTAACTTTGTAATAGTCTTCTTTAGCTTTCATTAATATAACTTGGTTTATTCTCCCATGTTATGTTTCTTATTCATTTTGATGCACGATATGTTTTGTATAAATTAGATCTTAACCATTACATCTAGTGCTTGGGAGTGTTGTTTCTTGTCTTGCTCAAATAAGTTCAGTCCTTGGATATCAAGTTCGAAGCTGGAGCTAGGACAACCGGTAAATTTGAGGTAAATCTCATCATTCCTTTCCCTCTTAAGTGTTTAAAAACTTATGTATTGTGTTAGATCTAGGAGAGTAAACAACCACTTGTTTTGATTATGTCTTAGATTAAGCTTGTAGAAACTTGGTTTGATCTTTGAGTAGATTTAACTATCCGTAGGACGAATTTGCTAGAACAGGTGTATCCCTCAATCCTTTATAATTTGTGTTTCTCTCCCCAAAATTTGGCATATGCATCTTGCCATATTTGTTCTTCTTATGAGACAATTAGTCTCCAAAGTCATAAATATTTGATATTGAAAAATGGAAAATAAATTCGTGAAAATTGTATGTTGTGCGGGTTGCTCAACATTTTTTACAATTTGGATCAATCCTCTGCGGGCCTCCTCTACGAGCATCCTCTACGGGCCTTAAGGCTGATCGATCGAGTGCTTGGGATCTCGGCTCTCTGAATGACAAGATCGTGCTTTTCCACCCTGAATTTGGAAGACCCGACCGCATCATCGAGATCTAGTGGAGACTCTGCTTCCATTCACGATCTAACCCTCTCACATATCTGGCCCTGATCAGCAGGAAGAATTTTGATCTAGGCCTTAGGTTGGATCTTAGCCTTCATGACTTTTAATGGGGACCCTATTCCCCCTACTCCCCATCGGAACTCAATGAGTTCATGAAGCTTATCTCTGCCCAAGGAAAAAAGACTATGTCGGCTTCTTCGAAAAAATTCATGAAAAAGCTCTCTGAAATACCCACGGTAGCTCTCCTAATCGAGCAACCATGCAAAACTGTCATTAATATCTCAGAACGAGGTTTAATAGGTCAATTCACAAGCATGTGGCCCTCTCCAAAAACTACTGATACATGGTTCCAAAAAACTGGAGACCCCTAATCTCGGAAGCAGTCAACTCTTATCTCCTAGGGAAATGCTTCTTTGCTTTTGTTTTCGAAAGCAAGCATGATCGAGAATTGATTTTCAGGAACGGGTTGTACTTCATGGGGCCACAAGGAATATACCTAAACAAATGGAATCTTGACTTTGATCCGACCCAAGACATTCTCTCCGCAATTCTGGTCTGGGTAAGGCTCCCATACCTCCCTCTTCATTGCTGGAATTCTGAATCATTAGAATCCATCGGAAACGTGCTTGGAAAATACATCGACAAAGATGACAAGAAATATCAGTACTCATGCGCAAGGATCTGTGTTGAAGTTGATCTGGAACACGGTCTCCCAGAAGCTATAAATCTCACTGTGGCAAGCTGGTCACACATCCAAGAACTAGACTAGGAGTAAATCCCATTCAAATGCAGGTACTGCCATGAATATGGGCACTTTGCTCGGTATTGCAAGAAGAATCCAATAGATCCGGATCCAAGAGGGAAAAAAGAACAATGGACAACTGCTCAAAAAAGTGCCAAGACAGGACCAAAAATCTCTTCCAAAGGTCAAAGCTCAACGCAAGCTGATCATCGGCTCTAAAATCCTACGACTAACAACAACAAAAGGAACAGATTCAGAACTCTCGAAATGCCATAAATCCACGAAGACCCTGAAGCCCCAGAAGAAGGAGAAATCCATATCAACAAGAATCTCAAGAAGCACCCAAACCCTAGATGATCCAAAAGAACTTCAGCCCCAAAAAACCCCAAGCCCCATTAGGATCAAAGGCATGCCCTGCTATGCTAAAATCACAAAAGCTAAACCTATAGTATCCCTTGCATCTTCGGAAGATCTCATTGACAGTGTGATGTACCTGCAATAATTAATTAATGCAAATACACGAGATATCAGAAATAATAGAACAGAATCGCTTTTATATTGATCACGGGCCACTTCGAGGGGGCAACCTCCTTTGAGCAAGCTCAATACAATTAACTTCACGGTGCCTTCAATGACCTCAACACACACTTATATACTAAGTCTATGCCCAATACTATGAGTCAAAACCATGGGACATATAATACTACAGGACGACTTACAAAGCATATGCGTCCAATACTATGGGTCAATACTATGGGCTAATATAAACTACGGATCAACAAATACTATGGGATAACTTACAAAGCATATGCGTCCAACAACAATATACTAACATAGTAAAGAGAAGGGTTGACATAGGTTCCTAACATCCCCTCTCCCTTAGAAAAAGCTTTGTCCTCAAAGCTTTGGTTGGAGAAATTGCTGCAGAATCTGAAGGAGTGGTTCCCCGGTAGCATCCTTGGTTTGCATTTCGGGCCACTGACGCCTTTGGAGTGTCAAGGAGGATTGCTTGGAAGGCTGTAGATGAAGAAGAACCCTGTCAGTTGCGTGGAAAATGCGCTCAGAATGGTGCTGATCGGCTTGTTGTTTCAGGCGAATTCTGGCCATGTGAAGATTGTCCTGCAGAATGAGAAGAATCTGATCGCGGTTTCGAAGAACCGAGTCAATTTCCTGAACTGGGGAGCTTCTAAGGGTGTATGGAAGAAGAACTGGCGGTGTTTGTCCATAGACTGCTTCATATGGTGTCCTTTGAGATGTGGTATTGTACCACCAGAGTGCTGCTAGGAATTCCATAGAAATAGTTGGCCAAAGCTGTGTAGTGATGGGCAAGGGTTTGATCAATCCCGAAAGGAGTGTTGGTTCCCCCTTGTTGACTTGGAAAGTATCATCGTTAGCCACCAGCTGTTGAATTGTCATTTTTAGTCCCAGCCAAAAGAAGTTACATTGTTCCTGGTCATACATTTTGCAGAACCCAGAGTGCCCTGTCGATGAAGAGGCATGGAGATCATAGAAAAGATAGCCCTGTTGAACATATGGCAACCAATTTGGAACAAGCAGAGAAAGAGCTGTAAGAGAAACTGGGTCATCAATTGTGCGAGAAGGAGCATCTTCCACCATATTGTCCTTACCCTTCTTGTAAGTGATCACATAGGGATAACCCATGAGTTGGATAACCCATTGCAGGTGTGTTGGGGAGGAGACCCATTGTTCCAGAAAATTTTCCAGACTCAGGAGATTAGTCTTGATGCAGAAATAATTGCCTAATAGGTATGGCTACCACTTCTGTACTGCATGCAAAATAGCCATCATTTCCTGCTGAGAGGTAGATGTGGTTACATTCTTACCGGAAAGGTCTCTTGAAGGCAGCAAGCTCATTGGTTCAGCAAGGATACCTGCATATCTATCCAAGGAAGTAGTGGAGACTGTTGATGGGTGCATCTGAATGGAATTGAGCTGAGCGATGACACCATGTGACTTCTTCTTAAGGATTTTTTCCAGGCGATGTGAACTGATGATGCGGAGAGACCCTGGTTGTAAGCCCCAAAATTTGTGTTGTGCCCCATTGATGTTAAACCACATCCAGAGTTCAGCAAAATCCCATAAGATGGGGCCAAGTGTGCGTAACCATTGAACGCCCAAAACCACATCACATCCGCCTAAGGACAAGGCAAACATGTCGGAGCGTAGGTTATAATCTTCCATAGAGATACGCACATTGTGACACTTCCCCTTGCAAGGTAAGGTGCCCCCATTGGCAACCATGACTTCAAAGTTGGAGCAAGGATGGACAAAACAATTAGCCTGTTTGGCAATTCGAGGGTCAATGAAGTTATGAGTGCTACCAGAATCAATGAGTATGGTAAGAGGGAGCTTCTTGAAGTATCCCCTGACCCGCATTGTTTGTGGGGTGGTGACGCCGGTTACAGCATGGAGAGAGATCTCGGGTGGGTCGTCCTGAGATGGGGTGTCAACAGGCGGGTGTTGCATGTCGGCCGGATCATCTACTGTATCTGTAGCTTCTTCACCAAGTTCTAAGGCAGGCGGAGAATCCACATCCAAGATATAGAGCTGTTGTTGAACACATCTGTGTCCCCGAGTGAATTTCTCATCACAATTATAGCAAAGCCCTTTTTTTCGGCGTTCCTGCATTTCTATTTCAGACAAATGCTTGATAGGAGTTGGTTGAGGAGCAGGCGTGATGGGAGGTCATTGGGAACCCATATTTCTGAAGGGAACAACGGTGGGTTTGGAGCGTTGTTGAGCTGCGATCTTGTCCTCGGCCAACTTAGCCAACCCTAGGACTTCCATCATTGTGTTGGGACAAAACATTTTGACCTCTGAGCAGATTTCATCCTTGAGACCACTGATAAAACAACTCCTGTAGAATTCATCAGACAATCCTTTTGTGTGATTGGCTAGTTTCTCAAATTCCATCTGATACTCTCTCACTGTGCTAGTTTGGTGAAGTTTAGTGAGTGCTCCTGTGAAGTCGTCAAAAGCACTAGGACCAAATCGTGGCAAAATGAGTTGGCAAAAATCTGTCCAGTTTGGCTCGGGATGAGCTTTGATGTACCAACGGTACCATTGAATGGCTTCCTGTTCCAAATGAAAGGATGCAAGTGGAACTTTCTGAACATCCAAAGTATTATGCAGACTGAAATATTGTTCTGCTCGGTATATCCATCCAGTCGGATCAATACCATTGAAGCGAGTAAAATCAAGCTTCGGCCCACGAAAATTGCTAGAAGCAGAGAACCCGGTGGCTGCAAAAGATTCTGGGTGTCTGGTATTGTTCATGGCTGAATGCTGAAGATGGAGGCTGAGAAATTTTTCATCCAGATCTTGGAGTTTGGTTTGGATCGCTGCAAGTGCTTCCTCCATGGTGTGTGCTCCTGCACGGGTGACAACCGTAACCAGGTTTGGTTTTTTCTTTTTTTCTTTTTAACAGACTGGAGCGGTTACAGCTCAGAAGGAATCTGGAACAACGCCGAATGGCTGGATCTGGAACGGCTTGCAAAATGGATCTGAAACGGCGCAGCAGTGATCGGCAATAGTTCAACTGAAAGTAGATATGGACCCCAGGTATGTGCGGCTTCCTAACATTTTAGGGTTTTCACTCGGCCACCAATGCTGTCTGACGGCTTGCGTATTGGGGCAGTACCCCTCACTCCACGGCTCAGGTAAAACTGATAACCGCTTTGCCACAAACGACAGCTCTTGGTTTACCTCACGGGTGGGAACTAGTCAATCAGGTAGGGGTCGCTGCCCTTTTTGCTTGGCAGGTCCTCTCAATGGCCAGCTACTTCAGGGTTCCTGTGGTACTCCTCACAATGAGTTTTAGGGCTTATGCCCAAGTACTTCCCATAGTTAAGCGGATAGGGATTATTCCCAGATCCGAACCTGCTATAGAAAAAATTTGGGTAGAAATTCCACCCAATGTTCAAAAACCGGATCTATATTGCTCAAAATCGCTATTATAGCATGTTTCCGGAACTGGAACAACCACTCTGCTTCTACCCATGAAAGCGGAATAGAAATCTGGGCACTCGGTCAAAAGATTTTCTCGCCGCAATTTCCGCGGCCGTCACCGAAATTCTGAAAAATTGCTGATTTTAAATCCGCGATATCTCCACTTTTAGAACTCCAAATGAGATAATTTTTTTTTTGAAACTGCGTATTTTTGAAAGAGGAATTCAGATATGCAATCGGTTTCTTCTGATTTTGTGCAAAAAGTTTCAGAAATTGATCTGAAAGTGGCCGCCCAAAAAAAAGAAATAAAAATTTTCCACTTGTGCCAAGGAAAGTGCTTTGATACTAGATGTGATGTACCTGCAATAATTAATTAATGCAAATACACGAGATATCAGAAATAATAGAACAGAATCACTTTTATATTGATCACGGGCCACTTCGAGGGGGCAACCTCCTTTGAGCAAGCTCAATACAATTAACTTCACGGTGCCTTCAATGACCTCAACACACACTTATATACTAAGTCTATGCCCAATACTATGAGTCAAAACCATGGGACATATAATACTACAGGACGACTTACAAAGCATATGCGTCCAATACTATGGGTCAATACTATGGACTAATATAAACTACGGATCAACAAATACTATGGGACGACTTACTGTAAATTTATACAAGCACTTACTAAAACAATCACTCTATGGCTCTTTAAGTGATTTACTATCTATCTTGGATTTGAAGAGAGGGAATTGGGAAGCTCTAACGCGGATGGGCTAGGGTTTGACGGGATGGCGGCAGAGGATTGATCGCCACTATGGCGTCAGCTAGGCTCTCGGCGGACGTCTGCGGGCCGTCAGAGATGGCAGGTGTGGGCACGGTTCCCCTTGGAGGTTTTGCATCGTTTTCTGGAAGCGGTTAGGAGTTTTTACCACTGGTAAGTTTTTTACTCTTTTCTGTTTACTCTTACCTTCCCCGGTGGCTGCCTCTCAAACCTTGCGGAGATGGAACCTCTTGATTTAGTGGACTACAGTAGCGACACGGTGCACCCCAGCGATATTTGGAGCTCGCCACCTGGCGATGCCCGGTTTTCAAAAAGTTATGGTGGTTTCGGCGGGGGTTGTTCAGCGGACTCTCCTCTGAACGTCGGCTTGTTTACCTCCGTTGAACCAGCTCCTCTGGTTTTCTCTCCGGCACCTTCGGTTTTGGACTCTCCTCTTTGGGGTGGTAGCGGCGAAGTCTCTCCAGCAACGAACAGGGCAACATCCATTTGGGGAGTTTCGGTCCCACAGCAGCCCTCTCCGGAACCAGTTTGCGAGGCTATTGGTGACCTCCCTGAATTCCTGATCTCCTCGGAGGGTTCATTGGACTCTACGGTACAGGGTCTAAGTGGGGCGCCGCTCATTCAGGCAGTTATTCAGGGACCGACTGAGATTGGGGTTCGGCAAGGCGGTGTCTGCCCTACGATGCTGGATTGGGCGGAACATCGAGGTTTTTCTAGCCCGGGTGAGGCTTTGTACGGAAAAGTTCCTGGTTCTGGTGTTGATTCAGCGGGTACCCACAGCCCTCGGGCAAAGACGCGTAGGAAGTGGTTGAAGAATTCTGGTAGAGCTCCTAATTACGCTTTAGGGGAGGACATCGGATTCCAACAGATTTTAGAAATGGTAAATTCTGTTTTGGTTGGTAGGGTCTATGGCAGGGCTGTGAGTCTTCACTCGGTGATTCAGTGGGCCTCAAATGCTTGGTTGGACCACTGTGGATACGTTCCAAGGATTGTTGGACTCTCTGGAGGTTGGTTTGCTTTTCACTTTAAATCGGAAGCGCATGCAGCATGGGCGCTTAGCCTGAATTGGTCTATCTTCAAAGCGCCACTTCTTCTCAAGCCTTGGAACCCGCTTTTTGATGCTAGCCGGGAGAGGTTGGATACTATCCCCCTCTGGGTTAGGCTTCCCGGGTTACCCCTGCATTACTGGACTGAAGACCATTTCAGGAGCATTGGAAACATTCTGGGGAACTTTTTGGAAGCTGACCTCTCATTCCAATCAACTGCTGTTCAGAAGGTGGCTCGGATTCTGGTTAGCATTAATGTCCGTGATGGATTATTTGAGTGTATCAATTTGAACTGGGGACCTTACTGTTTCACTCAAACTCTCGACTATGAAAATGTGCCGTTTCGTTGCCGAAGATGTCATGCGTATGGACATCCAGCAGTTGAATGCTCGCTTCCTGTTCGTATGAGGTTAGGACAGAATCTGAAGAGGAGGCCAGCCAGGGAGGAAGTTGGGGATTTAGGGCACCTTGATGAGCAGGATGGAAAAGACCCGGGACGCACTGATGAAGAGATTCCCACCTCCGTTGAGCAGGGTGTGGACACCCAGGAGAAGGCACTGGAAGTGGAGAGCACTCAGGAGACGGACAGCATTGTTCCAGAGCTGGACATTCCTCCTGGCGGAGCAGCATCTGAACAGGGTTTAACTGCTGGTCCGGCTCAGGAAGCCTCTCCGCTGGCTCTGGCGACTACCCCCTTATCGGCTGCTGGTACTTTTTTCGTTCCCTCCTTAAACCCTTCCTTCAGTCTTTTCTTTAATAATTTTGTTCATTCTGGTTTCGATTGGGTGGATGGTCTCAAGAATTTAAACATCTCTGCTAAGCCACTTGCGCTCCTACCCCCTATTTCGATTGATGTTGGCTCATCGACTGTGACGGAAATTATTCGAGCTCCTTGCCCTTCTACTTGCATGGTTGAGGATTCTCCAGTCTTAGTACAAGTGCTGGATGTGTCCCCCTCAAATTCAGGTTCCTCGGAGTCTGGGTATTACCTGCGCTCCATGAACAAAGCTAAGGGTGGAGGTTTAGGGCTGGAAAAACCAAAAAAACCCAAAAAACCCAAAACCAGGGGACGGAAGTCTTTCATCTCACAGGCCAAAACCAGGGCTCGGTCGGATCTTCGGAATGGTACTCAACTTTCAATTGAAAGGGCACTTAGAGCATCGAACGCCCACTTGGCTGGGCTGTGATGAAGATTATGTCTTTTAACTGTAGAGGTCTGGCTGGTCCCTCCAAAAGACCAGCGCTGCGACGGGTGCTGCATCTGGAGCATCCGGATGTTCTTCTTTTACAAGAAACTATGTGTGGTGGTTCTGAGGCTATTGATAGGCTTAAGGCCTGGTTTCCTGGTTGGTGTTTTGAAGCTTTGGATGCTAGGGGCCGCTCTGGTGGAGTGGCAATTGGCTGGAATGAAGCTAGGGTTTGTGTTACTTCCAGCTGGGGGATGCAGTCGGTTCTGGGAATCTCCTGTAAATTCTTGGAGTCGGTCCGCACCTTCACCATTGTCAACATTTATGGACCTTACTGTGAGAGGGATTTGTTTTGGAATTCACTACTGAGGAGGAACCAGCTCAGGGGGGACTCTGTGATATTGGGGGGGGACCTCAATTTTTCTTTGGTCCATACTGAGGTTTGGGGGCCAAATGCCAATGTTGATCCCCTTACCAATTTCTTTATTCGGAAGCTTACTGAGGGCAACTGGATTGATGTGGAACCTGTTCTGCTTAAGCCAACTTGGAGGAATAAGAGAATTGGTCAGGACAGTGTGGCTAAGAGATTAGATCGGTTTCTACTCTCTGAGCATCTTGTGGAGTCAACCTTCTTTGTACGACAATGGATTGGCTCAGGAGGCAACTCAGATCATGAACCTATTTTTCTGGAGTTGAAGGATGGTCCCAACAAACCTCCGGCTCCTCTTAAATTCAATAAAGTCTGGCTGGATGACCCGACTTTTTTGACTCTGATTCAACAACACTGGGTACCCTTCCATTCTGATTCGACCCACTCTGCTGCCTTCCATTTTGCTGAAAATCTTAGGACTCTTAAGGAACCCATCAAAGCCTGGGCAGCAGCGAAAAGGAGGAATGATGACAAGACTCTTCGTGATATTGAGGAGGAATTAGCCACCATTGCTGAGGAAGGGGGAGGAGGTTTCAGTTCCCTACAGTCTAAGGATCGCTTGGTACTTCTGGAGAATTTGCGGAACCGTTTGCTTCTCCAGTTAGAAGAAACATGGAGACTTAAAAGCCGTGCTATCTGGTTGGAGAGTGGGGATGAGAACTCCAAATTTTTCCACGCCTATGCCAAGGGAAGAAGGTCTGCCAATACCATCTGGAGTTTGGATGACTCTGAAGGTAACTCCTGGTCATCTTTTGAAGGTATGGCTTCGGTGGGGATCTCTCATTTCAAAGATCTCTTCAAAGCAAGCGAGAGAGTAAATATTGGTGAAGTGATCCAGGTTGCCGAGCTCTTTCCCAGTTTTGTGGAGGTCGAGGATAACAGGAAATTGATGGCTCCCGTTACAGGGGAGGAATTAAAAAAGGTTTTGGCTAGCTTTCAGAAGGATAAAATCCCGAGGCCCGACGGATGGACAGTCGAATTTTTTATTGCTCTCTTTGACCTAATAGGGAATGACCTGCTTGAACTAGTGGAAGACTCGAGAAGAACTGGAAGGGTGCCAGCCAGCATTAACTCCACCTTCATTGCACTTATTGCCAAGGTGGATTCTCCTTCTACTTTAAATGACTTTCGGCCTATTTCCTTGTGCAACTGTGTGTACAAGATTGTCACCAAGATTATTGCTGGCAGACTCAAACCTATTCTCTCTTCTCACATCTCTGAAGAACAGTTCGGGTTTCTGGAGGGGCGTCAAATTCATGAGGCTATTGGCATAGCACAGGAAGGGATGCATAGCATCAAGACTAAAAAATTGAAGGGGGCTATTCTCAAAATTGACCTATCCAAAGCCTTCGATAAGGTGAGCTGGCTTTATATCAGACTCATGCTTACCCACCTTGGATTTGAGATCGGCTTTGTTCGCTGGGTTATGAGATGTATAACCACCGTCTCTTTCTCTGTCCTACTGAATGGAGCGGCTTCCCAGTTCTTTCACTCAGGACGAGGTTTAAGACAGGGATGTCCTCTCTCTCCTCTACTCTTCCTATTGGTGGCGGAAAGCTTGAGTAGAGCTATCCTGGACGCCAAACGGGCTGGCGATTTCTTGGGGATTTTGGTAGCTCTTGGGCTTTCCCTTACTCACTTACTTTTTGTGGATGATATCCTGATCTTCTGCTCTGGCTCTTATCCAGACGCTGCTAAGCTTAAAGAGATTTTGCAACTGTTCTCAGCAGCTACGGGAATGGAGATTAATGATGGAAAATCAACACTTTCTGTCTCACTGTTGCAGGAGGAGGATCTCACTTTCTATACTTCTTCTTTTCCCTTCAGGACACTCAATCTCTCGGATGGGATAAAATACCTAGGTTTCAACTTAAAGCCTAATGACTACTTGAAAAGTGATTGGACCTGGTTGTTGGATAAACTGGAAAAGAGGCTGAGGAGCTGGAGCTTCAGGTGGCTCTCGCGTGCTGGGAGGCTTGTTCTTGTCAAATCGGTGCTGGAGGCCATCCCGGTCTACTGGATGTCACTTGCTTGGATTCCTAAAGGGACTCTGGAAGCAGCAAGGAAAATTTGCTTCAATTTTCTGTGGAATGGGAAGGACGATGCTCATGTCACCCCGTGGGTAAGGTGGGACAGAATCGCGGCTCCTAAAGCTCTGGGGGGTTGGGGCCTCAAGAATATTTTTCATTTCTCTAAGGCTCTGGCAGCCAAATGTGGCTGGCGGTTGATCAAGTCGGAAGGATTCTGGGCCAAGGTCATGCTGCGGAAATATGTGGAACCTGACACGGTGGAGGACTGGATTAGATCCCCTTACAAAAGGCATCATGGTGGCTCTATCATCTGGAAAGCTCTGGTTAAATCTTTCGACATCATTGAGCACAATCTTGCCTGGGAGGTTGGCAATGGTCAAAGGGTTAGGATTGGATGCGACCCCTGGATCGGTTGCATCGATCAGCATATTCTGTCGGTGGATCTGATGGATGCACTGAGGCAACGTGGAATCTTAACCCTATGCCATTTAGCAGACTTTGGAAATCTTTGGATGGGCAGACCTCTTTGGAGGAGGCCGGACTCACTTGGCTTAAGAGCGGAGCTAGTGGAAGAATTAAGAACTTACTGTAGAGCTCTTTGTAGGGATCAAGTTTTTCTGAACGATGATGAAGATTCACTCATCTGGGATGGAGACCCTTCGGGACTTTACACCCCTAAAAGTGGTTATCTGTGGATTTCTGAAAACCTGGAGCCGCGTGATTTGGTATGGTGGTGGAGAACGGTTTGGAAGCTCCATTGCCCTCCGAAGGCCAGACTCTTCCTGTGGTGCACCCTGGCTAACCGAATTCCAACGTGGGAAATCCTGCAGAAGCGCAGCTTCCATGGGCCTAGTCGTTGTATTTTGTGCAAACTGTGGGAGGAATCGATTCCACATCTGTTCCTCCAGTGCCACTTCACCAAGGAGGTCTGGAATATATCTGCCCGTATACTTAAAACAACGCTTCCTTGGACAGGGAACTCTATTGAGGAAGCATGGAGGATTTGGACTAACAATGTTGCACTGAAACCATTCAAAGATCTTCCTCCGGTGATAAACTGGGGACTCTGGCTCATGCGAAATAGTGGACTGTTTCAAGACAAACTGGGCACTCCGGCTCAAGTGGCATTACAGAGCTGTGGGATCTTTTTAGCACTCCGACGAGCCCGACAGCCATCCTCTCCCCGTACTATTCTCCCTGTTGACATTGATAGATCTCAACCCTGGGGCTTCTTCGATGGGGCCTGTCAAAATAACATTTGTGGGGGAGGAGCTGTTCTTTTTTTATCCCCTGTGCATTTCTTTGTGATGGCCTTTGGTTTTGGTAGAGGAACCAACAACTGGGCTGAAATACTCAGCCTCAAGCTGCTGCTCTCTTTTGCTTTGGAACGCTCTTTACTGAATTTGAACGTCTTTGGGGATTCATTGAATGTGTTTAACTGGATTAATGGCACCTTTCTCTGCAACAACCGGAGGATTGCCTCTGTTTTGGTTCAAATTCAGAATGCCACTCTTACTCTGGATACCTTTACTTGCAGGCACATTTATCGTGAGAACAACACAGAGGCGGACGAGGCCTCCAAGGCGGGCCTCACCTTGGGGGTTGGAACTTGGAAAATTACTGAATCACTGAACGGGCAAGAGCAGGTTTACTATCACCGTCCATTCATTGAATGAATGGGGATCAGGATCCTTGGTCATTGGCACTGTTTTCTGTTTTCTAAATGTCATTTCCATGTGGAAGACTGTATTGAACTTAATGCTAAGTTAAACGTTATGTTTTTAGGATTTGAAATTACTGTACTTGTATATAGGGCACCATTACAGCATACTCTCCGAGTTTTGTATAAGATGTATCTTCTCACACAGAGAGAGCATCTCAGCTTATTTTGGAAACTTTACTGGACACACTTTCAGCAGTACTATACTCCACTCTAGATGAGTGAGATGATCAATGTAATTTCGTACTCTTTGGATGAAATGAAATTACGCTTTTTTTTCGAGGAAAAAAAAAAAACTATGGGACGACTTACAAAGCATATGCGTCCAACAACAATATACTAACATAGTAAAGAGAAGGGTTGACATAGGTTCCTAACAGACAGATCCTCCAAAAAGGTAAGTCGAAAAACAAGCAAAGACCTAAGAGAAGAAGAAGTAGAACGTGAGAAATTCCAAGGTTCTCAAGCAACAATAGACATGGCTTTCAACAGGAACACCAGAGCACGATTAGCAGGAAAGAAAGTGGTAAACTTAGCAGGAGGAGGATCCTCCTCTACCCATAATATTAGATAATGAAGCTGGTCTCTTGGAACTGTAGAGGACTGGGGAATCCCAGCAAAATAGAAGCAATCAAAGACCTCCATAAAATTGACATGCCTGACATCCTCCTACTCCAAGAGATAAAACTCGATGAAGAGGTCATCCTTGACATTGGAAGTGAAAAATGGAAGAAAAATACAGGAATTGTTGTGAGCATTAGAGGGGTATCCAGCGGGATAGCAACCCTATGGTCTTCCGACAAATTCCACCTATTCAAATCCTTTTCCACGCAGCACTGGATCTATACTAAACTCACTCACATCCAAAGCAACAACCAATTTGCGCTCTTCAATATGTATGTCCCTAACCTTTACACTGAAAAAAAAGACTGTTGGAAATTTTTGGAAGATTTCCTAGATGCATATACACGTCATAATATTATTTTAGCAAGCGCTATGAACATTACACTCTCCACATCTGAAAAAAGGGGAGGTCTTCTTAGAAAGGATATTCTCATATCTCATGTAGAAGCTCTCATACAAAAATGGGACCTACTTGACATCAAACCCAAGAAGGGAAATATACCTGGTCCAACAAGCGAATTGGCAACTAAAACATAATGGCCAGGTTGGATAGATTTCTTGTTCAAAGCAACCTCCTGAATGATAGACAAACAATCATCTCAAAAATCATGGTAAACTTGGCTTCTGATCACAAGCCAATCCATCTCCATTTCAAAGACAACGAGGACCTTGGCCCGATTCCGTTCAAATTTAGTCCCCAATGGCTTGATCACACAAGCTTTTGGGACATATTAGACAAATCCTGGAATACCCCCATCTCTGTCTCTCCTATATTTGCTTGGGAACAAAATCTCATTGTCACCAAGAAGACACCAAAGGAATGGGCAAAAATTAATTTCCCCCCTCCTTCTAATCTCATAAATAAAATGGTCGATAATTTGGAATCCATCCAAATCTTACAGGATGACCAGCCCATTGATAGTATCATGATGTAGGAAGAAACCAAGTACCATACCAAGGCTTACCACGCCTTCCACAAGGAAGAATCATTTTGGAGATTGATATCCCGCAGCGCCTGGCGACAGGAATACCTCATACTTCCAAAAGCAAACCAAAATTAGATAGTCAATTAATTACATCTCTGAAATTAAAACTGAAAATGGTTTGTCTGTCAATGGACATGAAAATATCAAAATTGCAGCTCATAACCATTTCTCAAGATTATACAAAGAGGATGACAACAATGGTGAAGAAGATGAGTAGATTCTCCTAGAGCACACCTCGAACAACATCACGCTTGAAGACAACGAAGTCCTTCTTAAGCCTTTTACTGAGCAGGAAGTTACCAACACCATCTGGTCTTTTGATCCTGACAAAGCACCAGGTCCAGATGGATACTCCATACACTTCTACAAAACTTGCTGGAAGTATATCAAAAAAGACTACATGAGAATGGTAAGGAGCTTCCATTCATCAGCAAAGATTGGTGGATGCACTAATTCCACCTTCCTCGCTCTCATAACAAAAGAGATAAATCCAAACTCCTTCACCAAATTTCGACCTATCTCAATGTGCAATTCATCCTATAAGATCATTACCAAGATGCTTGCAAACAGAATGAAGCCTATGATCAACAAAATTATCTCAGATAATCAAGGAGGATTCTTGAAGGGGAGACACATCCTTGACAATGTCATTCTAATACAGGAAGCTATTCATTCCAGCAAGATTCAAAAGGAAAGAGGTATGTTGATTAAACTCGATATGACAAATGCATTCAACCACGTCAAACACTCATTCTTATTTAAAGTTATGAAAATTTTTGGATTTGGAGAAACATTCATTAGTTGGATCTCAGCTTGCATTAAAGGGGCTTGGGTTGCTCCCCTTGTCAACGGTTGACCCAGTAATTTCTTCCAAGCCACTCGCGAAATTAGGCAAGGATGCCCATTGTCCTCCTTTCTGTCAATACTTATGGCTGACTCTCTCAGCAGAAAATTGAATTCGGATCTAAACGCAATCTTCTTACCTAGTCTCAATATTAGGTCTGATTCCATGCCCCTCAACCACACTTTCTTCGCTGATGATTCCCTACTATTGGGAGGTGGTTCAGCCAATATTTCTCAAAACTTCAAATAATACTTAATCTCGTACTGTAATGCCTCAAGAGGAAAGATCAATTTTCGTAAAAGCGCAGTATATGGTTGGAACATGAATAATGCAGCTGCAACCAACATTATCAAGATCCTCGGTATTAGAGTTCACAATCAATGGGACAAATTTAAATACTTAGGTCTCCCAATTACTCGGAGACATGCAAGCTCTAGAATATGGGATGACACGATTAGCAAGATAAAATCTAAAATCAGAAGATGGGGAGGTCAGTGGTTAAACACAGCTGGGAAATTAATTCTAGTGAAAGCAGTTTTGTCATCTCTACCTATCTACCAATCATCCATCTTGTTGGCACCCAAAAGAGTATCCGAACAAATCAACAAGCTTTTGAGAGACTTCCTCTGGACAGGAGGAAAAACAATGAAAATAAAATCCATTTAGTGAACTGGAAACCCATAACTCATCCAAAATATTCAAGTGGACTCCAAATCCGCGACCCTCTTCAGGAAAATCTAGTGTTGGGAGGAAAATTGTTATGGCAAATCCTGCATAACAATCAACATCATGTAATCCAGCTACTAAGAAGAAAATATCTCAACAGCGATAAACTGAGATGCTTGGACAGTAGACCAACCTCGAAAACCACTTCGATTTGGTCTTTATGCAAGGCCGCTTGGGGATTCTTCTCCCAAGAACTCTATTGGGTTCAAGGAGATGGCAGAAAAATAAACATGTTCACTAATAAGATAATGGGAAATAAGCCACTACAGGATTGCCAAGAGCTCAACGAAATAGTTCGATGGCTTACGCAGCATGGAATCAAAACTTTAAATGACTTTAGTCTCTAGGATACTTTTGGTGTATGGCAGAGTTGGAAAAACATATCGATTCCAGCCAACCTCGAGCCATCCAAATGTCTACTCATTGAAAAATTAAATGGATGTGCTCCTACACAATTACAAGACAATGATGAACGCATATGGGATCCAAAAGGAACTTATACTACTGTCATGGGCTTCAATGCTATCCATAATCATGAAGACTCAAGAAAAATCTTGTGGAAGACAGTTTGGAATCCATTTGGACTCCCTAAGATAAACTTCTTCATCCGGACCGTTATCCATCAGAAGGTACTCACTAGAGATAACCTAGTCAAAAGGGGAATTATAGGACCACACTGATGCCCTCTTTGCTGTAAGGACTCTGAAACTTTATATCATCTTTTCTTGAACTGTCATTTCTAAAAAATTGTTTGGAATATCATGCTTCATGATCTTAATATTGATATGCCGTCCTTCAGTACCACCACATACCTTTTCAAGGATTGGAAAGCCATTTATCCTCTTCCCCTGTCCAAAAAAAAGCTCTGGTCCCACATTTGGATAACCCTCCCAAAGTTTACCTGCTGGAAAGTTTGGATAGCCATAAATAAGGCCATTTTCCACGAAACCCCCGTTACACACCCCTGCAAGTTGTTGGACAAGCCAAGGGCTTTCTCATAAAATGCCTGAATGCCTCTAATTGCAAGATGGATACAAACCTAAACATAAGTGAGTTGAATTGGATCGGAACCACCTCCTCATGCCCAAAGAAAAAAATTCCCAATCGACGATCTCATTATCCACTGTCATGGCTTATCAGACTCCCCAACTCTGAATTTCAAAACTGGAGGAATAAGCAAACTATGGAGAGTTTACACTTTGATGGAGCATCCAAACGAAATCCTGGAGTGGCAGGGGCTGGAGGTGTTCTGTTGTTCAACGGAGGTGCTCTGAGATTAAGTTTCAGGTTGGGTTTGGAAACTTGTTCTAATAATTTAGCAGAATCCTTAGCATTGTTAAAAGGCTGCCAAATCGCTAAAGAACCAAAAATTAACAGATGACAAGTGTTTGGAGATTCGATGGTCATCATCAGAGCTCTCAATAGGAATACAAACTTCAACAACTTGGATTTAAAACGAATTATCCATCGAATCCAACGAATAACATACTCCTTCAGGCAATTCAAAGCATATCACATTATGAGAGATCTAAATTATGACGTAGATTTGGAAGCAAACGCCGGAACTAATCTTGAATCCAGAAATATCGAATTCACCAACAAAAATCCTTGCCACCATCATATTCCCTGAGCTGCCCTTTCTTGCAGAAATCATTCGAAGATTCCGACTAAGAAGATGTAAATGATTTAAGCATACCACAAATGACTCTGAGATGCAACAACGATGACTCCATTGTATCATCGCCTCCATTCTGAATTCAAAGAGACACTAATTTCCATACAACTGGAAACACTCTCTTGCAGAAAGCAAAGATCCTGGATACATCACGGGAACACACACTGGACATTGAGCCTCTTTATCTGTTCGCTTCCTCTCTAGAAAACAATGAACGAGGACATCCTCCAGGAGTTTACAATGGACATCAAGCAGACCGACTCCTCTCTATAATATTCAAACATTAGCTCTGAATAAGGATCAATTCATTTGACTCCAAATTCGACAGAAGGCCATCTTCACAGCCTAAAGACTTCAACTTTCCAAAAAAAAAATCACCCTGTAGCAATATGCTTATGAATTCTTGATCATTGTACTCAGCCGGTTTTGGCTCCAACCACGGCTCAACTATTTTTTTTTAATACAATATATCCGTTTTAGTTATAAAAAAAAATGGAAAATAAATTAGTCTCAAATGGTAGTTAAGGAAATTTTGCTCCTTTTTAAATACAATTAACTCGCAAATTTGGAAAGAGACGATATTGACAAATATGCTTATTTAATATAGAAAACTATCCATCATACTCTAAGCAGTAAATATTCTCACCTCACCCACTTGGTCATCATGTCATGGTGTATGTCCTTAATCCTTTGTAACTTGTGTTTCTATCCTTAAAATTTGGCATATACATCTTGCCATACTTGTTCTTATTAGTGTTTTTTTAAATTATAAATATTTGTTATCAAAAAATGGAAAATAAATTGGATCAAAGTGGTATTTAATGAAATTTTTCTCTTTCTTAAATACAATTGATTGTCAAATCAATTATTTAATTTATTTGTTTGAAAATAGTGATGTGCAATCCTCCCAATAGGTGGCAACTCATATGGACAACTGACGATAGTCAATGGACTATGCATCAATACCTAGTAGCATTGCTTAGTCTTGGGCTCCACACATGGATACGAGTGCGGCGCCTTTGTTGTTGAATTTGTATGGCATAAGATAGGCTTTTGACTCCCTCTTGTGCACATGATCTCAAGGTAGGTCAAGTGTTGCTAACAATTTTTGTATGAAGAAGATATTTAGAAAATTATGTTTAACCCAAAGTTTAAATTTCATGATGAGATTAAATATTGGTGATAGTTATCAATGTTAATTCATACATTTGTTAAGCAACTTTTGTCATTTTTGTCAAATATCCTTGGATGGGCCATGGCTACACCATGGTTTGGTTGAAATTCTTCATGATTACACTTTAGTCCACTTCAAGCATGCTCAAAGTGTGGTTTACACCATCATGTGTGTAGGTCATCTATTAATATAGGTATATTAATCTCAAGTCTAGACTGATGAGCTAGTCATATTGGTATTTGTAATTGAACTGAATCCTAAGCTTGTTGAGTAGTTTTCTTGCAAGGTTGGAAGTGAATCTAGAAGCTTGATTATATATACATTTTGTCTTTTTTCCATTAAAATTGTTAAAAAATGTTCCAGTATTATGTTATTTTAGTCTAGGTCATGAAGTATTTGTCTTTGTTAAAGGTTGCATCTATATTCATTTTAAATATTTTTTTAATACATACACACACACACACCAAAAAATTATAGAATATATTAAAAGGGTGTTGTGGTCGGACCAGACAACAAGTTTATACAATCAAAGTTTTGAATTTGAAACATCGAAGTTCAAAATGGGAAAAAATAGCCAGGGCTCTATCTAAAGCCCACCATGTTACAATCACCCTAAAAATGATACTAGTCCTAATACTATAAATTATAATGAATTGTACCAATAAAACTTAAACTTGCAATGCATTAACCTAGATTAAAAGCAACCTAAAAATCCATTGGAGAAATCCTTGTTGTTCTGAACTAGCTTCTTTCCCTTAGCTTCATTGATTTCCATAGGCTTGGTGGCTTAAAGATCAATATCCTTCTCTATTTCCACTTCCTTTGGTGATGGCATTGATGTGGTTGGGATTATAGTAGAATCAAGAATAATCTGAATGAACATATTATGCTCGGATACCAATCTTTCTATCTGAGTGTTCTATAGGTCCATCATTATCTCCAAATATATTTTCTTGGTCTTCATTTCCTCCACCTAATTATGGATATTGCCTTCCATTTTTGTGATGGCTTATTATAGCTCTTCCAACTAACAAGATTAGCTTCTGATCAAGTGACGAAATTCAAAAATGTCACAAGCATTTCCTCTATTGCACCTATTCATAGACTACATTGCAGTTGAGGTTGGTAGCCATGGAGTAATGCCCACCCTCTCCCCACACCTCTAATGAAGATAAGATCTCACCCTTCCTAAACCCACACATTGATTATTCACAATTCTCTGCAACATCACACCACAATAAAATCCTAAATTTACACAAAACCCTAGTCTACTAACCAATAATATGAGAGAACAGTGAATGGGATACCTATGTCTACACCAAATAAAAATTTGAGCTTCATTGAAACCAAATCAGGATCCATTATCCCACCACCAATGTACAAAGTAAAACCAACATGTGTTAAAGGCTCAAGCATACCAGAGGTAAGCAAGAGTATGGGGGGAATGATACTTATTAATCTCCCATGCATGAAGTTAAAGTTCTCTTGACACATGTCATTCAAATCAAAGTGGATGTTAAGGCTATTGTTCAGATATGTGATCTTCATGGGAGATAATGCATAATCAATTCCTCTCTGATTTGGCATAATTAACCTTGATTGAGAAGAGCACCATAAATTGCCATAACATTTGCTTCAGAGTTTAAATGGTGAAGGATGTAACAAGTGGTTATAAGCTCAAAACGAATTCCTATCCTATGCATTATATCCCATTAATCTGAATAGACTTGGAGATCTCTCCAAGGAGAGCTTCCTCTTTTGTTGAATAATCATCAAAGAATCTCCAATCACCACTAATTTTTTCACTTTCGTTGGACATAAATAACATAATGTTGCAATAGATTCAACTTGATTGATGCCTCTCCCAATTCCCAATCCTATGATAATTATATTTTTCCTCTAGGGTTTTAGATAACCCTCCCTGGTCCCTCACCATTTTAAAGCATTTACCCCCAATCTAGTTACTAGTCTACATTTTTTTAAACTTCAATGAATTCTAATTGTCCTTTTTCCATACTTGTATTATCCTAAGCATTTTGGGGGTTATTCAATCACATTTGATGTTTTCTTTGCAAATTTAGAGAATTCTTCCATATAGCTACACTAAAATCACTTTAAGCAATTTGGAGGTTACTTCATTGCATTTATGGTTTCTTATATGCAAATTTAAAACTTTCTTCCATATATTCACATTATAAACTTCTGAACTAGTTGTTTATGTTGCATTTGTGAGTGACCATTTTTGTGTGTGTGTTGCTCATGTTTCAATCAATTCAAGCACCAAGATTTGACACTACATATTTTACTTTCCCATGACGAGGAAAAATCTTAATAGTGATTTTGAAGTGTTCTCTCTCTCTCTCTCTCTCTCTCTCTCTCTCTCTCTCTCTCTCTCTCGTTATATATATATATATTCAAGTTTGAATTGGTAACTAGGTCTAGCTCAAGTGGTTATGGGATGGAGCGTTATCCTCCCCACCCAAGTTCTATTCTCATAAGTGACATGTTGAGCTCATAATGAGCATATATAATGGATCTGAGCCCTATTGTTGATTGACCATGTGCCTTGAAAAATCAAGGGTTTACCTTGAGTATCATCCTTTAAACGAGGGGAAGTGTCTGATGGTTTTCCCTAGGATAAGTTACCGAGAAAATTTTTTCTTCAAGTTTGAATTGTTAATTGGGTTCAACCTAGGTAGTTGAGAGAAGGAGTGTTATCCTCCCTACCTAGGATCAATTGTCACAAGTGACATGTTGAGTTCTTAATGAGTAAATAGTTGTATCAACCTTCAACCTTAAAAATACAAAGAATTATATCATATATTAAGATTAAAATCACCTCTAAACTGTTGATTATCTTGCATTGGCAAATGACTAGTTCTTTAATTATTTATTTGCATTTAGTTAAGGTTCCAAGCATATCATGCTCCATGATTAGATCCTGGACATATTTACCTTTCCATAATGAGGACAAAGCTCAATAGAAATTGACAAGGTATTTATTATGATTTTGTGGTTGGGCACGAAACACATCAGGGATATTTAATGAATTAAATCTAGAAAAAGTCGATAGCATATGTCATTATGTGCTATTGGTTATGCATCATAGTTTTTAGTTTTGTTATTAGATTTTTAGCCTCCCTTCAAGTGCATTTAAAATATGGCATACTCACTCTTTATTGAGCTTGACATATTTGTATGTATTTACATCCATATTTGTATTGGAGATTACATCAACAACAAATTATTATTATTATTATTATTAATTAGCCCTTAATTAGTGCTTCTCTTGCAAGAAACAAGTCTATTTAATTGGCTTCAAATATCAATATGAAAACATTTTTGTGGCACCACAAATATGCCAAGAAATAGAGTTGTTGATTTGATTTCAAGGCCCTCAATAAGGCTATCAAGATTGGCAAAAATTGACAAGATGTTATATGTTTTGAAAGCCTTAATTTTAAAAGGCCACATCATATTTATCACATATAATTTTACTAGTCTAACCACCAAATGTTCAGTTGAACCATATAGTGAGAGAATACAAAAAGGATAATATAATGCCACAACCAACCATAAAAAATCATTGTTTTTCCACCAAATTTCCTTGGCATTTCCTACTCTAACCTAATGTACAAAGGTCCTTTAAAAGTGTATTTCCTTACAAACTAAAATACCAAAACTATTATCTAACAACACATAAAAACTACTTAGAAAATGGCACTAAAATTTCTACCCTATGAAGCCAACCTAATTCTATTATTGCATCCTCTGGACTTCCACTGGCTTCTACTTGCTTCATGGGAATGGTAGCTTCAGATATGATCTTAGAATCCCTTTCAAGGCAACTAGCCTTTGCTTCCTCTAAGCGTGCTTGATAAAACTCATTGATTAAGGAGTCCACTGTTGAAACAAAAGCTACATGGAAGGAATAGGAAAACATTTGCTTTGGAATTTGCAGATATGTTACCATACTATTGACCAAAGTAGTTGAGACATTGAGATTCAAATCCAATGTTAGGTATTATCCCCGTGAAATAACCATAAACATGCTCTATGGTTACTTATGAAGTGTGTTGCAGGAAGAGGTATTTATATTCTTTAGGTCTTTTGAGACTAAAATATCCTAATGGATTGGGAAAATGGTAGATGTCTTATTGAAAATTTGGTTCTTCTCTAATATTGAGTAGGGTTCTTGAGGTAAATAACAAATTCAATGAATCTCTTTCTCACATATACATAGAGAATCCAATTATGATGCCAATGGGTTATCTAGAAAGCCTTATCTTTGTAGGAATGAAATTTTCCTATGAAGGAGTTCAAGGACAAGGAACTCCATCCAAAAATTGTTCTTTCTTTTATTAATCGTTACTTTGGCATAGTGGTTTTTGTATTTGGAAGATGGAAAGATTTATGTTGTTGAAAAGGCATGAAAAGTCATTTTGTATGTATTTATTTGGTGCTAAAATGCACAAACAATGGCCTTGAATTCACTAGGAAGACTGTAATAACTAGAATCAAGGGTCAAACATATTGAGTTGAAGAGCATAGGGTCTTTTAAGGCTGAGAAAGCTTCATAAAGATATCGTCCAATGTACATTATGATTTTAGCTATGAAATATCAAATATAAAGTTTTCTTTCATGGAAAAAAAAGAGATAACCATTGTGGTGCTCTTTGCCCCCGAAACTTGAAAATCACACAAAATATAACAAGATTAGCATGTAATAAATCATAAATAATCAACATTGTAATAAACAAAATATATAATATTACATAATAATAAACATATTAACAAATAAATACTAAACAATTATTAATTCTTCTAAGGGACACATTCTTTTGTGAATGGTCACCATTGCCTTTAGGATTCCTATATGTATGACACTGTCACGACATTGTAATCATCATATTCATATTACTCATTCTATTTGCTTTTATCCAATTATGGATTGCTTTTATTATTCTTATGATAGTTGTTTGTGTGTGTGTGAACCGGGTTGTATCAAAGCGGTTGTTCTGTGGTCTATTTTGCTCGTGGAAAATATATTGGAAGCTCATGGCTCCATTCAATTACTAATTATTTGAAAAAAGAAAAGAAGCTCCTCATGGGAGAGAAGAAAAAGAAAAAAAATATCTAACTATGCTTGTGGCCTAAAGGGGAAAGTAAAAAAGAAAAGAAAGCAAAAAAAAATAAAGATATTTAAAAAAGGGAAGAAGGATATTTACCACTCAAGAAAGTTTACAAAAAGTAGAAATATTTACAAAAAGAAAAAAAGAATATTTACCACCCAAGAAAGTATATATATATATATATATATACAAAAAGAAAGAAAGATATTTACCACCCAAGAAAGTAAAAATAAAATAAAGAAACAAAGATATTTACCACCGAAGAAAGTAAAAAAAATAAAGATATTGACAAAAACAAGAAGGATATTACCACCCAAGAAAGTGAAAAAAAAAAAGAATATTTACTACCCAAGAAAGTGAAAAAAAAGAAGGATATTTACCACCCAAGAAAGCGAAAAAAAAAAAAAAAAAGATATGAAAGTGAAAAAAAGAATAAGAATATTTCCACCCAAGAAAGTGAAAAAAAAAAAGTAAAAATGTTTACAAGGAGAAATAAAGAAATAAAAGTTTTTTTTCTTGTATTAAAAAAAATCTATTTTTTACTATAGTAAGGATTTTTTTTACTATAGTGAAGTTATCTATATATCCTCGAAGGTAAACATGTACAAGTCTAGAAGTGAAAGAATTTATTATTATTATTAAACTTTTAATAATAGTAATAATATTAACTATTATTTAATAATTGTTATTATTACAGTTATTATTTATAATAAAAAATGAAGAAAAAAAGGTCAAAGGAAGATTTAAGCTCTTACATAAGGATCACATTAGGGTTCTTTGCACTTTTGTGTCCATTTATTGTCGAAGAAAAGAATAGGAGTCGAAGTCGTGAACCATGAAATATAGTTCACATTTACAAATAAGAAAATTAGAAAATGAACTAGTTAGTTATAAAAAAGAGAACAGAATATTGTAAATGGCGATTGAATTCCAAGGAAAAAAAAATGACGATTGAATTACAAAAAATTCAAATGAAATTCAAAGGAAATGTTATTTCTAACAAAAAAAAGTTATTGAAGAGTTGTTCGCACAAATTGAGGAATTAAGGGATTAAAAGCAACTAAATCAGAAATTACAAAATCAAGATATCAAAATGAAATTTGATGAGAGTAAAGCATAAGGAGAAATAACACAATTGAATAAACTCCTTAGCGATAAGGATAAAGTAATTATGCAATCCTAAAAGAAATTAGATTCCCATGATTTAGATTTGTACTAGCTTCAACAACAAATTAAAAATCTACAACAACAAAACAAAGACCTTAAAAATGCTCACAAATTAGAGATTGCAGAGGTCAATAGAACGATATCGAACAGTAATGATGAGATCTTTCAGTTGAGAAATCATATTAGAATTCTAGTAAAAAAAATGGAAGTTAAACAATAGTCAGACAACGGAATAGGCTAATGAAGATATCGGAGGGAAATATTAAAAAAGGAAGAAGAGAATTGCCACCTTAGAAATCATAATCAAGATCTAATGGAATGGATTAAGAAGTTAAATGACGACGAGAAGTCGCAGGAACAAACATACAAGGATGTTGGAGTACAAACAATAAGAATTATTTATCGGCATCCAAATCATAAAAGAAAATATCTTAAATAATTAGAGTATCAATATCAGAAAATAACGAAAAATATTGCTACCAACGCAAATAAACCTCATGATAATAGTTCATCATGGAATTGTAATGTTCCGAGAAGAATTGAATTAGGATGGACCAATCCTTTTACATTTTGAAAATTTCGTTCAATACTTAGAGGTTCATATTGTCTCATATCGTCCACTACGGCAGAACATAGAATGATGTGACAACATTACAAGCAAACGACGTAAAGCTTCTTCAACATTATGCTTTGAGGACAAAGCAATTCTGAAGAGGAAGGCAATGAAATAAACAAAATATATAATATTACATAATAATAAACATATTAACATATAAATAATAAATAATTATTAATTCTTCTAAGGGACATATTCCTTTGTGAATGGTCATCATAAAGTTTCTTTAGGATTCCTATATGTATAGCACTGTCACGACATTATAATCATCATATTAATATCACTCATTCCATTTATTTTAATCCAATTATGGATTACTTTTAGTATTCTTACATATAGTTGTTCGTGTGTGTGTGAACCAGGCTGGTTCACTGCAAACACGAAACTAGAAGTATGAGATAATGATAGCATATTATGGCAAGAAAAGAGCTTTGTTATTATGGGAACAATGTTCACAGGCCTCTTATGGTAGGGTGACCATTCATTTGAGCAGAGCTTCATCAATATTCTTCACAAAACACTTCATAGACTTGAAGCTTTTTAAATAGGCTTAAAATATCCAAAACCCTAGATACTTGACATGGTTAAAATACAACTTCCTAATCGGTCTTAATTAATAAAGATACCCTTTTTATATTGATTGTTGAACACTAATTTATTCGGCCTTATTACAAATTTATGGCCTTATACAATGTATCATTAATTCTTGGAGTAAGGCGAGTAAGGGTAGGACCCTAACACGCCCCACCTTGGAGGAGCCACACCCTTCAAGATACAAGTTAACTTTGATATTATTTTATTTGAAGGTCAGATAGATGATGATGCCCTAGATAAATGGTTGACTTTTCTAGAGGGATATTTCTCTGTCCACAATTTCTCCAATACAGAAAAGATTGTCTTTGCACTCCTTAAGGCAGTGCCCCATGTGAAAGATTGGTGGTACACTTATTATCAGCAAAACACCACAGACAAGAATGCTATTTTTGGGGGCGATCCCACCTAGGAATATTTTGTGGAATCCCTCAAGAAGCAATACTATCCTGTTGGCAGCTATGACGACCAATACACAAAATGGACCACTTTGCAGCAAGAGAGGGGCCAAATGGTGCAAGAGTACACTAACAGCTTCCATGCCTTGCGCTCAAAGCTCGGTATTAGGGACTTTGAGCAACACCTGGTTTTGAAATATTGCAACAACGTGCATAGATACATCCGAACATAAATGGAGTTCCTAGACATCTCGTCATTATGATCCACTTATTGATATGTTGTCAAAATTGAGCAGTAATTTAAGCAGAAGAATAAGCAGGAGTTTGGGTCTACGAATCCATTGAAGAAGTAAGGAAAGGGAAACCTTGGGCCATATAAAAAATCTCAAAGGACAACCAGCCCTAGGAAAACCAATCCAAATCACAAGCAAAGAAGGGTAATGGGAAGACAAAGAAGGACACTAAGAAATGGTGCGAGTTCCATAAGATCCCTTGGCACAACACCGATGAATGTCGCTCAAAGTAGTCATTGGTGGCCGAGATCAAGGCTTCGGAGTCAGATCCCAGTTCTGACTCTAATGCCAAACCCTACATCCCAATCACGGACAAGGGAAAGTGGATCATCGATGCAGAACTTAGTGTTACCATCGCTACCACAAAGGTCCATTCCGACGATTCAGAGGAGCTAGAGGAAGGGGAATTCCTTTTCCACTCACAGATGTGGGTCAAGGGAACTGCACTACATTTCATTGTTGACAACGGAAGCCAAAAGAACCTGATTTTGATAGAGGTCACCAAAAGGTTTAATTTTCCAACGACACCACACCCGCAACCCTAAAACATTGGGTGGCTCAGCCAGGGATGGGACATTCGCTCCAGTCAACAATGTCGCCTACCTTACAACATCAAGCCCTTCAAAGATGAGGTAATGTGTGATGTTTCCCCAATTGAAGTCTATGATGTTCTTTTAGGACAACCATATATGTGGAAACGTCACCTTGTGTACAAATCTAGGCCTCGTAGTGTCATTGTTACTTTGGGAAAGAAACTCTACAGGATACCAGAGACAATTCCCACCCGTACAATGTCTTCATTACAGCTAAGTAGTGCAGGAAGGTAATCTTCCATACTGGGAAATTTTTCCTCTTCATGGTTCATTCTGAGGGTGAGCGAAGGATCACAAAAACTTCCACTGCCTCTACACGAGATCCCTCTACACAACAAAAATAGGTGGACAAGATCATGGAAGCATATAGAGACATACTCACCACACCTGTCATGGTGCCAGTACATTGCCAGGTCAATCATTCCATTGATTTGATACCCAGGGCACCTTTACCTAATGGGACGGTATACAAACATTCCCTCATGGAAAATGAAGAAATCAAAAGTTGGATTCAAGAATTAATCCAGAAGAGGAATATTCGACCCAACTCCTCACCTTGTGGGAGTCCAATTATGTTGGTACAAAAGAAAGATGGGACATGGCGACTATGTATTGATTACAGAGCTCTAAAAAAAATCACAGCCCAGAATCAATATCCCATTCCCTGGATCAATGAAATTCTTGAACAACTCAAGGGTGCCAAACATTTTAGTAAGATTGATATGAAGTCTTGCTATCATCAGGTGCCAATTAAGTAGATTGATGTTTGGAAGAATGCCTTGAAATATCGGGAAGACCTTTTCGAGTGGTTGGTCATTCGTTTCAGCTTAACTAATGCTCCAACAACTTTCATGAGGATGATGGATGATATTCTTCGGCCATTCACCAATTATTTTGTGGTTGTATATCTAGATGATATCCTCATCTACATCAAAATATGAGCAAAACATTTGCAACATATCCATCGGGTCCTCAGTGTCGTGCAACAACACAAGTTATATGTCAATATAGAGAAGTGCTCATTTTTCATGGATAGGATTCAGTATCTGGGATACATCATGGAAAAACATGGTGTGCATGTGGATCCAGCCAATATCCAAGACATTCCTGACTGGCCGACCCCGACAACTCTCACAGAGTTTCGCAACTTCCTAGGCATTGCCAACTTTTATCGCAGGTTTTTGTTGGGCTTCTCAAATATTACTTGGGCCGTTAGCCAAGTGACCAAAGTTGGGTCTAAGGTGAATTTTGTTTGGTCCAAGCCACAATAGCAGGCATTTGAGGATCTGAAGCAATGCTTATGTTCAACGCTCATCCTTAACTTACCAGATTTTGAATAACCCTTTGAAATCAAGACAAATCCTTTGGACTATGTTGTTGGTGCATTCCTCACTCGGCATGGCCATCCAATGGCATATCACAGTGAGACGCTTCTAGATGCAGTCCGTAAGTACCCCACCTATGACAAGGAAATGTATTCCATTTTCCAAGACTACCACTAATGGAAGCATTACACCTTAGGAAAATATATGGTCATCCACATTGATCACAAGCCCCTATAGTTCATGCAAACACAAGGAAATATACAGAATGACCGTCACCAAAAGTGGTCCACATACTTGCAGCAATTCCACCTGAACATTAAATATAAGAAGGGAAACACCAATCGATTCATTGATTTCCTTAGTCAACCTCCAGTAGAATCCTTGACCACAGTGCTCAACTCTTGTGGCCACGAGACCTTCGGGTGGCGTCAATTATATGATAGTGATCTTGAATTTTCTCCCACCTATCAAGCACTATGTGCAGGCACACCATTGGAAAACTTTCATCTCCAAGAAGGATTGCTACCTCTATGTTCCTTCAAGCAAGTGTGCGAAGTTGATTTGGGAATCAAATTACAGTCGGGTGGCAGGGCAATTTGGAACTGAAAATACATTGGAAGAGTTGCAAAAGTATTTTTATTGGCTCAAGCTCTGACAAGATGTTGATAGATACATTAGATAATGCACTTCACGCGCCATCATTAAACCTACCTTTAAGAAGCATGGGTTGTACACCCCTCTTCCTACTCCCAATGGGCCATGGGAATCCATATCCATGGATTACATGTCAGGAATACCTTCAACCAAGCATGCTAATGACTGTGTGATTTTGGTCGTGGATCACTTCTCTAAGATGGTCATTCTAACAACTTGTAAGAAAAACATATCCGTCGAAGCCACTGCTAAGATCTTCTTCAAGTGTGTTTGGTTTCATTTCGGGCTGCCACATACTATCATTTCAAATTGGGACAACATGTTTCTAAGCACCTTCTAGTCAATCCTATGGTCATTGATGGATACCAAGCTCACCAAATCGACTCCATCCACCCCCATATAGATGGATAGATAGAGTTAGTCAAATAGATGATTGTGCATATTATGAGAATGTACAATTTTAAATCTCCCTGCAGATGATATGAGAGTCTTCCATATGTTCAACATAGCTATAAAAAATCCCTCCATAGCTCTACTGGCCACAACCCTTTTCAAGTGTGCCTGGGGTTCTAATCATTGGCCCCAATTGATGTAGCTTTGATCATTGCTTCCACATAAGAGGAATATTCCCATTCTCAGTCTGACGCTGATAAAGCCACCATATTTGTTGAACGAATCCAGGATATCCGCCAACAGGTCCATGACATTTTGGAAAAATCCAATACCAAGTACAAGAAGCGACATGACCAACATCGAGTTCTACGCAAGTTCCAGGTGTGTAATAAGGTTTGGTTGCATTTGTAGAAAGAGAAGCTCACCGGACCCCATCGAAAGATTCGTCCACTTTGATATGGGCCATACACCATCACCAAGGCAATCGATGATAATGCCTTCAAATTATGCATTCCTCCATTCCTTGGCTTACACCCATTATTTAATGTAGAGCTCATTCACCCATATTTTCCACCATTGTTGGACACATCAGAGGTGGTAGACCAGTTGACACCTATAGAGCTTAATATTGAATGCATGGAATAGGAAACCACTAATCAGATCATGGACACATAAGTTAAGGGCACCCTCCAACAGAAGATCCAACTATATCGGGTTGTCAAAGCAGGGTAGCTACTCCACCTAGGCAAGTGGCTCACTGAGAGTCAAGTTTAGCAGAAGTTTCCCCATTTTATGGGGTCACTCAATGTAATGGAAACCATTGCTTCCTAAGGGGGGAGGACTGATCTAGATGGATATCGGTGGCTACCCACCTATTCCATTGGTTCAAAACATTTTTCCATTTTGGGAATTTTTCTAGTAGTTTTTCTGCGGTTTTTTAGGTTCTGAACTTCTGGGGCCATTTCAAGGCCCTAAATGATGTTTTTGCTCGCAGCGGCCCAGACGATAGTCGTAGGCTCTCATTTGGTCCCAATACATTATTGTACTCCTCGACTAGATCTTTACAACTGTTTATCGAGTGCCCCAAACAAGTATTGTATGCAAAAGTTATGACCGCAAGAATTTGACTATTCAACTAACCACCTTGGGACCACAAAATATATGACGGATCATCTCCTAGGGTTAGGTTTTTGGATGTTTAGGGTTATTTCCCTCATACTTATGATAAATAGGCCCTTTTGGTCTCTTTTTGTATTCATCTTAACACAAATGAGTGTATTCATCACATCTCTTCCCATAGATAAGCTACCATCGTTCTAGCTGCTTTATTTTACAGTCTGTTTTATTTTCGCCATTTAATAGAATTTTTGTTTACTGTATCACCGTGTTCCTTGCAATATATCTGTGTATGTGGTTCTATATATGTTCTCTCATTTCATTCTCACATAAATCTGAATCAATTCAACCGTAGGGAGCCAATGGACCTATTGGTGTGGATTATCTAACACAAAGTAGTACAAGTAGTTTTCTAGGCACTCATTGACCGCTTCATTTTGACTATTTGTTTGGGGGTCGTATGTCATGCTGAAATTCAACTGAGTGCCATGAAGTTTGAACAACTCTTGCCAAAACTTGCTGGTAAAAGTGGGGTCACAATCAAAGACAATAGAAGTGGGAATGACATGGAGTTTGACAATTTGATCCAGGAAAACTTGGGCCACCAAAGAGGGTGTAAAAGTGGGTGGTAAGGCAAAAAATTGGGCATGTCTAGTCAAATGATCTACTACCACCATTATTGTTTTATTGCATGCCTGAGGAAGCCCCACAATGAAATCCATAAAGATGTCTCTCCAGATATGGTTAGGGACGGGGAGTGATTGCAAAGCCCCTGGTGACTTCAACCTTTTACCCTTATGTCATTGGCAAGTGTTGCAAGTGAAAATGAAGTTATGGATATCTTTTTTCATGCCTTCCCAGAAGAAAGAGCGCTTAATTATTTCATAAGTTTTATGAAATCCTGAGTGACCTACTGTGGGTGATGAATGTAACTCCTTCAATATTCTTGGTTTCAAGGACGAATCTGATGTGCGAAATATTTGCTCCTTATACCTCAAAATATTTTGGTTCCATGTATACCTAGGTGGAGGATTTAAGTATTCTTGAAGCTATTTCATGAGGTGGCGAACTTTGTCCTAGTCCAACCACTCTTGTCGTGCTTTGTATATCCATCCTGGGACTAGTAAGGATAAGGTGGAGAATGAACCCTCCTCTTCAAATTGCCTAGACGAGGCATCAACCACCACATTGCCGTGGCCCTTCTTATATCTAATTTCATAATCATAACTCAACATCTTTGTGACCCATTTCTATTGCTTAGGTAAGGAAAGGCGATGTTCAAGGAAATACTTGAGACTATGGTGGTCTATCTTGATTTGGAAATGTTTGTCGATAAGATAGGGTCGCCATGTCTCGGATGCATGAAGGATAGCCATCATTTCTTTTTCATACATGGATTTTCCCAAGTTTAGATCACATAGTTGCTTAGTAGTGAAGGTCAATGGACGTTGTTCCTAAGATAAGAATTCTCCTAGTCTACTTCTTGAGGCATCACATTCTAAGACAAATGTCTTAGTGAAATCCGTCATGGATAGCACAAGCATCACACACATGGCCTCCTTGAGGGCGGAGAAATCCTACACCGTTGCTTCATGCCAAGAAAAGGAATTCCTTTTTAGCAATGTTGTAAGAGGAGCTGCAATATTCGCATATTTCACCACAAACTTATGATAGTAGCATGTAAGGCCAAGGAATCCTCTCAAGCTCTTAAGAGTGTTGGGGAATGGCCAGTTCTTCATAGCTTCCACTTTCTTGGGATCCACTCGAACCCAGTCAGACTCACAATATGGCCAAGTATTCAACCTCAGTCACCCCAAAATCACACTTGGATCATTTCACAAATAATTGTTGGTCTTGTAATAAGTGCATAGTATAAGAAACATGTTGGAGGTGGATTTCCTAGGTAGGACTGTAGACCAATATATCATCGAAGAAAACCAAAACTAAATGATGGAGGAAGGGATGGAAAATATTACTCATGATATTGAAAAGTGGATGGGGCATTGCTAAGGTTAAAGGGAATGATTAATAACTCATAATGACCTTCATGAGTGCGGATTTTTTTTTGGGTATATCTGCCTCTTTCAGCGGGATTTGATGATAGCCTGAAAGAAGGTTGTGTTTGGTGAAGAATTTGACACCATGCAACTCATCTAAGAGATCATCAATGACCAGAATAGGAAATTTGTCTTTGATGGTGATTTTGTTGAGAGCACAGAAAGCAGGACACATGCACCAATCACCTTCATTTTTTAGGACCATAACCACAAGTGAAGAATAAGGGCTTGTGCTAGGATGAATAACATCAACAGACAACAATTCCAGAATTATCTTTTCAATTTCCTTTTTTGGGGAAAAAGGGTGGCAGTAAGGACTAACATTGGGGAGTTGACTACTTGGAATTAAAGGAATGGCATGGTCATGTTCCCCATGGCATGGAGGTAAACCCTTAGGTGCATTAAAAATCTGTTGGTACCAGGAGAGACCTATTGCAAGTCAGGGAGAATATTTGAGGAGTGTGTCAGAACTTGTATGGCATGGAACTAAGCGATAACACATGAGTGGCCCTTCTTCAATAGTTTCTCCATGCGGTGGGAAGAGATAATTTCAGGAGAACCTGGAGTAAATCCATGAAGGTGGTGTGTGTGCCTAGCCTGAGAAAGTGGAGAGAGAGTTCATGGAAATACATTGTGATAGGACCTAATGTCTTCAACCATTTAACCCCCAAAACGATATCACAACCACCCATATCAATAACAAACATATGATTTTTAGATGGTAGTCTCCCATTTGGAGTTTGACATTCTCACATCAGCCACTAGATTTCAATGTACCCCCATTGGCTATCAAGATTTGGAAATTGGAGATGGGGCGGATATAGCAATGGGTGTCTTCCACCACACGCATATGGATGAAATTATGGGTGTTTCCACTATCAATTAACACAATGAATTTCTTGTGATTTATGTAGCGAATCAATTTCTATGTCTGAGGAGTGGAAAACCTAGATAAATCATGAAGTGAAATTTATGGTTGATCCTCAGGAACTGGAATATCAGGAGCATCTTTGAGAGGTAGCATGTGGTCATTTCCCTCCGGTTCATGCAAAGCTTCCACTATGTTGTATTTGGGGACCTCAGGGGGGTGGCCTCGATCAATAAGATTTTATGTTCTTTACATTTATTTCCTTTGACATATTTTCAACACACAAATTGTAGAAATGACTGAGGCGTTGATGCTCAACCATGGCCTCTGGGGTGAGCTTATGGATGTAGAAAGGTGGGGTGGTGGGGTTTCTGGGATGGAGGGCCATGGTAGATACAGTGTGAGGGGATAACAAAGGGTGCTTGATTTGGGCATTGAGGACCAATTCAAATTCACAATCTCTATCACAAGCTTCCAATCAAGCGGAGGGTTGTTGCATGAGGAAACGTGCATGAATTGACTCCTTGAGGCCACTGATGAAACATTCCCCCAAAAAAGAACCAGATTGACCTTTGGTGCGAATGGGAAATTGCTTAAATGTTGTCATGTAGTACACAATAGTGCATGTTTGGTGTAGTTTAGTCAATCGGCCTAAATAATGAGTGTCACGATCAAATCAATCTTGAAGGATCTTCACAAATTGGCTCCAAGGGACATAATGACAAGACTATTTCTAGTACCATTGCCACCACTACCATTGTTCCAAATCTAAGTGTAAGAACCCAATTTTCAACTTTTGGAGATCATCTTTAATGCCATGGAGGGAAAAATAATGTTCCATTTGAGTCACCCATCCTAAGGGGTCGAAACCATCAAATTTTCCCATGTCAATATTCATAAAAATATGCAATGGAGTTTTATCTTTAAAGGAGAGAGACTGTGTGTTCCGTGATATAGAGTGAAAGCCCTGGTCTTCAGTGGCCACAACTGCATGAGTGGGGGTGTCAAAAGGTGGAACATATCCGCAATGTTGGGAAATATCAGTGAGCATGAATTCAATGTTGGAGTACTTATGTTCCTGGGTGTTCAACCGCTTGTTAATTTGGTCCATGTTAGAGGTGAGGGTTTGAAGGTCAAGAGGCTGAGTGGGGGGGTTCAGATTGAGTTGGGGTGGATTTTGGTTGGTATTCTCCATGTTGGCCTGGTGGTGGGTGTGTACCATGGGAGAAGAAACATGGGAATTGCAAAAGGAGAGGGGTTGGGTCTACCAAAACATGGTTGTGGGAGATATATATCAAAACGATTAGTACAAGGAAAGGAGTCTATAGAGGCATGTCACAAATAAGGGTTTCTTGGAACTCTCAATGTAAGGAATCCAATGAGATAGGTCACAAATAAGGTTTTCTGGACCCTCTAGTTTTTTTTAATGTTGGGGCTTGAATGTTATTGCATTGATAGAATTTCCAAATTCCCATTAGATTCAAAGATGTAGGAATTTTGAATGGTTGGCCCCTTGTGAATTTTCTTGCTGCTTGGACAAAAGGAAGAAATCTCACAAATAGGTTGTAGTGAGAAGGGTTTCTAATTTTTTCCAAAGTTTTGAAGACAAGGAATGCGCTATAACCCTCTTATATACGTGGGGGGTCCAACAATAGTAATCACCCTAGTTTCTGAGGGCACTAACTAAGGAGGCTCAACCGTTCCTCTAGTCATACTACCCAACTACCCAAGTACGCGAGAGTATCTTCACAATTGTTGTTCTATGTGCCACTATAGCAACAAGATGAGCGTAGGTTGGTTTTAGGTAACTTAGGGGACTTCTGATATACCCAAGAGTATGTGGAAGTGATTTCAATATCAGGTGTTGTCTGATGTGGTACTACTCGAAGGGGTACCAATATGAGTTAGAATAGTGTCCAAACAATTGTACCAAACGAGGGTACACTGTGACTAAGTGCCAACTATATTCGTTACGTGTATTGCTTCCCGGTCACAGGTTTATCCACTAAACGACATATCTCTGCGGTTATTTTAGGACATCGGAACACGTCTCTAGCCTAAAAACAATTCTATCAATTATCGCATGCATGTTGTCTAATGATCATGGCTTTGATACCACTTGTGGTGTTCTTTACCCCTGAAACTTTAAAATCACACATAATATAGCAATATTAGCATGCAATAAACCGTAAATAAGCAACACAGAACTAGAAGTATGAGGAAATAATAGCATATTATGGTAGAAAAAGAGCTTTGTTATTGTGGGAACAATGTTCACAGGCCTCTTATGGTAGGGGGACCATTCACTTGAGCATAGCTCTGTTACAATATTCTTCACAAAACACTTCATAGCCTTGAAGCTCTTTAAATAGGCTTCAAATACCCAAATCCCTAACTACTTGATACTACTTGACATGGTCAAAATACAAGTTCCTAATAGATCTTAATTAATAAAGAGACCCTTTTTACATTGATTGTTGAACACTAACGTATTCAACCTTATTACAAAGTTATGGCCTTATACAATATATGATTAATTCTTATAGTAAGGCGAGTTAGGGTAGGACCCTAACAACCTTAAACATAGAGACCTCCTTCTGTACCTCTTAGGCTCAATAAGATGCCTTGTCATTTCCATGGCACAAGAGTTGTATGTTCTATTGCCAACCTTCCACTTATGCTCAAATTCATCCTACTCAGCTCCGTTTTATGGTGGAAATTCACCACCATACTCTAAACCTTTGTTATCTCCATCTCGATGCATAAGAGACCAATTTGATCATCATTTAAATCACGCAACACACAACAATGTTTTCTGCAATGACAATAACCCATTGAACTAGTGAATTGAGATTGGATTCTACACTAGATCACAAGAGAGCCTACAATAAGATGACACAGAACTACCTCACAGTTGGGAAACCACTTCTTGGTGAGCCTGTTGTCAGAAGAATGAGAACAATACCCGAGTTGATCTCCCATAAAATAAACTAGAACATCCTTAATAACCCACATCCATGTGCCCTTCGAGACTTGAAACCCGTCATAACCTCGCACGCCATGAATGTGATATAGATGTGTCGCACAAACTAAAACTTTAACTCACATGTATTCCAATAGAGACCATTGGGATGGTGGTAGCATGAGTCTTCTTCATCATAGATACAAATGAATTATGGGAGAAAGAACAACACCCCCCAATTTATCATACATAGACCTTCACTAACTTATCAACCACCCCATTTTTCTTCCATAACACTTGAAATAATGAGATTTGCATGAAGTTGCGACTTAGATATTATGCCCTATGGATAGTGCTTGTGAGTCGATGTCCTTAGGAAGATCATGGTGTCCTTAGGAAAATAATGTTGTGCTAGTGCTCTAATAATGATAGCTGAGTCACCAACCATTATCACCTAAGCCATTCCTTTTTCCTTTAGAAAACCAAATCCTTGATAACTAGCCCATGCTTTTACTTCATTGTGCATCGATATCCCCAATCCCACTCCACACCTACCACTCCAACAACCAAATGTTCTCGAGGCTTTCAATGTCTTTTCTTTTTATTTGTTATAAGTACAACATATTCATCAAATCTATCCAAATTATTATAGCTACATCACTTTAGGTTGTCTTTTCTTTTTATTTGTTATGAGTACAACATATTCATCAAATCTATCCAAATTTATATAGCTACATCACTTTAGGTTGTAGTTGATAAGATTATATAGTTTAATGTTGTTTCACATTGGGATTTAGCTTTATCTATGTTTCTATTATGGAAGCTTTTTTGAGATGTAAACCCAAAAAAAAAGTGCTCATCATATCCATTTCTTATTACTCTTTTCCCAACTAATATGCTATTAAAGGCTATTTCAAACTCGCATAATAGTCGTTACTTTTCGAAAACAATAAGAATGTGTTAAGCAATTGGATTCAATTTAATAGCAATAAATATCTCTATAGATTTTTTTATTAAAGTAAACTTATTTTTTATGTTAAACTTTTTAAGATGAAAAGAGACTTAATTATATCGGATCTTTACATTTAATTTTTAAAACTCTATTAGTATAATTATAATTAACTTTGATTTTTTATTAAAGTGAACTTATTTTTTTATGTTACTTTTTAAGATTAAAAGAGACTTAATGATAGCGAATCTTTACATTTAATTACAGTATAATTATAATTAATTTTGATTACTTGCTAAGCCAGCAATGTACAATAATATTTTATTGTAACTTGATAGTATCTAATCCTTAGAATTAATTATTAGTTAAATCTATCGAAATTTAGGCAAAATTTACTTTTAAAATATTTACTTCCACATCAAAGTGGATTGAGGAAGACATTCTATAGAGTTTGAATTCGTTAGTAATGTAATATAATAATTATACAAAAACATGTAATACTTACTTTATAACTTTGTTATATATTATACGTGGTTTTGGCATATAAAAGGGCATGGTGTTGGTTTAAAAGGATTTTCGTTTGGGAGAATATTTAGTTTTCTTAATTTTCTAATATGCAACTCGTTGTAAAAAGCGTAAAAATGAGTAACAACGAAGATATTGTAGGGATATGTTTATATCAAGTTATTTGTTTTGTTTTTAATTGTCTTAAAAAAAAAATCAACCTTTAAAACTATGGTTTAGGGTTTGGTGCACACTTTTTGAAAAAAATATTTTCAACAATCTTTATTTTATTTAAAGAGTAGATTTTTATAGTTGGACATATTGTGTTGTCCATTAACCTTTGTTAGAGTGTTTTGATTTCTCGAGTGAACCCTCTACTCATCATCATATTGTGTTGTCTTATGGATTAAGTTGTGTTAGAGTGTCATGGTTTTTCGAGTGAACACTCTACTCATAACATCTTTACCTTCGTCGTGCGATGGCCCCTCACCAACTCATCCACCAAGCAGCTCAAGCGCATGGGAAACTGACATGCCCAACGCAACCATGGCATGATTGACATGTTGGTCACACCCTAGCGACACACAAGATGATCATAGGAATCATAAATGTACAACACACACAAGTGTGGGGCATTGGAACGAGCATATGATTGGTAAGGAGAGCCGCATCAACACTCCATGCCCACATGAAGATGAAGACTAGGGTGTAATGCCCTTCGACAAGCCCAAGCCCCTTGCCATTGGGAAAGGGCATGCTCAACTTTCCAACTGGAGCATCTACTTAGCCAAGTTCATGTACAAAGGGACTTGGGCACATAGATCACAAGAAAGCAGATTCATCAGTAAGGGGAGCATGTGAGGTAAGGTGCGACCATGGAAAAGTGTCGACATTGGCCACAAGATGAAGTATCAGGACCACTTTGCTACCAATGGGCCTCTGCAAGTAGGCCGTGGCAAAGTACGCCCACACACTAAGAAGTTGCACGAGATTGAACATGACCTCTTGGGGAAGAGTTTTGACAAGACACGTCGACACGGGGCTTCGACAAGGGCATCGACACAAGCACTTCAACGAGTATAAGTAGAGGGTGCGAGCATGAGGTAAATGCATCCAATGGGAGCTAAGGAAGGCATAGTAAGTTTTCTCATTGAAAGGTTGTTGAGGCAAAACCAACCAAATTTTTGAAAATGCAGGTTACAGGAAGGCTTCGGGAGAAGGAAAAATATCAACAAACAAACAATAGTGTTGGGTAGGCATTGCCATAGGTTGTTCTTTCTTGTCTTTCAAGTGACAAGCTGCAGGCCACACCCCCTTTGTAACAAAGGTTCCAATCATTTCTCGAACCTCACTCGATTGTAACTTGTTCACTTCAATACAATATTATGACTTGTTGGTACCCTTGTTTTGGTACCCACTATAAAGATGTGTATGTTTGTTCTTTATGATATACTATTGTTTGACATAACTAAGTTAACATCAACGCATACATCTGAATAAGTTAAGTGTCCAAGTGTTCATGCAAGGTTGCAAAGTAGTAGACATGGTTGGCTCAGGTAATGGGTAGCTCCTGACATAAGGTATGGGCATGTCATGAGTGAAGAGGCATAGTCCATCAAAGAGTAACCTTGGGTGATCAAGTCCTCAAGACAAAATCTGGGTGGTGCCGTTGATCATCAAACTTCGAGAAAGCCTATGCCACCGAAGCTTTGGGGTTGTGAAAGTTGGTATAAGAGATTAAGGTAAACTAGATTGAAGTTTTGGGAAGCCCCTCACAACTGTCTTGAAAGTGACGTTTGGTATCATACAAAGAACTTTTTCGAAGTTGAGGTTTCAACAGAGCTAAATGAAGCATAGGCAGTGCGTTGAAGGTTTTGGCATCGACAAGCAAAGGGTGCAAATTGTGGAGTTGTGCATGATTCATTGTCGGCAAAGTGCAGGACTAGGCATGACAACGACAATAATAAATGGTGTCTTTCTCCATTGATTGAAGGGTATTCATTGACAACCCAACTAAAACAAATGTCACCAGGAAGTGCCTAATGAAAAAGTAGCATGTTGGCAAAAGAACATAGTAGGGAAGTGTGTGTTGAAAAAACAGTTTCCATTGGAAACATAACAACTGTTGGCACATAATCGAGAAAAGGTTCGAGAAGAAATCCAAAAAGGAATGGTCGGCACTTGAGGCAAGTCTTTTGGTTTTTGGTTGTAGGTGATACTAGTCACTAGGAAAAGTGGCTAAGTACAAGACATTCACCATGGAGGGTTTGAAAGATAAAGTTGGCTCGAGATATTAGGTTAGTGATGATAGACGGTCCTCTAAGGTTTCCAAGGTGAAGGCATGGTTGGAAGCATTGGAGATTCTTGTTGAAAGGCTTCAAGAGACTTTGGATCAAGAGAAACTAGGTAGGAAGTTTTGGAGACAAGGGTTAAAGATGTCCTCGGGTCATGCAATGAGTCATCTGAGTTTGGATGTCGCAACCTTAACCAAGGAAGTGGACGAGAGGTTGATGAATGTTGAAGGATCGTTGAATTCAATGGCTATGCAGGTGCAGACAGGGTGCAAAACCAAGAAGACACCATCAACCTTCTGAAGCAAGTTGTCATTCATGGGGGAAATTCAACCGAATTGATAAAGATCAATATTAAGGAGATGGAATGATATGACGACACTCACGAGCGAAGATGTTGGGAAACTTCTGTTGGGATGTGGAGAAATATCTTGAGCACATGAATGGGAGTTGTAACGAATCCAAGGCGAATGTTGTTACCACGTTCTTGAACGGAATTGTGAAGCTTTGGTGGATAAATATAGTAGAGGATCTTACGTCATGGAAAAGTATAGAATCACTAGGAATCAAGCTATTTTCAATGATAAAACACCATCGCTGTAAGCGACTATGTACAGGATCAAGTATGCATTCCCCCCTTTGCAGGAAAATAAATTAATGAGATCAAGGGTGATTCCTCCTCTTATCCTGGATAATCTACCCCTCACGTTTTCTGTGATGGAGCTTCACAAGGAAACCCAAGGATCAACGGAGCTAGAGGAAAGTTAATTTCAAGCAATCAGTCAATCACCTATTAAAGCAACATCGGTTTCAACTCAAATAGCTATGTCGAGCTCATAAGTGTCCTCATGTAGTGGTCCTCTAAGACTCAAAACTAATCGTTGATTAGATTAACAAGGATAACACTTGCACCCATTTCATTTTGGATCACATCTTGCAAAGGATGCAATTTCTCTCTTGGGACTTCACCAACATCATCTACAGGCACATCTTCCATGAACACAACTCAACATCTGACTCTTTGGAAAAATCAACATGCAACTTATAAGAAGGGGTCCTCATCTTACAACACACTGACCGAATGGGTCACCACTCCACCAGGGAGCTGACTCTTAGGTAAGTTCATAGTACTGGAACTTCTCAGCAAGATACCTGATGATGGAATACAAGAATTTAGTCGACAGTTCTCTTACTATCCTTTATGCAAAATATGGAATGTAATTGGGTGAGAACACTCCCCACATCTCTCAACTCTGTAGGAATGCATAGACAACCTTTGGCTTATCATGGTTGTCACTTTTAACTTTGAACATGAATAAAGTTTATGATATTTTTTCTTTAGAATATATATATATATATATATATATATATATATATATATATATAGAGAGAGAGAGAGAGAGAGAGAGAGAGAGAGAGAGAGAGCCAAAAATTTCCTAGCATTTCCTACTTTAACCTAGAAAAAAGGTTCTTGGCAAGTGTATTTCCTTACAAACTAAAAGACTCAAACTATTATCTAACAACACATAAAAACTATTCAGAAAATAATGTTATGCCCTATCAAGCCCACATGAAATTCCATGGTTGCATCCTCTAGAGTTCCACTAGTTTTTACTTGATCCATGGGAATGGAAGCTTTTAATACAATCTTAGTCTCCCTTGCAAGGCAATTAGCGTTTTTTGCTTTTGTGCATGCATAAGAAAACGAGCAAATTGAGGGGTCCCTCATGGACATAAAAACCACAATAGAGGGAGGGGGAATCACCTCCTTTGATATTTGCAAATAATTTACCATCCTATTCACCTGAGCAATCATTGCATTGAACTTCACATCTAATGTCAAGTATTATCCCCATGGTTGTAACTTATGAAGTGTGATTCAAATAGAGGTATTTATATCCTTCAAGTCTTTGGAGACTCGAAGCTCCTAATGGGTTGGGATAATGGTAGATGTCGTATTGAGAATTTGGTTCTTTCTCTAATATTGAGTAGGGCTCTTGAGGTGAAGAACAAATTTAATGAAAATTCTTTCTTTTTATATGTGTTTTTTTTGGTTAAATGCACAAATAGTGGCCCTAAATGGACTAAGAAGATTTTAATAAGTAGGGTAAGATGTCAAATAGATTGAGTTGAAGAGTATAGAGTCTTTTAAGGCTGATCCAATATCAAATATAAAGTTTTTTTCATGGAAGAAACATAGATAAGCATAAACATAGAGGCCTCCTTATGTACCTCTCTGAGATTAATAATATACCTTGTCATTCCATGACACAAGACTCCTAGTTTCTATTGTCAACCTTCTACTTACACTCAAATTTATCCTACTAGTAACTCCATTTTATGGTGGAATTCACCACTGTACTATGAACCTCTGATATCTCCCTTTTAATATGTAGGAGATTGTTATGAACCTCCTTTACATCTCACAACACATAGTGACAATTTCTACAATGACAATGACCCATAAAACTACTAAATTGCAACTTGATTCTACACTAGAGCACAAGGGAGCCCATAAGAATTCAACCCTAAATTGACTCATACGCTAGGAAGACACTTTTGGAAAAGCCTACTTCTAGAAGAATGACAACAATACATAAGTCAAGCTCCCAAAAAACAAATTAGACCATCCTTAGTAACCCACATCCATATGCCCTTTGGGTCTTGAAACCCTTAAAAAAGCCATATGCTGTCAACGTGATATGTGTGGCACAAACTAGAATTTTGATTCCCATGTCTTCCAACAAAAACCATTGGGACAATGGTAGCATGAATGTTTCTTCATAATAAATGCAAATAATTTATGGGATGAGGGCAAAGAACTACACCCCCCTATTTACCATACATATACCTTCACTAACCTTCGCACCTTGGTTGGCTATCTCATCAGCCACCCCATTTTTCTTTTGCAACACCTGAAAGAAATATATTTGTGTGAAGCTGTGACTTAGATCATGCACCCTATGGATAGTGCATGCAAGCCCTATGTTCTTTGGAAGACATTGTCGTAATAGTGCTCTAATAATGATAGCAGAGTCACCAACCATTACCACTTGGGTGATTTCTTTTTCCTTTAGTAGATCAAGTTCTTCATAGGAAACCTATGATTCCACTTTGTTGTTTGTCAATATCCACAATCTCCATGAAAACTCCCAGTTGATTTGTCCTTCGAGATTATAAATAATCCCCACACCTACCACCTCTAACACAAAACATTCTTGTTAATACTTGGCTTCCAATGTCTTTTTGTCTATTTTATCTACAATATGTTGGTATGCTCATCAAATCTATCGAGATCTATATACAATGACATCACTTTAAGTTGTGGTTGATGACACTCTATAGTTTTAGACTATTTCACAAAGGGGTTTAGCTTTATCTATCCTTCTATTATGAAAGGATTTTTAAAGTTTAAAGCCAGTTTATTTTAAAAAAAAGGCTTATCATATAAATTTCTTATTGCTACTTTTGATTTAATATATTTTTCAACTGTAATGCAAACATTTTATGAATTTGATCTTTTCCGGTCACTCGAAATAACAGAAAGGGTAACTGATTTTTTTTTGTTTGAAATCCGGCAAGAATGATTTTGAATTGATGGAATTGCTATATGAATCATTAACATTGCAAAATCAGGTTGCAGTAAGGGCATTAGAGGATGTTCAGTCCATTTATGCATTAAAAACAACAATTTCAACAATCCAACATTGCAATTTTAGTGAAGATTTTATGATAGAATTTCAATGATGACAAACCATAAAAATTCAAAATCATAGAACATTTAACCTTTTTTTTAATGTTTCATACAATTAAAATCTATTTCAAACTTACAAATAACCATTACTATTGAATAACGATGAAGAAAAACACTAAAAATGTAATAAGTAATGCCCTGTTCTGATTTTATTATGACAATCATATGAATGTGTTGCAACTGCAACCTCTCCCCCAAAATTTGCCTAAAATTTTAGGGGCCCCCTCCTTATTTTTAATTTGTGGATGCATTCTTAGACTTCATCTTCTTTTTATTCTTTAGAGTTCAAAAGTTTGTATTTTTAGTTGCCTTAGAAAAATTTTTAACACTAAGATTTTTTTTTTTAAATTTCTATTTCGGAACAAAATGCATTTTTTGCTAAAACAGTCGGAGGTAATATCATTTTGTCGCCGAAAAGGTTGGGAAAAAAATGGTTTTCTATGTGATCAGAGGAAAATTGAATTTCGCTCTGAAACAATCAAGTTAGAATAGGGTTTTGCACCGATTGGAGAAATTTCCGATTGTTCGCCGAAGTGATCGATGTTGAATTGATTTTTGCTCTGATACATAATCGGAGCTTGCCCCCTTTTACCTTGGCATAGTTTTGGTTTTATCTTCGAAATAGAACCAACACAAGTTTGATTTTTAGCCTGAAACAAGAGTCGGTGTAGAATTGTTTTTTAAACCCAAAATTTACCGGTGCAAAACCGCCAAACATTGCGAAACAACTCTGACGTAAAATTCAAATTTCATCCGAAACTCGACCGGTGTAAAACATGTTTTGCCACCGAAACGTGTTTTTAATATCATTTTGACCTCCGATTTAATGTAACACCGTGTGAAAAGATTGTTCTGCCGGCAAAAATTAATGCACAATTAATATTTTTAGGATTAATTTCTTGGTTTAAAAAGGGGGTTTTCATGTTCTTTTAACACTCCGTTGCAACGTCGTTCGCTCTATGTGTTATCGTGAACCTTTGTTAGAGCATCAATGACAACTGGAGCATCCTTGCTGCTGAGTCACGACCGCACTGCCAGGTAGGTACTGTTGCATCTATTAGTAGAACTTGTTTGTTTTTTTCGATTGGCAAGAAAATCAGAGTTAGGTTGAAACCGTCATTTCACGTTTTAAACCCACTGGTCTAGGGTTTGCTTATTTTTTGGTGATAGCAGGTAGTTTCTAGGTTAAACATAGTTTTCAACCCTTTACCATTCACAAATTTACATCTTACTATTTTCCTTGCGAGTTTCAATGAGCAGGTCCGAGATAATAAGTTGGCCTCGATGATTTTCAGACCAAGAAATTGCTTGATAGAGAACCATCGACGTTGTTTTCTTTGGATTTTACCTGGGTTTAAAAGGGGAGTAAAGCCCTAATTGTTTGGTATTATCCAGTCGAGAGAACAATTGAATTTGTATTACATTGGTTCCTTTGGTTTATTTGGAATGGTTAATGAATTGTTCTACCCTATTTTTCATATAGAATAATTCTGTTTACATATTTCATTTTCACAATAGAGCATTTTTGAATTAGCTTCATGCTTGATTTGAAGACATAAATGTTATAAATTTGCGTATTGTCATTCTTTTTTGCTGATTGTGAAATACTAAAACCCAATGAAACAAACTTGCAAATTGATGAACTATTACTGGATAAATGGTCACTTTGAAAAACTAGTATTTTAAAACAGACCTAGGTGATGATTTTCATTTTTTCATAGAAATTGTTACAAGCACACTTTCTCCCCATAGAGTGATCCGCATTGAAAGAAAATTATTAAATGAAGAGGAAGCTTAAACTTTTACTAATACTGATCTCAAACTAATTGAATTTTTCTTTCAGTTTCTTGCAGACTTTATGATTACCATTAAAATACACTGATACTACTTTTTATTATAGGATTCAGGTATGTATAGAAGGTCTTCCAAGCACAAATCTAAAGTTGCAGAATCCGATTCAGACATTGAAGTAGTTCCAGAAACTATTATGAAAACCTTGTTTGAAGATACCAAAGCTATCACCGGAGTAGTCCCCAAATACAAATGGGGTGAAATATACCAACTTATTAGAGATCAAGATGTGCCTGATGCTTCTATTAAGGAGATGGTAATTTATCAAAATATAAAGAAATCGAGTCTTCACGAAGCTACAACTCGCCCAAAATTATTCCCTTGCTTTTAGGTAATAGGTTGGGCTTTTCCTTATATAGACGCCAAGTTTAGAATCATTGCAGGAGTTAATGGAAAAGGGTTCCATTCATTTCAACCGGCACATATAAGCACAACTTACAAGTTACCTGCTCCCATAATCCTTCTAATTGATGACTCGATCAAGAGCATCAATATAGATCATTCGGAATACGTCAAGAAAATGATTCTCCCGGGAAAACAACTGAGGCAGAGAGCTAGTGGAGAACATGATTCACAGAACTTGAAAACTCCATTCATAATTGTGGCCATGATGTTGAGATGAATCTTTGGAAGGGAAAATGCAAACATATACAAGCTCAGTTGGGTTCCGATCATGTATCATATTGCCACTCATGGCATTGTTTTTAATTGGGAAGATATTATTTCATAGAGCATGGTTGCAGCAATATCAATAGCTCAAGGAGGGTTGACGCAGAATAAAGCATATTTTTACATGTCATCTTACCTAATTGACTACATCCTGATTAGGAACCCATTTTATAAATTAGGATGTTATTGGGTCCTAGATGAAACTCCCCTCTATGTGGCTTACCAGATTATGTGGGCTCATAAGTATGCTATCTTTTACAAACTCATACACGAAGAGTTCATAATGCCCTTGTATAAACTAATTTTCAATGAGGAGCCTAATTGCATGTTAGACAATGCATTGGAGGTGATCAACGAGTATGGATATTATTATTTTACACCAGAGGATACTTATATTCGGATGTACGGAGGCACAAAGAGTCCTTCTTTGATGCCAAAATATGTCACATACTATATAGTTCACAAGGATGCAGTAAGACAAGTTTTCATAAACGGAGTTGGACGTTTTCTAATTGAGAATAAGAAAGCATCTTATCCTCCACTCCATTTTACTATCAGAGCATATAAGTTTACTAAGGTCAAAGGAGCAAAAACATTTGTGAAGGATCTCGAAGCATACCACTTTGGAGAAAAAATATTTATTAGGAATGATAAATTACAGAAGGCAACTAAACATTGTGCCTCATGCAAGATCGACTTTGAATATATGGATCATTTCCTAAAAGTTGAGGAAGTGTATAGAATATCCAAGAGCATGTTAGACTTGAACAAGCGATTTGGTAGGAAAAAAGGAACAAGTTCAAGCCAGACAAAAGAAAACTCAAAAGAGGTAGAACAAAAGAAATCATAGGAAGAAGCCTTGGCAGTAGAAAATGCAAAGAGGAAACAAGAAGAAGAAATAAGACAAAGAGAAGAAGAGGAAATAATTAAAGAAGAACAAGAAAAGGAAGTTGCTGAGCAGGAATAGAAAAAATTACAAGATGAAGCCGAAAAGAGGAAGGAGGAAGAAGAGTAGTTCAAGAAAGTTGTGGAAGAAAAGACAGATCAAGAAGAAAATTAGAATCCACAAGATATGGAAGTAGATAAACCAACTAACCTAGAAATACCTCTTATAGGAGGCCATATCCCATTAGTTGAGCTTGGACTCACACCGTTTACTCCAAAACAACACTCTGTAGCAAACCTTGACACCGTTGTTTTTTGTCCCAAAAGGAAGACCATCCTAAGGAGATCGGAAAAGAGACAGAAGATTGGTACACAACCTGATATTGTGACTGTACAGGAGAATACTCTAGTTGAAGGTACCAATAAAGATTTGAAATTCACTTCTTCTGTGAATATTGCTGCAGCACAAGCTAATGCAAACAACGTGGACAAATTGATGAATGCTTTAGAATGCAAAAAAACAAAAATGCTCAAATTAAAGGATAATTTGGTACAAGCTCGAAGTGAAGGATTGAGATGAAAAGAATTCAGGATGCCATAGAAGCAAAGAAAGAAAGACTTTTGTTGGATTATCAAGGCCTTGAGGATGGAAAGGATTCTTTGAATGTACAACTAGTGATTATGGAAGGAGAAAGAACTAATTTCCAATTTCGAATCAAATAATTAGAAGGAAAGGAAACTTAGTTGAATCAACAGGTAGAATCCCTAATGATTGAAAGGGGATCTTTGCAAGCTCAGATGGATGAATGGATGAAAGAAAATGAGTCCTCTATGGAACAAATCAAAACTGATCAGGCACAAAATCATGACATGGCACCATTCTACGAACATGCTTGTGAACTACAAGAACAATTTTTTCACTCCCAAGAGTTATTGACAAAGGAGATTTATGAACTAAGGGAAATGATGGATAGAATGAAACAGATTTATGTGGAGGCTGCCACCATAAAATAGAAACTAGTAGACACATTCAATAAAGTGAAAAGGCCAATTGGGTGGAAAGAGAGAATTAAATAAATTTCTGATAACTTGCCTAAAAGAATAGCTGCTGAATTAAAGTTACATATATCTCTCTTGGAAAGTTATCAAAAGTCATCCAAGAGAATACAAAATGAAGTGAAAAGATCAGTTACAAAGTGTGAAGAAATTTATCAAGCTATATACCAAACGTATGAGAAATGCCATATTCCAATCCCTAAAGCTATCGATGAATTGCCATCCAAAGAACAACACTTAATAGAGTTGAGAAATAGTTTGGGGGAATATTTGAAGTACATTAAAGAGTCGGGCATGCTCACTATAGAGGATCTTCAACAACATATGGGACAAGCAACTCTAAATGCATATTTTCTAGGAGAGGGTCACAAGGCAACAACAAAGGGACTAATAGATATAGTCAAAGAACTGTCCATTCATAGAATTGCTTTAAAGTTATTAGAACTTCAACAATTTAATGTAATATCTTATGAAAGTGGCCTTTGGGACAATTATATTTCAAGTCAAGAGAATCCTCCATCAAATTAATGTAATTTGTAATTTATTAGCTTTTTTTGGTTGTGTAATCACAAAAGGACAAAATGTGGAAACCAAAGGGTAAGAGGGAATGTGAAGAGTTTAGTCACGTAGAGACAATTTTTTGTAAAGATAAATAGGAAGGATTAGAAAGGGAAAGGGCTTTTGGCTGGTGTAATAGAAGGAAGTAACATTTTGTATGAGAATTATTTTTCTGCTAATGAGAAAGAACTATTTTGTTGGGCGAAAGCTTACATGGAATTTGCGTGGAATGCTATGAATAAAGGCGCATATTTACTTCTTCCTTCGTTCATATTTATGCTGTGAGATCTTTCTTACTTTATTGGACTATTCTAATGGCGTATGAATGATTTTACTGATTTCTGTTATAAAATGCAAATGTCTGTGTAGAAATGAGTAATAAATGAAATCAATGAATATCAAAGTTATCTTTGTGTATCATTTTACTGTGATTGTGAATACTTTATTTCAGTTAATTGTTGAATTTGTACTAGCAATCTCAAATATTACTCATATTTTAAATCTCGCTCATTGTAAGGATAGATTAGTTTAATTAGTTAAAAGATGTAATTTATTAGAGTAGTGTTAATTGATTGATAAGGTAGAAGTGATCAGACGAGAGGTAAGAACCTGCACATCACTTGTGAGGATTCTACCTACTAGTCAAAGTTCTATGCATCATTAGGTTTAGAGCATTTGCATTTGCATCTCCATATGTAAAATATAAACGCTGGGCTAGGCCGCAACTGTTAAGGACTAATTCAAAAAAAATCTACATTAGCTGGACCGTTAACCATACGTATTCCCCATTTCCAAACAATGAATAGTCTAGTTGGGACTTTTCATTGGGGATAATCCCTACTATTGACGCAAGAATTTTTCCAAGCGTCAATAGAATCTTGATATGCAACTAAGCATACAAATATTAGATGCATTATTAGCATATGTACGAGGTATGTGTATGCTAGCTACATATCCACACCTCATATACATTCGCTAGTATACTTATTAATTGATTATACGTTTCAAATTTGTTTGAGTGAATTGTAAATTATATATTAATGTGAGAATTATTAATAAGATTAGTATTAATTATATAATATTAATTAAATACTATTAATTGTCATATAATTAATTATTAATTAGATTAATGATGAATTAAGTGAGTGCAAATTAAAATCCTGTTGAATAATTTGCTTTGGAATTTGGTATCGAGATTTAATATTTATTGTTATAAATATTTAATATTTATTATTGCAAAAGATTTGATTTGATATTTATTGATTCCAGAGATTTGGTTTAAAGTATTTATTGTTTGCCAAGATTTCATTTAAGATATTATATTTTATTTGATTTAATATGACCCTTCCTCATGTCAATAATTAATGTTCAGAACATTTTTTACATTATGTTAACTTATTATAAGCCTTCTAGAAAGGAGGGAAGCGCTCTTCCCCATGGAGAAAGGCGGCAGAGTAAAAGGGAAGTAATATAAATACAAGTTGGGGGATTGCCATGAGGGGTGACAAATTTCTTGAATGGATGAAAAGAGAAAGGCGGGATGAAAAAAAGAAGTTGGATTTGTGGTTTTGGTATTGGATTGGTTGCACATTGTTCTTGGGGTTTTGGGCATGGGGGAAGAGAATCCACAAGGGTTTTCTGGGTTAGGGAGTCAGAGAGACTATTCTTAATTGGTTGGGAGGTTAACTTGGTTTGGATAATTGTTGGAGTTGCAACAGGAGGTGAACGGTTTAAAGCCAAATAACTTAAACGGGAGAATAATGTATTTTGAACGAATGCTTATTGATATGAAATTAGTGTTTATAGATAGTATTTAAGGACCTTATAACCCACATGGGTCCTTACATGATTACTCAAAATAACATGAAGGGTCACTGATATTTTTTTGTTTGAACTTTAATAAGAATTCTTTTGAATTGATGGAATTGCTATATGAATTATTAACATTACAAAATCAAGTTGCAGTAAAGGCATTAGAGAATGTGCAATCCATTTATGCATTAAAAACAATAATTTCAATAATCCAACATTGCAATTTTAGTGAAGATTTTATGATAAAATTTCAATGATAACGAACCATAAAAATTCAAAAACATAAAATATTTAACCTTGTTTTATGTTTCATATAATTAAAAGCTATCTCAAAACTTATAAATAACCATTACTCTTGAAAAATAGAGATAAAAAAACACATTTTATGATAAAATTTCAATGATAACGAACCATAAAAATTCAAAAACATAAAACATTTAACCTTGTTTTATGTTTCATATAATTAAAAGCTATTTCAAAACTTATAGATAACCATTACTCTTGAAAAACAAACATAAAAAAACACTAAAAATGTAATAAGCATTTGGATTCAAGTTAATTTTAATAAAGCTCTTAATAAATTTTATTTAATTATGCCAAGTGAACTTGGATTTTGAATATTTTATTGGGAGGTCAAGTGAGAGCAATTTACTCCAAAAATGAAAGGCATGTGATTAGATTAAATAAATATATTAAATTAACCTCTTAATAAATTTGATTTAATTATGCCAAGTGAACTTGGATTTTGAATATTTTATTGGGAGGTCAAGTGAGAGCAATTTACTCCAAAAATCAAAGGCATTTGAATATATTAAATAAAGATATTAAATTAACAATTTACTTTCACATCAAAGTGGGTGAGGAAGACATTCCTTTCAGCTCGATTTTGTTAATAATATAATAATTATATAAAAACATGTAATACTTACCTTAAAACTATGTTAGGAAGACATTCCTTTGAGCTCGATTTTGTTAATAATATAATCACTTAAAACCGTGATGTATATCATACGTGGTTTTGGCATAAAGGGTACATGGTATTGGTTTAAAAGGATGTTCGTTTGAGTGAAGATTTAGTTTTCTTAATTTTTAAATGTTAGTAAGGCAACTAATAAAGATATTAAATTAACAATTTACTTTCACATCAAACTGGATTGAGGAAGACATTCCTTTCAGCTCGATTTTGTTAATAATATAATAATTATAAAAAAACATGCAATACCTACCTTAGAACTATGATATATATTATACGTTGTTTTGGCATAAAAGGGTACATGGTATTGGTTTAAAAGGAAGTTTGTTTGAATGAAGATTTAGTTTTCTTAAATTTTTAATAAATATTAGTAAGACAACTTGATGTACATTTATATTTGGTTAATTTTTAATTGGAAAAATTATTTCAAATTAGGACCATTGAAGTAGTGAAGGGACATATATTTTTTTTAAATAGATAAAAAACTATTAACTTGTTATTCAAAATAATCAAAGTTAAATAGTATAACTATAAAAAAAAATATAATATTCCATGTTAGGTGTTCAATAGGTTAGATAGACAATTACACACACAAGATAGAAAAGATAGACGTCAAAACACACAATTCCCATTAATCAAATGTATATTTATATAATGAGAATGCATCTTGTTCATCTTCCTAGAGGTCTCTTGGACTTCCTAATCACTGTTCACTAACCTTGATGGATTAGGTTCTGACAACTCCCTCTTAATCTCAAGGGGTGTATGTGAGTCCAAGAAAATAGAGTTGAATAAGTGGAAGTGGACAACTACCAACTGCTGAACATTTCCAACTTGCCAAGCAATTTAGCAAAAGCTAACATCTCTTTATAAATACAAGTGCTCTTTGAAGTGGTGGTTTTGGCTAAACACAAACCAAAAGGGTTAGCAAAAGTTGAAATCTTCTACTAAGTGGGTGGTTTAAGGTTGACCAAAAACTCTCGAACTTGGCATGAAGGTTCACAGTTTTTGTGGTGGTTTTGGGCTGACCACAAACCAAAAGAAAGTTGGAAACATGAAGTGAACAACTACCACTGCTGAACATTTCTAGCTTGACAATTTTTTGCCAAGTAATTTAGCTAGAAGTTGGCATCTTATGTTAATAGAAATCGCTCTTGAAATCGATGGTTTTAGGTTGACCACCAATCAACTGGATCTCAATCGAACATGGGGCTGACTTCGTTCGCTTGTTTCAGCTTGCTTGTTCTCGATCGCTTGTTTCTGATTGTCTTCATTCTTCTTGTCAAGAACAACGTGAGGAGTGGAAGTATCATGGTGGCTATGAGTGTTAAGACTAGACATCTCATGGTGGTCATGCAACCGCTAGATACAAAATACCACAAACTCATGAGTACTCGAGAAAATGGCTCTCTTCTATCTTTTGGCTACATCTATGAATTTGGCCTCTGAAACTGGTTGCAACCCATGAATGATTGATTTGGCTTACTTGAGGAAGGCCATGACTGCTTGTTGTCAGACTGACAAGGCTTCGAAACTTGAAGCCTGACATAATGTCCCCCTTTGTTAGGTATAAGATAAGAAGCGGTAAAAATTTTTGCCGCAAGTTTCACTCTTGCAAGTTTCTTCAGTGTCGAACATCTATATGAAGAATGGTTACACTTCCCGCAATGCTAACAAGGATGAAGATCAAAACATTGATCTTTCATATGGCCAACTCGATCACAATGTTGGTGTCTGTAACTCTGAACATGTTGTAAATATTATGACATTATTTCACTATGTGTTGGCAATTCATAGGAATCATCTTCAAAGAGAGGGTTGTTCTGAACAAACACTAGTCCAAAATGTTGATTCCTTTTTCGTACATCGTCCTCTTTGGATTTCAAATCCTGCAAATGATTGACAACAATTTGGAGAGTTTCTTTGTTGATTGTGATTCAGTTGTCTACAACAGTAAGTGTTAGAGTGTTCAACAAATCTAATATTTCTTTAGTTTGAGACATTGTGAGGACTGTGTGAGGACTCCTTGTCTAGGAAGGACAAAGTAGACTCAATCAAACTGAGGGATTCCAGTGCAACTCTGCTCTTTACAAACAAGATTCAACACACTCAAACTTAAAGTGAAGGGTGTTGGTCTCAGCCAATATTGCACCAAGTACAATGCAATTCAACTTTTCTTCAATTTGATACTTTATAAAAAACACATGCAAATACAAAAAATGCACTAGAACTTACAAAGAAACATCAGTTTGCAAGTTACACTTATGAATGTTGAATTGATTGCTGAATTCTTGAATGACGATGATATGCTTCTGCAAGAAAACTACTGAGACAAACATGCCACTAGACTTGAGTGTGCAAAGATGTGGTGTGAAGGTTACTGAGCAACAACTACAAATTTTCCTGGCTCCTTTAAATACCCATTAACTTTCTCAACCATCCTTAATACGTGTCTTTTCAGGTCAGAAGTGAAAGAATGCATCTTCTCAAACCTGCAATTTAACAAGTACTACATAAAATCTTTCACAAAAAATTTACACTATAAGCAGGTCTAGGTCTTGGTCAATTTTCATTCTTACTTGGATAATGAATGTAAGCATAAGGCATTGAACCATTCTCAAACTAGATATACAAAAATATCATCAATATGCAACAAATCAATTCTATAGTATTATCTCCCCAACTAATTTTGTTGCACATTTGACGTGAGTTAAGAAGACCAAGTGTCAAAATAACTCCCAATATCAAACATTTGACTCAAAAAATTGCACAATAGTATTGATGCAAATATGTGCAGTCTCCCCAGCTTAATGTAGGTTTTTGTTCATGGAAAAAACTTCACACAATTGCAATCTACAGGAAATACCTCTTCACGATAATAGACAGATAATATCTCTTCAAAATTAATATGCTAGGATGCATGCTTCGTAGAGATTCTCTTCCAAGGCTTATATTTTAGCAGTTTTGATAGAAAATTGAAAGCATTCTCATTTAAATCTAGGACACTGGTTTTGAGATCAGTGGGATTCCTCTGAGGAAAAATATGTCAATCTCTGAGTAGAATATTATTGTTTATTTGAGAAGAATGAACAAGGATTCAATCCCATCTATTGAGCTCTCTACACACAAAGGAAATCGAGGTCTGTTGGGTTGTGTCCATCTCTCTAAGCAATATAACAAATGCACTCTCATCTCCACACACAAAGAGGAGAGAGAGGGGACACTCACGACGAAGAGCAGACCCGTAGCAACACTTGGAAGCCAATCTTCAACAGTCTGTGGCTAGAATTTATGAGGAAGCTCCAAGTTATCACTAGAACTTCTCTACACAACTTCAAAATAGTCTCTAAGATAGTCACGATCTTGGAGAGAGTCTAGGGTTTTCGCATTTCCTCCAAAGAGTAGCATCTCCACTTAAAAAACTACAACAGTTCATGATGAAAATGAAGATGGAGTGTCTAGGGTTTACGTATCTCCTCCACGCCGATAGAGAGTGGGAGTTGCACCACAAGAGCGTTCATGCTTCAACGGAGTAGCACCACGATACACGCATGAGGAGTCTAAAACTAAATTTCTTCAACATAATAACTCCATAGTTCTCACTCCACACTCCAAACCACAACAATAGTCTACATACTTCAACGCAACACTAGAGAATTAAAGAACGAGACGCAACTTCAGTAGAGAGAGCCCATGCTCTTGTAGACAGAGTCCACATACACACAAATATTAGAGATCAACGACAACAAGTAAGAGTTGGCTGCTCAAAACGATGAAACCCTAAAAAAACGCAGACATCTGGGTTGATGTTGTGAAACAAGTACACCTGGCACTAAACGCAGGAAGATATGCAGTACAAAAATTATTGTTTCCAACCAAGAATCTTCATGCATTTTGGAGTCTATCCCAGTAGTTGATGTTGAGAAACAACACCTGGCACTAAACAGAGGAAGATATATGCAGTACAAAAATTATTATTTCCAACCAAGAATCTTCATGCATTTTGGAGTCTATCCCAGTAGTCACACCTATAGTCTAGGTATCTTCACGCAACAATAATCATTACACTCCACGTAGTCATAAACCAAGGTGATTCTGCAATTCTTCTAGAATCTAAGTCGTAGAGAGTCACGCACTTACATAGCAGAGAGTCACGCACTTGGAGATAATATTTATATTGTTGGAGCATGGTTCAATCCATCGATCAACACTCACACGTATCTAGAGATGAGAGTGCCATAAGGATTTGTGGAGATGTCACACAGGTAAAGAATGCATGGGAATAATGTTTGGAGGTCTAGGGTTTTGCTGGAGCATCCCACGAGTAGATGAACTCAATGGTCTTCACGTTATTAAGGATTCACATAGAGACTAAAGAAAAACACAGAGATTGATTTAATACATGAAGGAGATGGATAGAGAGGCAGACCGTCAGTTTTCATAAAAGTTCACTAACAAATGGCAGGAATCTTGCAGGATTGAGAGCAACAAAAAAAGATGGCAGATTCGTTGCAAAATTTGCAGGCAAGCATAATTGTGGGACTGAGCTCTCAGTCAAGCGAGCAGAGGGCATATTTCCATGGATGAGCAACATAAATTATGGCAGTCTAAGCATAGGCCAGAGAACCAAGAATATCTCTGATACCTCTGTTAGGTGCCTATTGGGGAAGATAGATAATTACACATAAGACAAAAAAGATAGGCGTCAAAGCATACAATTCTCATTAATCAAATGTATGTTTATATAATGAGAATACCTTTTGGCTTCATCTTCCAAAAGGTCTCATGGACTTTCTAATGACTTGATACTAACCTTGACGGATTAGGTTCCAACATTCCCAAACCACGCACAACGTAGAAAAATAATATAATATTCCGGAACCACATTTAAGATATTACATGGTAAGTTTGTAGTGGTTGACAAAAAAGAGGGATTTATGTAGACATGTTTGGAATACCACCCATAAGATCAACGTTGCATTAAATTTCAAAATCCATGTTGTTAATGTGTTACCCAAATGTTCAGATGTCTCTTCCTTTAAGGAATGTTTAGACGTATCTTCCTTTAAGAAATGTAGATTTTGGTTTGAAATTTGCACCTAGATAGTATTTTATTGGGGAATGTATTCCTAAATGATGTTGGGTATGTGTTATATTCTTTGCATGTGTGTGCAGGGGTTTTTATCTGTATGTCCGTGTTTGACGATAGCATCGTCTAGTGCTGAAGGCAAGCCACAAGCAAAGCGAGTCCAAAATTTTTTGGGCTATTTTTGGGCCATTTTTGAGTTTTTTCTAAAAATATGTAATTTAATCCCGGTTAAGGGATTGGGGTCTATTTCTAATATGGGTTAACGAATTGGGGTTTTGGATTCCTTGGAATACCTACATATTGTATTGTGAGTGGTAAATAATCATAATGAGAAAGTGAGAGGTGTGGCTCTAAGTTTTGATGGTTTTCTAGGGTAAATCCCTATGTATTATGTGTGAACGTTGTGGTGTAACCTCTATTTTTCTTAAAAGAATCTGTATGCTTTGCTCCTCTACACAGGTTTAAAACTTACAAATGGTTGTACATTGTCTTTTCTGTAATGGTCTAGCGAAAGTGGAAACTATGATATCTATGTCATTATCATTGACTCTTCCCTCAAGGAACATACAATGTTTCCAGTTTGAAATTTGCACTTGGCTAGGGTATATATTCCTTGATACTTGCAGAACATATTTTGAGTAATTTTCCAGTGAAAGAGGAAATTATAGTATTAGTCCATCATCATTCACTCTTCCCTTAGGAATGAACACTGCTTTTGGTTTGAAATTTACAGTTGGCTAGCGTTTTGTTAAGGAATGTATTCCTTAATGTCTGTACACTATATTCTAAATAATGTTCTATTGAAAGAGGAAACTATAATATCTAGGTTGCCACCATTCACCTTTTTTTCGTAATTATTCTATCTAGGTTTCTCTCCTATCATAAGTGACTTGAGTTTCTAATTAAAATATTTTGAGTAGGCTCTTTAACGCTTGCACCCATGATAATTGATACATGCTATGATCCAAGTTAGCCTAGAAAATTCTATGGGATTAATTTTTCTTTGACATAGTAAGAAATATGTCTTACAATAGAATTGGCTAGAAATTTCAAAACTGTATCATCACCATTACATCAAAATAGAGCATAAAAACATCTCCTACATCCTTGATTTGTGTTATTCCCCCAAATAAATTTGTCGAGTTGATTATTTTTAGATGATAGGATGTCATTTAAAAATTCATTTCTAAATTTCTTAAGGCTCATTGTTGAGAGTTTTATGCATGTAATAAAGTTTGAAAAACATTAGATTGGGTTTTCATTTCAAAAAATTCAAAACTCAAGTTTCGGTGGCTTATGCGGACATTGCAATTGTTCATTAGCTACCAAAAACCCAGCTTTCAGCAGCTTACAACATGAAGACAAGATCCTTCAAGCTATAGAAAGGAGAAGCAGTTTTTAAACATTTCAGCAGCCCACAAGCATAAAAGCAGTATCATCCAAAGCTGTCGAAAGAGAGGCGGTTTCACATGTTTCGGTAGCTCACATGCTTAAAGGAAGTATTATCCCAGCTACCGAAAGAAGAGGCGGTTTCAAACCTGAGGTTTTCTTTGAAAAAGGTCAAAAATCAGTTTTCAGTGGCTTAGGTGGACATCCCTACTGTTCATTAACCACTGCTAAAGTGCGAAATTCAGGGTTATTTTAGCCACCGAAAACACAGAAAATTGGAAACAGTAAGCATGTCTTGGGAAAAATCAATTTTCTCAACCGTGGAAAGGCCATTTTACATGCACAAATAATCGATTGACAACTAGACATCCTAAGATTTACAATGGTACTTTAAGAGCTGCATTTGGAGCTCGAGAAGGCAGTAAAAAATCCCCCGCAAGATGAGGCTGCGTTTTCAGCAAAAATGACTTTTTTTACTGTGCAGAGTCATTATTTATAAATGATGATTGTGAGTGACTGGAGAATCATTTTGCAAAATGCTCGGAGGTTTTTGTTCCTCACATGTCAAAGAACAATATCCTCTCTCCGTTTTCCTACAGGTGTTCCAGGTTGAGATAATTGAATCCGTCTCTGAGCCCCAAATTGTCGGATCCTAGAATTTGCCTGTTTGACACATGTTTTTGAAATACAGATATCGGGCAAATGAAAATGAATCTCAATAAAATGAGAGATTGTTTTGCTCAAAACAAACCAATACAAAATAAACTCTTTCAGTTTATACACAGGTGTCACAGATTCGAAGAACTGAATCCATCTCTGAGCCCCATTTTTCAGCAGTTTGGCCATTTTAAAAAATGATTTTTCCCTAGTTTATTGAAAACGGTTTTGATCTTTTATCTTTAGTAAATTCGATCCAGCTTCTTAGGATCTGAACATTTTTGTAAAGGCTATAAGGCACGTGACTTAGGTAGAACAAGGGTTCGATTTTGGAGATAGCACATTGATTGTACTTTCAGACTTCTTATAACATATCATAATATAAGCTTCTTTTTCCTATTATGTTCAGATTTACCTCTCGTCTATTCTATACTTGTATTTGATGATTTATTTCATGTCTTGATCTGATCCAACATCTGAGAACTGTCATCTTTTCATTTCACTGATTAACTGAGCTTTACAAGTATTTCTTTGATTATAATATTGGCCATTCATATGTCTGTCTTATGTGTGTTTCTGCTGAGATTATAAGTTCTGTCCGTCCATATACTTTATTCAAAACCTCTGAACAAAGTGGGCTAAAAGCCTTGTCCATTGAATATGTCTATGCATGCTTTGATTGAGTAACCTTGTGTTAGTCGTCCCATTCTAATCCACCTATCCACCCATCATTGAGAAAATAGTAAGTTACCAGGCATCTCTGAGATACAACCTATGAGAGTTTCTTGGAGTGATAACAATTTGTATTTAAGAGCACCTCCCACAACCTTGATTGGTATTTAACAAGCTGAAGGGAACCCTACACGATGTTGAGGAAACTTGAGAGATCAAAGAGGGGTTGTTTACCTCATGATTTACATCATCACATCCACTTGATCCGTGCGTGAAGGGATTTTATTGGAATAATAAAAAAAATTATTGGAAGGCCAAGTAAGTAATTTAGTTTCACATCAAAGTGGATTGAAGAAGGCATTCACATCATAGTTTGATTTTGATTTTGTTTTTTAATATATTAATTATATAAAAACATGTGCACAATGGCTTTGGCATAGAAGGGTACAAGGTATTCATTAAAAATCATGAGGATTTAGTTTCTTATTTTTCCTAAAATATTAATATGAAACTTGATGTACATTTAAATTTTGTTAATTTTAAATTGTAAAAACCATAAAGTCAGGACGAATGAAGATAGTGCAGAGGAAATATCTATTTCATACTCTTTTTCTTATTATAATTGTTTTTATAATAAAAAAATAGTCAAAGTAAAATCTAGCTCCAGTTTTGGGAGCCTAACCCTGAAGGACCTAAAGAGTTGGATTTATAAGAATTGAACCTCGAACCTTAATATCAACGATCTTTGGACTCAAACTCCAACCAATTGAGCTACCCCTCAGACCAAGAATTAACTATATTCAATTCTTCAATATATAATTTCACAAAATAAACTTCAAAAATAATTCACACTTTCAAACCATTTAAAAAAATAATTGCCACTTTCAAACCATTTAAAAAAGTAATTACCACTTTTACACTATACTAATCAATAAATGGATCTCTTTCCCCTTCCTTAATGGTCAATCAATGGATGGATCTCTTTCCCTTCCTTAATGGTCAATGAAAAAATATAGATCAATAATAATCAATGGATGGATCTCTTTCCCCTTCCTTAATGGTCAATATGGATGGATCTCTTTCCCTTCCTTAATGGTCAATGAAAATATATAAATCTATATTTTGATATACAAATATGTTCAAATTTCCATCTTGATAATAAGTTAAGCTTGCTTCTCATTTTATGATGCACAATGTATAAATGTCGTCATATGTTTTGATATATAAATGTTCAAAATGAGAATTGCAGTTATATGTTTTGATATACGTTGAAAGAAATTAAGGTATAATTTCTTTTAGGACCTATGAATAACAAAGAATCAATTTACTAGGGTTATATGTTTTCTATCCATTTGTATGTGCATGAAAGGAACACATTTAGTGCTATGTTATATTAATGTTAAATTGACCTAATTTATGTTATATTAATGTCAAATTCTCATAAGTTTGCTTAGAAGTGTAACACAATTAATCAATTTGAGTAGAAGTGTAACACAATTAATCAATTTTAGTACATCTTAGTGGATTTGGAATCCACTACCTATGATTTGTTATCTTTAATTACATTCTTAACGTTTAATTGAGATTTCATTCATGGCATAAGTTTTCATTTTCAATAAACATTAATGAATTTTGACTTTAAGGCATATAGTTTATTATAGTGACAAAGAATGAGCATTTACAATTAACTTGGAGGGTTATTTTTACATTTAAAAATTCAACACCCCACTTGTATTTATAAACAAATCTAGCATGAACTAAAGCTTTGTCCTTACAACCCATGTGGTTAGAAGATCACAATATATTTCCCAAAAAGATTTTATTGGACTCTGCGTGGACAAGATTCTTGGAGAAGGAAATGAGTTAGTTAAATGTTCTCTTTCATTCATTTTAATTTTCACTTGTTAGCTTGTGAAGGTTCTAAAGATGGGAAAGGTAATGAAAAAAGGTGGGAGTTTAAAGGTGTTATTCATATTTTTTTTAGAGAGGCCATTTTTCTATTCAACTTTAAGCAATGTGGTTTTGGAAACCAATCCACCACCTATCATGTTTCATGTGTCTTTCTCCTTCTTAACACTTGGAAATGTAGGTAGTGTTCAATTCCACTAGTTGCTTTAATTATGGATTCTCACTTCTTCCTTTGTTCGTCTCCCATCCTTTGATCTCAACAGTGCAATATCCTCCCATACATCTCCTTGACCCTCTATTTGTCTTGGTATTTTTCCCTTAGTGAAGCTCTTGGAGGACATACAAGGTGCCATTTCCTAGTTTTTGAAACTTGTATATCTTAACACATGGACTTTAAGACATTTTATGGTTGTGGTTCTCAATAGCATTAGAAATCCAATTTCATTATTTACAAACTATTTTCAGTGGATATGGGAGAAAATTCTAACACAAACCAAAACTAAACATTTTCATTTCAATAAAAATCTCATCCATTGGATGCTAAAGTCTTAAGGAGATCAAACTACTCATTTTTTAAATTTTGAATAGAAATTAAGAACACATACCGGGAATCTTAGTGGCCTTTAAATTGATCTACCAGCATGGCTATACAATCAATTCACTCACTCTTCTTGTCTATAATTTAAACACTAATTCTTCAAACTCCATCCATGGTTCAGACCTTGGTCATCCTTAATGGTGCAACAAACAAATCTCTCATTAATCAATTGGTCATAGGAGGGGATTGATCCACATCAAGCTAATTTTGACAGTGTAAGAAACAAATGGAATTATCTTCATAATTGCAACATGTATCTATTATTTTTATTTGACATATATAATTTATTAATCAGTGATTGTAATATTTAACAATTATATATGAAAATATAATATTTAAGAAAAATGTTTCAAGCTTCGTAATTGCAACATGTATCTATAATTTTTCTTCAGCAATTTTTTTCTTAAATGTGATAAAACAAATAAATGTTGCAATTGTAAAGGAGGGATCATATTTAATAAACTAAGTGCAATTAGATTGATAATTGCAATGTTTAGCAATTATATTCCAAAACCATTTTTAAGATATTACATGGTAAGTTTGTAGTTGTTTACAAAAATGAGGCATTTAAGCATACATGTTTGGTAGATCACACAAAAGATCAATGTTCTATTACATTTGAGAAGCCATGTTGGTTGTTATGTTACCCAAATGTTTGGATAGATCTTCCCTCGGGGAATGTACGTTGTTTTTGGTTTAAATTTTGCATGTTTGGCCCAGGAATGTATTCCTAAATTAATGCTTGTACATTGTCTTCTAAGTATTTCTCTCCAAAAGAGGAAAATGTAGTATCTAGGTTGTCATCATTCACTATTCCCTCAAAGAATCTACACTATTTTGGTTTGAAATTTTCACTTGGCTAGTGTTTGCATGGAAAATGTATTCATTGATACTTGTGCACTATATTTAGGTAACGTTTTAGTGACATAGGAAACTATAATATTTTGGCTGCCATCATTCACTCTTCGCTTAGGTAATGTATTTTGTTTATGGTTTGAAATTCGCACTTGACGAGTGCTTGGCTGGAAAATGTATTCCTAAATTCTTGTACATTGTCTTCTAAGTCATGTGCTAGTGAAAGAAAAAGTTCATAAGAGACTTGGGAAATCTTTCTCTTTTGGTGGCTGAACGAGTATATGGCCAAATAAAATAATGATAGGAAAGAGTAGCATCCTTGCGAGCTTTACCTAGAATGCAACTTGGGGGATAACGATGCCTAACCTTTGAAAACTCAACCTATGCCCCTACTAATTGAATAAAGGGGAGGAGAGAAAGTCGTCAATGTATTTGAAATTTGCTAGTGCACACATATAAAGAGCATAGACTCAAATTTATTATTGGATTCCCCTAACCTTAGAGAGGTATGAACACATTTGTAGGGGCTTGAGGATTGGGAACATATCTATTTTTGCATCCATGATATAAATACTAGTGGGTTCAAGAGGTTTAGATCATGAGGAACTTAAATTTACGCTCATGAGAATATGGATGTTACAATAATTCAGAGCATGCATGGATTGGAAAAGGTGAATGGAAATAAATAGATTTAGGTCATTGGTTCCAGTCATCCTTGTAGTCATGTTACATGGACCCAGTGTTGAGCTCGCCATAGTAAATTCTATTATACTTTTTAGGGTTCCAAGCAGAGATGTTGAATTACATGGTTAAGTTCAGGTTGTTGTTTCTCACATTGAGCTGCATCGTGATGGCATTTTCCACATGGAACTTAGGCCTCTGGGGACAAAGAAACAACTAGGATATCAAAATGACGATGTTGGTGATTACTGCGAGGGTGACATTTATGGCAAGGAATTAATGAGCTACTTAGGGAGGAAGTGCTTGGTAGGCCAGGTGGGAATAAAACTTGCTATGCCTATTAGCATACATATGTGAAACGACTAACATTGGATCACAATCAACTAGTGCTCTTTACCTCTAAATACGCCTTTACTACAAATGGTAGAAGATGTCGATGAATCCACTTGCTTCAATACCACTCCTTACCGGGGTTTTGGGTCACTCTTATACAATACTAAGAATGATTACATATAGAGTTGCAAAATGGCATATATATATATATAGGTAGGTAGGAAAATTTGATTTGACCGAACCATATTAGATTTGAAATGAATATGGGGCATGGATGACATAAGACATGAAGCAACTAAAGACACCAGATATGTGGTGAAATACACAAGGTTAGCAACCAATAAACCACATGACAAAGTAACTAACAAACTACATGACATACACAAATAATGGTCTTAAAAACCCAATAGTTTTAGACTATAAGAATGCGAAACAAAATTTGGAAGGATGCCACTCCCTTGAATGATGCCTTTGACATAATAAATGATGCCTCGCATAATTATTCACATATAAATTATATTTTTATATGAATATTATAGGCTCAAAATATTTTTATTTAAATATTATTCTCAAAATTTGTGATGAATGATTTGCAATGCATATTAGCATTGCAAAGTGGCGGTGGAAAATATTATGGAAGCTTAAATGTCCCTCCAAAGCCAGACTATTTATGTGGTGCATGCTGGAAAATAAAGTCCCAACTTAGGATAACTTACAACAAAGGTAGATAGTTGGCTCGGGATGGCGCCCCTTATGAAAATCAAACTCAGAGTTGGTTGAGCATTTGTTCCTCTCTTGTCCCTTCTCTAAGGCAGTATGGCATTCTTGGATTCAAAATGATGCCAATCAATCTATTAAAGAATTTCCCCTTATATTAAGTTGGGGATTATGGATCTCCAGGAACTCTTCCATCTTTCAAGACAAATTATTAATCCCATAGTTGATTGCGGCCCAAAGAGTTGGAATGATTTCTTTCTTTCCACAAGAGAAAGGAGCCTGAACAATTAGAGTAATTAAAGAGGAAACTATTAATAAACTTCAACCCTGGGAATTCTTTGATGGGGCATCACACATAGAACCTCCAATATGCAGGGGGTGGGGGAGGGGAGGAGTATTACATCTTTCCGACACTCATTTTTTCAAGTTGAAAACTGGGTTGGGGGAAGGAACATTGTTGAACTGTTGTCTCTTAAAATTATATTACTCTTTTCACTTGAGAAAGGTTGTAGAAATATCCAAATATTTGGGGAATATATCACTGTCATCAACTAGATTAAGGAAGTTCAACGAGGTCACACTACTTGCTTGTCAAATCTATTGGAAGAAGTTTTTCTTCTAAAAAGAAATTTTGACACCTTCTCTTGTCAACTTGTCTATAGGGAATACAACCAGATGGTAGACTCCCTTTCTATAGAAGGTCTACAGCTGGTTCAAGGAAAATTACACATCACAAAACACTCCAATGATGACCACTTTGAGTACTACATAAGCCTTTCCATAAGGGTCCTGGGCTACTAGAGGGGTGACAGTCATGATCTTGTTTCCGATTCAATCTATCCATTCCAAATTATATGTTGGTATCTAATTCATGGTTCAGGAAAAAAAAATTCAATCTTATGTAACAACTCACTATGTTGGATCTTTTTGGCAAATAATTACTACACAGACAGGTCTTTTTTGGCCATTCCACAAAGGTCTTGGGTTTCTAGAAAGATAGTTGTCCTTATTTTTGTTTTGTTTGTCTCAGAGTATGCTCTACAAGTTCTAGGATGGTGCTTGAATAATGTGATAGACATTATTTAATTGCTTATGTATCAGATCACCCTTGTGTTAACACTTTTGTCAAGTATATATGCACAAGAAATATTTTATTTTCTATTTTTTTTGGACTAGCAAGCCATGGCTTGTTTTTTCAAGAAAATATGCTTTTCAAGTATATATATACTCTATGTAGTTTTTTGTTGTTGTAAGTAAGTCAACTTTATATTAAAATTCAGTAGAAGATTTACAATATCCTGAGAATAGCACTACATTCCAACCCAACACCCACCCCGTACCTATCAGACCTTTTATGCAACCTCCTTACAATGGTATTTTCTCCCAAAAGTACCCCTCCCCCTGAGGGGAAAACAAGGTTTTAAAAAATCCACGGTTCCAAACTAAACATTGATTACATTTCAATTTGTAAAATATACCTAGAAGTCCTATATTCGGTAGACTTAATATATCCAAACTACAAAACATGAACTATGCAGAACCATGATCCAATATTCCTTATCATCTTACACAAACCCCAACCAAACAAGAAATTGAACTTGTTTATTGATAGACTCGAAATAAACCCGGAGGCTATCTGTGGAATTGCACATCCTAGACGTTCCTTGATGGATAAACAACCTCGTCACCCCGAGATCCCCCTACCATGCCGCCTCTGCCAGTCTGTGGCTCCACTCCCTGAACCTCAACGACCCCCATCCTGGGGAGAAATGGTATTCCCAATTCCTTTCCTATGACATCCACTTTCATGTGCATCAACTTGGTATCCGCATACAGTTCCTTCCAGAACGGGATTGGGGACGTCATCTCCACGTGCTTTTTCCTCTCACTCCATAAGCACCCACCCCAATAGGCCTTTCATTGCATAGTAGAGAGAGACCGGATTTTCAAATTGCATCTTCCTAGCCCTGGAAGAGACAGGGTCCTGAATCCATGTCTCAAGCGTTGAGAATTCTTTCGAAGGTTTCACATCCTTTGGCTCACTCCAAAGGGCCTTCTCGACCATTTCAATTTCTAACCACTCTGACTAAGGGGTGGACACCTTATACAACCATGCTTCTTGTGCAGCCTGTAGCTACTCTCTGTTGGCTCTTTGTTTTCCCATCCTGTCCTTTTCGGCGTGCTCCCCTCTTGCTTCCATCTGCTTTCCCACACCGTCAACCTGAATGCCACACTGGAGAATGGTAAATGAATCTGCATGCCCGCCACCTTTCCACACACCAACCCAGGCTCCCTAATGACACGAGACACCAATATGGATGGAATTACCAACTGTCGGGGTCAGACATATAGACCCTTTCATCATTATGGAACCAACCTATTCCGATGGATCTGTACCTTCCGCTACCATTACTGCGACTACATCCATAATTTCCCACTGATGCCACCCCGTGACATTATTGTTTCCTATCTCATCACTTGAAACCTTTATCTGCTTCGTACATCTCTGTCTTATGTAAACTTTCCTCATTATGAGCTTCCAACCAAGATCTCCTTTGCCACCCATTGCATTAAAAGGAGAGTTAATCCGCACATGTCGGCCTACGCCAGCCACATGCCCCTCCCGCCTACACAGATCTTCCTTCGACACCACCCACATTTGGGGCTCTATGTAATTTGATTTACTTATAATAAAATCACATTTAAAAAAAAGCATATTAACATTAAAAAAAACATAAACCAACTTACTTTGCAACACAAAATACATGAACTAAGTTACTTTATTTACGTCAACGCTAAAATTTTTGTTTAGAACAGAAAAAATCCATAACTTGATATTTCTTTTAAGAAACCAAAGTTACACAACTATACAAAAGTCATCTTCCCACTTGGATCAACTTGATTGAATATCCAATCATATAAAAACTAACCTTCTTCATGCAAAAAAAACATTCTAACACATCCTTCTAATACTTTTAGTACAAATAGTTATAAATAGCAGACATAACCATTGTCTACCAAGGAATTTTCAACATATTCTTCAAAATGGATGTGACCATCCATGTGACCAAATGCCTCTTTCAAAATCTTGTCTTCTTCCAGATTAACCTCTCAATATATATGTGATGAGGATATCTCAATGAAGGATTTCAACAACTCTCTAAGTCCAATGCTTCAAATTTATAGGTTGAAGATTATATTAACCTGATACCCACTTAATAAAGACTTGAGAATCACCAAATATTCTGAAGCGAAAGATGCCTCTCCTTAATGCAAACCATAGCAGACCCCAGAGGGATAGTAATCCAACTCTTGTATTACTGCCTTCACCAACTCCCATTTTAAGGATGATCATATGATCCCTTTTTATAAATAAAACCATTCCTGTACCACATATATCATTTTTCAATACAACATAAAAAAAAGGATATATCATCATGCACTGCCGGATTTGTAACAATTCTTAAATTCCTTTTTAAGCTAGGATTTGGAAATTCATTTAAGGATCTAATGACTCTCCTACAGATTCCAAAAACTGATGGCCGAACATCCTCGAATATGATTTTGTTTCTACAAATCCATATTTCCTAGATAATAAAGAAAGGTAATGATTTGTATTTTACCTTAGCTTGAGACCATTTGATCATGGCATATTCGAACTTGAGAGCACACCAATCATCAGAGAGCTGAAGAAGATTTTGTATCTCATTCCACGTCATTTTGAAGAAATTGCAATAAATAAAAATATGTGAGATATCCTCGGCATCATTCTTGTAAAGCATGCAGATATTGGGTCCAATAAAACCTCTCTTAAGTAGGTTTTGCCATGTCAAAATCTTGTCTTTGAGGTAAAGCCATAAGAAACATTGTAATTTCAATGGAATATTCCAACGCCAAATTTTCCCATGCCACCATTTTCTTTGTGGAGCACCATGTTTCTTTTAAATCACTGAATATGCATTTTTGATAGAGAGCACCCCATTAGCATCTGTACCATCCCAAATCAGCCTATCTGTCTCATCAGTGAGATGAATACCTGAAAATTGAAGGTTCTTGATAGAAGCATTCCATTCCTCTCTAACATTCTTAGACAAACCCAATTCTTCAACACTGAACCAATTCGACCCCAGATTATCATAAACAGTTTTATATATTTGAGACATTACAAAATAATATTTTTGTGTAACTGTTCCATAATATTAGAGGAAAGTTTAAAACTGTCCCGAGAGCCAACATAGGGATCAATTCCCACCTGTACTTGAGTTCCCCTACCAACATGCCAACTCAAATATTCAGTAATGATCGGAAGGGTATCAATTATTCCCTTCCATATAATCGAAGCATTCTTATTACGAAGAACTAGATCTCTAATCCATTGAACTGTAGAGAAGGTTTTCAAATATTTATTTCTTATTACTGAAGACCAAAGACCATTTTTGTAAGAGCTCGCCATAAACTTTTAGTTCTAAGAGCTTTTATGAAACAATCCATATTTAAAATACCCCAACCCCCTGAATTTGTCAGCCATGAGAGGCTTTCCCAACTAGAAAGATGTATTTTGGATATGTGTGACTTACTTGCCCAAATAAAATTGAAAATCTTAGCTTTGTCTGAATTGATAATGGAGGATGGCATTTTCATCAAACCTAACCAAAAAACTAGGATACTCTGCAGCACAGACTGAACTAGAATGAGTCTGCCACCAATGGTTAGCCAATGAAAAACCCAATTTTTGAGTCTCTTCTCAATTTTTTGCAGAAGCTAGTTCCAACCTTCAAAATGATAGTTGTTTGGTTTAAGATAGAAGCCCACGTACTTAAACCCTGTATCCAAATGCTCTGTTTTATATGGCAAAAGGTCTTTTATCTAATCACATACATCTGCATTTCAATAGTTGAAAATAAAACTCGACTAATTTCCATGCCAGTCGCATTGCAGAATGCCTAAAAAATAGTCTTATAATATCTCCATTCATTGATCGAGCCATCTCCAAAGATCAATACATCATCAACAAAGAGAAAATAAGAAATATACAGAGATCTAGAGATCCCGATACCTTTAATGAGCTTCAATATTTTAGCATCCTTTATAAGTTTGCTTAGTCCTTCGATGACCAAGATGAATAATAATGGAGATAGCGGACATCCCTGATATATGCCCCTGCTTCCCGAGAAAAAATGGTAGGAGATCCATTAACAAGAATGTTAAAGTTTGAAGACGTTATGCAAGCCATTATCCAGTTTGTGACTTCAACAGGAAGTCCAATTTGAGTTAACACAAATCTTATATATGACCGATCAACTCTATCATAAGCCTGTATAAGGTCCATTTTCAGAATAAAAGCTTGCAAATCCCTTGTTTTAATGGAGTGCAAACACTCCTGGGCAACCCCAACCACATCAAGGATCTGTCAATTAAAGAGGAACCCAAATTATTCACTTGAAATGCATTTCGATATGATTAGTTTAATTCTGATGGAAATTATTTTTATCATGATCTTATATATCAGATCATAGAAAAAGATTGGATAAAAATCATTATAATCCTCTAGTTTATCTGTTTTAGGGATCAATGTAATGTAGGTAGCATTCAAATTCTTAAGCCCATATTCCTTCCTCCTCATATCTTCAATAGCCCTTAAAATTTCATAATAAAAAAGTAAAAAAGATGTAGAAAAAATTCCACGGTCCAGATGGCTGGACCAGGACCATTTTCTTTTGCCATTTTCTTGAAGAACACTTCAACTTCATTAAGAGGAACCTCACTACCAATCTTATTCCCAACTTCAACGCTAAACTAATTATTAAAAACAAGCAAGATAAAAAAACATGAACTAAGTTGCTTTATTTATTTCAATATTAAGCTAATATAATTATTAAAAACAAGTAAGTTAGATTTCATGATTTAATATAAGTGAGACGTGTCAAAAATAAATAAAATATAATTATTAAAAACAAGTAAGATAGATTTCATGATTTAATATAAATGAGACGTGTCAAAAACATATAAAGTTAATATCATATGTTAGCTCAACGAAAAAATATAATAGTTATAATAAATGATAATAAAATATTTAATACAATTTAACATAGATAAGATGTGTCAAATGTATAAATCAAAATAAAGAATAAAATAAATTTTTGTAATATTAAAAACAAAAAATTGGACTTACATTTTTTAATATAATAGTTATAATAAATAATAATAAAATATATAATACAATTTAATATAGATAAAATGTGCCACATATATAGATAAAATAAAGAATAAAATACAATTTTTGTAATATTTAAAAATATGAGACCATTACATTATTATTATATATATAAGGGTTTATCCAGACTAGGGTTTGTGATGGGTTGCTATAGCCGTGGATTGAAGAACTGCACTGTGAACATCCGGTTTAGATGCAGCTTGTCGTCACAAAACCCTAAATTGAGCTCATTTGGAAGCCGTTGAATGTTATCATTCTGCCTGGGGTTACCTCCACGGTTTCGGCGGGTTAATATTTAACTGTTCACTGGTTTTATTCTCTCCGGTAGCGGTGTGAGGACCACTGCAACTGTTGTCGTGTAATACTTAATAGGTAGTCGTTTTGGACTTTAAGCTGTTCCCCGTGCAGTTTTCGTCGTGGGTGTGACTCTGTGGACTGCCGTGGGTTGCCGGTTAAGAGTGGTTTGCTCTTGTGGCCACTGGAATATATACTTCGCCGGTATAACGGTGTGTGGACCACCGAAATTTCAGTCTATTTTATTTACAGGACCGGTTCCCCGTGGATATTGGCATTGTTTGAACACATCTGTCAGGGGTTTGCAGTCGAAGTGTGGAATAGAAACCGTGATTCTGGGTATTGTGTCGTTTGGCTGCCGGTATGGGAGATAGCATGCCGGAACCTGTTATCCCGACGGATAACAAGTTGAATGTATCTGACTTCATGATTGAAGAAGCTGGGTTGTTCAAACCGGACACTTTCTTCAAAAACCAGCTGAAAGGGAAAAGGGCATTATACCCAAATTGTTGACAGGTGGCGCCACATGCCAAGTCACACAAGGGACATCTGTCCTTGGGGAAGACACCTACCGAAGCCGCAGGTTCAGACACTTCCGTGGGTAGTGCTAGGGGTATTCCTGGTCGGGGCATTGGTGAAAGAAATGGTTCATCCTCCCGTGCGACTAGAAGACTGAACGACAAATATTTTAGCAGACCTGGGGAGGCTTGGTTGACGGTTGGACGAGATATTGGGCTTGAAGAAATTATGGATTTTAATATGATGGTGCTGGTGGGCAAATTTTCGTACCATGCCATGAATCGCAGGGACATTGTCAAATGGGTTGAGGAGAAATGGAACCCCATACTGAAATACACTCCACAAATATTTGCTTTGGCATGTGGCTGGTATGGATTTAAATTCGAGCAAGAGGCACACTGTTCTCTCATTTTGGGTGGTCTGTGGCTTTATGGTACGGGGAGCTTAATGCTTCAGAAATGACAGACTGACTTTGACCCGGAATCGGCATCGGTTCGTCTTAGACATCTGTGGGTACTTCTTCCTGGACTTCCACTGGCATTGTGGAACCGTGGGGCCTTTGAAGCCATTGGTAATCGTATTGGGCGGTTTCTGCATGTAGATGAGGAACACCTTAATGGTTTTGATCGACGTATGAGGCGGGTACTGGTTGAGGTAGATATCTCCCTGGGGCTTATTGATGTGATCCACATTAACTGGCGCGGCCGTAAGCTAGCACAGATCATAGACTATTGGGGCATTCCCTTCCGATGCTCGAATTGCAAAGAGGTGGGGCACTTGTGGCGTCAATGCAAGGCTCTGGCTTCTTCTGGTCGTCTTAAAGATGGGGGTCCAATCTGGTCTTCTGATGATGGCAGCGACATTGATATGGATGGGACGGGTTCTCTAGACGGCTTCTCCAACAGGGTCCTCTACCCTCCTGCACCTGACTCGGCCTTGTTCCGTATGTTGGAATTTCAGGATCCTAAATTCTTTCATTCACTAAATGAACTGGATATTTCTTTTATTAATGCATTAGATTTAAACAATGGTAATAATGGTAATTACATGAGCCGTCGACATAACTTGCCTACAAACTCCTCCGATACTGAACATACTTCAAATGAAACTTCTGAGAATGATGACCCTATATCTGAGAATGAGCTGTTTGAGAAAATGACCAACCTCGGGCCTGTGGAATCCTCACCGGTTATCTCTGTTTCTCCCGGTCTTATTTCTTCTGTTGCCCCGACGGTTATTGTATCCATTGATTCTGAGCTACCATCCCGTGCCCTGGATGATGTCCTTGGGGATGTCGAGAAGAATTCTGGTAAGAATGTTTTTGTCACTGATATTGGGGGGTTGGGGACCTGTGGATTGATTCCTGAGATAGAGTCGGGGACTGATTGTCTTAAAGTGGGCCCCGATATAATACCGGATCCAGCTGGGAAGGTTTTACTCATTCCATCATATTTAGATATGGTGAAGAAGACACCCATACCTACATTTTTCAGAAACCGGGAGGTGGAAATTAATGAGACAACTGGTGGGGATTTGGTGGGTTTTATGAGTTTGAAGGATTCTGTTCCGGAAGGGGATTTTAACAATGCTACCTTTGCTCTCCCACCTGAAACAACTGGTGACATTTGTGTTCAAAAGGGGGCACATAGGGGTGGTTTGGCTCAGGATTTCTCTCCTTTGAAAACGAGAAGTGCCAGGAAAAACAAAAAGGTCACTCTGGGGGGGATAGAGGATGGCCGGTGCAAGGTGGATTCCCCCAACTCTTCTGATACCCGGGCTCTTAGAGGAATGAAATCCTTTGCGAGGGTTCGGAAATGATATTTTTCTCTCTGAATATCCGGGGTGTGGGGGGCCTTCCCAAACAATTGGCCCTCAAACGAGTGTTACAAATTGTCAAACCTGATTTGGTACTTCTTCAGGAAACTATGGTATGTGGGGAAAAGGCTCGCATCTTTTTTAATAAAGTCAAGCCGGGATGGATGAGTTGCACTGTGGATGCTGTAGGTCTCTCTGGTGGTCTTCTAGCGGCTTGGAACCCGTCTGTTTTGAGACTAATTCCATCAAACATCTCTCTGGGTATTTTGCTGTTTGGAAACATCAGGGGATCGGAAAAGAACATTAATATTATCAATTGTTATGGTCCTTATTGTAATCGGGCGACTTTCTGGGACTTGGCTATCTTGGAACATCTGCTGGAATTGGAGAACTTAATTATTGCTGGGGACTTAAATTTCACTTGGGGGGATGAGGAGTTTTGGGGTGGTCTGGCTAGGCGGGATCCCCTAGGCCCCTATTTCTGTAATTTATTCATGAAATATTCCTTGGTCGATGTGGCCCCGTGACCGATGGCTCCAACTTGGTCAAATGGTAGAAAGGAGGAAAATTTGATACAGAAACGCATTGACCGATTCCTAATATCAGAATCACTTCTGGATTGCTTTCAGAATTATAGGTCCTGGATTCATCAAATTAAAATCAGCGATCACCTTGCTATAATTCTTCAATTTGATGAGGAGCCCTATCACAAATCCTTCCCTTTCAAATTCAACTCCACGTGGCTTTCGGATGTTGAATACACTTTGGGGGTGAGAGCTAAATGGCTACAAGTGGATGTTTCGGGGGAGAGATCTGCTATGGACAAGCTGGCGATGAAACTCAAGACGATCAAAGACTATACCATATTATGGGAAAAAAACAAAAAAACATTGATGGGTATGGAACTTGCTGAGATTGAAAAGGAGGTGGAATCTCTGATGCTGAGAGATGTTGGTAATGGACTGAGCACAATGGAAAGTTCAAAACTCTCTTCATTGGAGTGTCGAAAAATGAAAATACTACTGTTGCAGGAGGAAACATGGAGGTTGAAGAGGCGAGCTATTTGGCTCAAAGCGGGGGATCTGAATACAATATTTTTTCATCAATATGCAGACTCTCGAAGGATGCAGAATACTATCTGGGACCTGAACGATCACACGGGTCGGCGGATCGGGGGCGATGAGGAATTGATGAATGAGGCTGCTCGACACTTCCAGGAATACTATTGTGACCCTAAAAATACTACTCTGGCTAAACAGTTCAAGGTTATTATGGAATACCCACGGATATTTAATGAGGAGGAGGGGGATAGTATTTTTCTGGATGTTTCTCTGGGGGATGTGGAGAACACCCTGCGGGGATTTGCTAAAGATAAATATCCTGGACCGGATGCGTGGTCGGTGGAACTATTTATCCATTTCTTTGATATTATGGGGGAGGATCTCCGGTTGGCTGTGGATGAGTCTCGAAAATTAGGCACTGTCTCTGGGGCTTTAAACTCTACTTACTTGGCACTCATCCCAAAGACATCCCATCCGAACAACTTTGATGAATTCAGGCCTATTTCTTTATGCAATCTGGTCTACAAGATTATCTCAAAGATCATTGCGGATAGGATCAAACCTATGCTCTCTAGACACATTTCCATGGAACAGTATGGGTTTCTACGGGGCCGTCAGATTCATGATGCTGTGGGAGTGACTCAGGAAATCTTTCATACAATTAAATAGAGGAGAATTGAAGCACTCATCTTACAATTGGATCTGGTGAAAGCATATGATAAGGTGGACTGGAATTTCCTGAGACTAATTCTAATCTAGATCGGTCTGCCATGGAAGGTGATGAAATAGATTATGGCCTGCGTAACCTTGGTCAATTATGCTATACTGATAAATGCTCATCCTACTGATTTCTTTAAGGCAACACGGGGCCTACGACAGGGTTGTCCCCTATCGCCACTTCTTTTTCTGCTGGTCATTGAAGGTTTGAGTCTATCCATATATAAGGCTCAAAGGGAGGGACGGATTGCTAGCATTAAAATTACAAGGGAGATTTCTGTTACACATTCACTGTTTGTGGATGATGTTATGCTTTTTGGCAGGGGTATTCTTGCAGAATGGATACAATACACGAAAATACTTGACCTTTTTTGCCTGGTAACTGGCATGGTTATCAGTTATATAAAATCTTTTTTCTTGAAACATTCGTTGTTGGCTGAGGAGGAACAATCGATATGTTCTATTCTGCCCTTAAAATTCAAGGAACTCGATGCTGGAACGAAATATCTTGGCTTTTTCATTAAGCCAACTAAATACCTGATAAATGATTGGTCATGGCTTGTTAGATGGTTTGAAATGCGTATAAGTCACTGGAGCTTTCGCTATTTATCCTTGGGTGGCAGGCTTACTTTGGTGAAAGCCGTTTTACAGAACTTAGGTGTTTTTTGGTTCTCTCTGTGCAAAATCCCTAGAACCATCCTCTGTTTAATTCGGAGGATGTGTTTCAGCTTTTTGTGGTCGGGTGGTGGTGCCCAGGAGAAATATCATCTCATGAGATGGACTGTTTTGGCCCGACCCTGGAATTTGGGAGGTTGGAATATCAAGGATCTTGAACTTTTTGTTATGGCTCTACACGCAAAAAGTCTCTGGCGAGCCCTTTTTGACAATTCGATTTGGGGAAGGATTATCAGAGCCCAATAACTGAAATATATTTCTGTGTCAAACTGGCTGCGATTGAACAGGCCTGCTACTTTGGGAGTCTCAAATATTTGGAATGGATTGATGGGATCCTTCAGGGTTATTGCACAATGGATTGCTTGGGTGCCTGGCAATGGTCGCGACATAAAACTGGGGCTGGATCCGATCTTGGGTGGACCAACGGAACATATCTTAACGTTGGAATTAAGGACTCATCTCAGAGCTAATGGTTTTTATACTTTGGCACATGCGGCTGGTCGGTATAAGGAGGGGCGGTCTCTCTGGATTTCGGCTTCACAGCTGGGTTTATCGGGTTCCTTGGGGAAGGAATGGGATGACTATATCAGGACAATATATCAATCAAATATTCAATTGTTTGATGCCGCGGACAGATTAGTCTGGTCGTGGGATGTGGCTGGCGGTAATGTATCAGCTAAATTGGCATATGACGCAATGTTTGTTGAGACTCAAACTGTGGTTTGTTGGTGGGATAAAACTATCTGGAAACTTGTCTTACCCCTCAAGATAAAATGTTTTGTCTGGCTTGCGTTGCGTAACAAGATTATAACTTGGGACAATCTTTTCCGACGTGGGTTCCGTGGCCCGGGATGGTGCTCCCTATGTTGCACATAGGAGGAATCAGTAGACCACCTTTTCTCTTCTTGTCAGTTCATTCGGGATCTTTGGAATCAAATTGCAAACAAATCTGGAGTGCAATTCCGTTGGAACCATCTTTCACTATGTGAATGTGTCGCTGCATGGTCCCGTGTTTCTGCTGGTTGTACAGAACTCCCATACTATATGATCTGGGAGGTATGGAAAGCTCGAAAATCGCTTATTTTTGAAAACAAGACTCCTTTCTGTGATGGGATATGCTATAAAACACTTGCAGCACACAAAGAATTTATCTCTATTCATGGAGCTGTAGGTGGCAGGGATAGTCTGAATAAGAAACACCGATTTGCACCTCCAGTGCTGATATTCCCATGTGGATTCTTTGATGGGGCTACTGTGGGACGGAATGGGGGGGGTGGTGCGGGAGCAGCAATCCACATTTCCAACAATGTTTCCATACATGTCTGGCTAAATCTAGGTTTTGGAACCAATACTAGGAGTGAATTATGTGCCCTTTGGCTCTTACTGTTCTGGGCTCGGTTGAGAAAGATCACATCTCTTGTAGTATTGGGTGATTCATTATCTGTTATCTCTTGGGCTAGAGGCAATACATCACTCAATGTACTTCTTCTTTCTCACTGGGTGGATGCGGCTCAAAAGCTTGTCCGGGAATTCGAACATATACATTTTGAACATGTATTCAGAGAGGTTAATATGGAGGCGGATGAGCTTTCAAAGCGGGCTCTTAACTCTCAGGTTGGGTTCATCATGTGGCAGGAATGGCGGGAGGATATACTTTTTACCCATGGCTCTTATCATTTACATTGGACATGATGCTTCTTGTCTTTATTATTTATACACATTTTGTTTTTTCATTCCAATTTTATGCGGGCTGATATACTTATATGTCTTATAGTGCTATGTGCAGATCCTTGACATGTACAGGGTCCAACTACTTGTTGGACGATTAGCTATACTTACTATCTTTTTGCGGCATTTATTGCAGCCTCTTATGGATGCTGTTCGGTATTTATAACTTAGATGGGTACTTATTTTTGATGCATTTGGTGACTGGCAGTTGAGGATGACTGTATATGAGACATATTATTTATTTTGGTTTGTATAAATTAACTCAGGTGACTTTTGGATACTGTTTCTTCTACAGGATGAATTCCTGTTTTGTCTTGTGGACATATGGCTCTATTTTATTGGACTATTCTGTTATAGTTGTGACACTTACTGTCACTTTGGCTGGTTTTTCCCTGGTCCTATAGATGACAGGGTTTGTGTGCATTTGTATGATCTGACAGTTGGATTTATTTACTATTTCGCATATTAATAGTAAGTTGAATTTTTCTATGAAAAAAAAAAGTGTTATACACCTTTTGTTTGGATTGTGTTAAACGGGCTAGTCGGAGACATATCTTGATAAAGATGTAAGTCAAAGTAGTGTAGTTAGGGATCATCGAAATATGGTGTTGTCTTTCCACCTTCATGAACTACTATCCTTAGAATCACATTCCAATTTCATCTCTTCCTTGGAAAGAGTATTGACCAACTAGTTTTCCTTCTTTTCACTGAGAAAATAGTTATAGTTGATATTCATAGAATTAAACTATAGACTGATTTTTATAGCATTTGGCCATTGTTTTGTAGCTTAACAACTTATCATTTTTATAGAGATTAAACAATATGATCAAACCTTTCAGTAATATTAATGATCAAGACAAGTAAATAATAACAAAAAGATTGTATCTTAGAAGACATCAAACATGGAGACCAAAGTAAAGGTCCAATTCCAGCCACAAAGACAAAAAGAGGAGCTGTAATAAATGATTAATCATAAGAGCAGAATGAGATCGCCAACAAGTCCATGAGTCATAGAAGGGAACTGATCCCCGAGAGACCAGCACATTCTCATGCCATTCTTCAAATTGGATAATTCCCTCTGGATATGTTAGGGTTCTTTTGGATAGCATGTCTGCGTCAATATTGTATTCCTTGCGTACATGGTGAAACTAAAGCGAGTGGAACGATTCATGTAGCCTACGGATTTGAAGCTGCCACCAATCAAGAAGAATGACCCATAATTGGCCATTATATTGTGCCCAATCTAGTATAGCCATGGAATCACAAACAACCTGGAGAGACTCATTGTTTTTTTGTCAAGCAAAATATAAAAGACTAGCAAGAACTAATAGTTCACTAACGGTATTCGAGCCACTGCCACAACCCATCCAAAATTTAAACGAATGTGAGATAGAAAGTGTTAACACTAGCCCCAGATACTGAACCAAAATCCTGAGATGCACCATCAAAGTGCCCATAAGGCTGTTAAAGTTCAAAGTTTGGATGAGAAATAATACAGTCTTTTGTGATCTTCTTGACATGATTTTCATGGTAGAAACAAAGCATTGCCATACAAACTCTTTGAACATTTATAGGATGGATGTTGAAGAAAACCACATTTCTGAGGTTCCAGATTTCCCAGCTAGTAAAAACTGAGAGGGCAACCCAAGAATTGTCCATCAAAATCCAGTTGCAAAAACATTGATCAAAGGTGCCCAAATTCCAACACCTTCAATTCTTCTTGAAGGTGTGCAAAACATATAATTAGGTAAATTTTCTTTTTTTCTCTATGGTACTATGATTAGGTTATTCAAATATAGCTTTCTTCCAATCACTTCTCTGTTGATCCACCAAATAACAAGTTGTGATTTCTTGAATATTTACAGTTTACTCACTTTATTGATCCTTTGCTAGTATTAGCAAAATCTCCGTTGCCCTCAATTTTTCTTTATTATTGATCCTAATCCTAAGTCACTTGAAAAGATGATCTCTTTTTCCTTCGTGAGGTATAAAACCATGCCTTCTCCATACGGTCTTGTATTCCCCATGGATGCATCATCAAAGAATCCCCAAGGTGATACACAATATATTGTATGGGGCACCACGTCCTTTTCCTTCTTCTTATTCTTCGTTGCCTTGGGATAAGCATTGTATGCTAAATTTATCATGTAGAGAACATGTTGAGTGTTAGTGGATTCCTTACAAAGAGGCATCAGTCTTAATTTTCCATAGTTTCCATATCACAAAAGGGGGGAGTGAGTGATGGAATCCTATTAGAGGATCTTCCAACCAAAGGAAATTCCAAGGGATAAATTTCACCCATGGGCTAATCTTTCATGTTTTTCTCCCAAAAATATTCACCGTTTTCCTTTTTTTTCTAAAAGCAGTTCACCCAAATTACATAAGATAAAATTATTTTATTCTAGATATTGCCAAAAATTTCACCAAACTATCCCTAGAAATTTGAATAATTTTACACAAATATTGCCAAACATTTTATAGTTGACATTTTCACTTTTAGTAAGATTTGATAAGGTTTCTAAACTTCAATGTAAGTATGGACCCTTAAAAAATTTCCTACTTCCAACAAAATCTTGAGAACTTCCCAAATAGAGTGGCCTTGCCAATTTCCTTTATCCCCTATTAAAATTTTAGTAGCATCCCGTACCTCCAAGTTGAATTGGCATGTGCTGAATAGATGGTTGTTTGATTCTCCTACTTCTATGCAAAGAAGGAGAAACCCTAGACCTTGCCACCCGCTCTTTTGTAGATTATCCTAGGTGATAATATTCTGTGAAAGAGTAAGCCACACCAACACCTTGGATTGGTGAGGTGTTCTCATTTTCCACACCGTAGCCCACTGCCATTTCGTTGCACCATCTAAGTCATTGGAAATTCCCCTGTTCTTCATTTACACTTGTTGAGGATAATTCCAATGCCCTTGAGTCTTGTCATGGAAAGGAGGTTCCTTACATTTCCATTTCTGATGATGAATCACCAGGATTCGCTTTTCTAATTAGGATTTTATTTTTGACCTCTAAGTATCTCATGCATAGTCTAGGTCTTATAGTTATTTCTAGTCATCATGATAGTTATAGTGTAGTAGTTTTGGTTTCCTTGATTTTGGCTCTCAGACATTCCAAAATTTTCAGAACATCTAATTATAAACAATCATTTTATCTTTGGTCTAGTTTCCCTTGGGGCAAACCAAAGATGAACTTTTTGTATATATATGTCTGAAGTGATACAAAGGAAGGAACTTACAAAAAAATAATAATTTCACATTTAATTTAGGGCACAAGGCCAAGTCAACAATAGGGATTCAAGCCATTACAATAATATACTCATTATGATCTCAACATGTCATTTATGGGAAAGAACTTGGGTGGGGAGGCCCTAACACTCCATTTCACAACCACTTGGATTACACCCAATTAACAACAAAAACATCATATTATTTCCAAATGGTTTTTCAATAATTATATATAGAATTAGATAACTTAATATATGCATATTGTATATATTCTCATGTCATAATTATCTAAATAGTTTCCATCATCATTATGGGAATCCTTGCTAAAAGTGTAACAAAAAATGTATACAATTCTCTATTTTAAGCTCCAACTTTATATATTTTTTCAAGTTAGTAGAACTATTTTTGTTAATACTGTACATAAAAGATACATCCACCCCCCACCGTAGCTTGCCAATAGGAAAATCATGTTTATAGTGGGTCACAAAATGCTATTGATGTTCATGAAACAAAAAAAACCAACATTATATTTGTCCATAGTTTCCTTGTGTTTTTTTAGGTCTATTATTAGAGTGTAAACATTATAGTTTGGAGGAGCAGAGTATATACACAACAACATGATAATAAAGTCTAGACTAGTATACCTAAATGCTATACTTCTAATATTTCTCCTTGCAGAGACTATGCTCCTCCTAAAATTAACATATGAGAAAAAAAAGGAAAGGAAAGGAAACATCTACTCATCTGCATCAGATATGAATCCACATAGATGAGTGGGGCTTTCTCTTGTTGCCTCTTCTCCTTCCCCATTACTTCCATTTGTCAAAGTGTCTTGACTAGAGCTTCATACTTTTGATCTATAAACTCCAATTTTTCTAAAATGGCTTTTTGTTGAAGCCCTATTCTTCAACAACCTAAGCCACCATGTGTTTAGTTTGCATCCCTGACCTTCATTTCAACCTTGGTAGGATTGGTGGAGGATTTAATGTTGTTAGTGTTCTTACATTGTTGAGGTCTACCTCGCTTGGTAGGCTTGGAATATTTTTTGTCAACCATCTCCAATTTCCCTTTATCGGACTTGTTATTCATACTAGTAAATCGATGGTGTTCCCTCTTGGGATTACCTGCCAAGAACCTAGAGAATTGGAGATAGATTTGAATCCTAGTGTCCTTCGTCAAGACTAATTATTTAGATAGAGTCGTAGAATGCTGAATTTCCTTAATAAATTAACAAAACCCTGCTCTCCTTAAACCCTATAGTAGTGTTCCTCTACTATTTGTAAACCCTAAAGAAGCTGGATGACAAAAGCCTTGATTATGATAACCCTGTAGGCATGAGCCCCAACCTATCATGCTCACATGAGAAACCCCAACCAGAAAGAAAGGTCCATGGAAAAACAATCTTAGCCAGAAGAACAATTGACAAAACTAATGTGCAGAGGCCAAAAACATACCTCTCATGTTGAGATCCAACTATAATCATGGCTAAAATGGATTGGTCTTTCCCTCTCCCATGTAGAGTCATAATGGTCATAGAATGGTGAGTAAATGTTGGTTGATTGAAGGGCCATGGGGGAAAGTTGAGGTGACCCCCTTGTCTGTCTTCCCCACCTCACACGTTGTAATAATGTCGAGTGTAGTCCACTTGTTACTTGAAGGGACTAATTTGAATCCTCCCATAGTTTCATATCCCATGCACCCCATCTAGGTTTTGACCTCACATCCTTATTAAGCTAAAAATATTGAGATTTAAAAACCATATTGTCTATTTAACATAGTTTTTCTTGACTAGCAGAATATTTATTTTTACTTAAATTTTCTGAGAGTTATACCAAACCTCAATACTTGTATACTAATATACCATTCAAATGAGACACGTTATTGTGAAAATAAAATAAAATATAATAATTAATAACTTTATAATTATATCATTTAAATGAGATACATTATAATGAAAAAAATTAAAATTGATTAAAGAGAGCTTCTTCTGAATAATTCATAGTAGGCATTTTTCTTGTTGACGTTTCGAATTCGAAGCATGATTCATTATTAGGACAATGAGTCAAAGATAAGAGCTGCAGATCAATTTAATCAATATGAAAGATGTGGATCGAGACATGGAGGTCTCAACCCTTTATGTGGGTTGGAGAATCAAACTAAAGAAGACATAAGGAATCTTAATATTTTAAAGGAGAAAATTTAAAATGCTTGATTTGCTTTAATGGTTAGGTTCAAGGTAATTTAGTATTTTAATTTATATACATTTAATAGAGAAATAATATTACTATCTTTATTACCAATTTTAATCTTTTTTAAGAGTTAAGAGGCCTTAATAAATTCCTTTTTATTCCTTAACAGGTCATGGAAATATTGAGGTTTTAGTATTTTGAATACTAAAAACTTCATTTCATAATGAATATCAAAATTTTTATTGTTTTTAATTTTATTTTAACATTGTCTTTGCTCATTAGGTTGAAATTTGATTAAAAGAGTAATGACTAAGAGTCATACCTGATCATTGTGCCTTTTTTGTTAGCTTATCAAGGGAATCGAATTCATGCTTATCTCCAACCCTCCATCTCTATTAGGTTATTAGGATGTTTGATTAATTCTAAAGCTTCCTTGAATCTACGTTTGAGAAAGTGTTATTCTCTTGCAAGAATTTTGGTATCTTCTAGGCACATGTGGTGTTTGGTTTCTAGGGAGTCTTCTGTTAATGTTGAGATGTGGATACACTCATTTCTAATGTCTGCTCCATGTTAAATTTTAACCTTATGTTGAACAAGCATCATGTTTCTCCAATATAGCATTTTCCACATGAGCACATCACCTTGTAAACACCTTGATATTGTCATTGGTCAATGGATAGGGAACACTCTAATAGACTATTTTACATCATTAATGGGTTCGAATATGGCTTGATCCTGCATCCTCGTTCTACTCAAGGTTTTCAAAACTTTATGAAAATCTTCTTCATTTTGTTGGATAGGAAGATGGATCTTTCTTGCACATATTTTATTAAAGTGTCCATACTCATTACAACCATTACAATTGAATGAGAGTTCCTCATAATCCAACAGTGACGCAGGTTTAATTATCAATTTGTAGTCCAAGTGCCTCTTGGAGGCCTTCTTCAAGAAAAAACAACAACATAGATTCGAGTGCCTATGTACATGTCTAATCCTGGTTATTTTTTTTCTAAAAATTTCCTAGATTGTACCAGTTGTCTCAAGAATCTCATTGTCCCCAAGGTTTAGAGAGAGATGGGGGAGTCTGACCCAAACCAAAATTATTGAGGGATTCTCTTCCTCTATATCAAAGTCCAAATACCCTATGTCCATATACAATCCAATGACTCCTAGAAACCACGAACTACTAAAGAAACAAAGTTGTGATCTTCTTTAAACTAAACAATGAAAGGAAAAATAATCCTTACCATAGAGGTAGCATAGGATTCTACCTTGCACACAAGGAACCCATTGATTTGGATCCATTTTCCAAGACTTTATCGTTCAACCACACCCCTTGAATTCTCAATCAAGATGTGTTTTGTGTACAATTCCTCTAGCCACACTTATTCCTATGCAAGTTGCACATTCATCCAATTGAAGGATATGTGCCACTACAACAATTCATCTAACACAACCATGAATTCAAACCTAGAACAACTACAACAAACTTAGAATCCTGAGGTATCAATCCAACACTTATGTTTAATCAAACCTATATTCGACCTATTTTTGAGCTCTTTGACCAGAATCGTTGTTGGAATCTATACAGTCAAAATATATTTTTAGTTTTAGGTCCTTCTCTACAACAGGTCTCTCTTGGATTAAAACATAAATTCCTCCTTTCCCTTAAGTGGGATAGATAAAATATGATTCAAGAAATTAAGAAACTCCATGATGACAGATTTGAGAAAGAAGGACCTCAACAAAATAGGAAATCAACCTTCAACTTGGGTTAAGGTGACAAAAATGATCCCCATAAAAGTTCAAAATGCTTTGAAATGGATAACAGTAGAAGATCATCATCATAAATATTCTAGGAAAAATAAAGAACTGCCTTTTCATACAAAAAGAACAACGTAATCTTTGATTATTAACTTCTATCCCTTTTTCCTCTTTCTTTTTTAAATAAAAATCAAAGTAAACTCAATAATTCAAAGTAAGTTTATTACTAACAACATAGAAAAGTGGTAAGCACTTTGGAATGCACTAGTTATAAGTCAGATAGTATCACATAAAATCATCATATAAATAATTTTCTTCAAAGATGCCTCATGGTTGAATCTCTTGTTACAAATAAAAAATCACATATAGACGTGATGCATTAATATTCACCTTTAGAATAACACCCTCCTTGATAGGGAGTAAACAATGAAAACCCTTTTGCTCCATCTCCAACCCCTCTCACACAGGAGAGATCAAAGAAGCAACTCAAAGATTGAGATTTTGAAAAAAATAAACCATTGAAATCTTAAAGTAAGGAGTAAACAATAAAAACCCTTTTGCCCCATCTCCAACCCTTCTCACTGGAGAGATCAAAGAAGCAACTCAAAGATTGAGAATTTGAAAAAAATAAAGCATTGAAATCTTAAAGTATTATAGTTGTGTTATTCATGGTTAACACAAAATTAATTGAAATTGCCCTTATTTTTATAAACTTATATTATATTTTTAAATAAATAATTTGCAAACTAATATTATATCAATTTAATAAACAATTAAAAATAATTAAAATTGATATCATATTATATTTTTATTTATTATCATTGTACTGAGTGAAACAAGGTGCTCTACAGCTCTGTATGGGGAGATGTTGTAACGTGTATGTGTAGCGTTACACGTGTGATGTAGCGTTACATCTAATAGTAAAAAGTAATAAATTATATTATGTCGGCCATTAATAAATTCATGTTGGCTCATAAAATAAAAAAATAATAAAAGTATTTAAAAAAAATCCATGTTGACTCATAAAATAAAATATTATGAAACTTAAAACTCAAACCAAGGTCTATTAATCAAGAGATATCAAATTTATTGAGTTTAAATTTAAAAAAAGAAATACACCTCAAGAAATTGGATCCCTCTCGGTGCTTGATAGATACGGGTTTAACACGGATCTATGCTGGTATAACCCATTTAATAAAAATACTCATTAATTTGGTAGACACATATGTATTTCTAACCTATTAGTACGGCCAATAATTTTGAAATTTTAATGATAAAATAACAATTTCAACTTCAACTAAGAAAAACTTTATATCCAATATTGTTATCTTTTATCTTCGAAAAGATGTTTTTTCCACAGAAAAAAAATCGTAACTTTATTATAAAAAAAAAAATACATTGTACATTGTTCGAAGAGATGTACACAAAGATAAAATGTCTATTAAAATATGTATTTTTCTACATTAAGGTTTGACTTGACATGTATTATAATATAATAATTATCTTTTCACAAAGATTTTCCGATACTTAGCGTGATTTAAAATTTGAAAGTTCTTGGGCGGGGAATAGTTCACTGATGTGAAAGAAACCAAATTATTATATAAAACGATATATTTTTCTACATTAAGTTTTGAATTGACACGTGTCATATTCAATCTCTCGGCCAACTTTTCCAATCCACCTGGGCCAACATATCACATCCATTGGAAGCTTAAAAGATTGAGATTTGAAAACCATCATTTTTATTTAAGATATTTTTTATTTTGCAAAGCACCGTGGAAGTATCTCTTGGATTTTCTTACTTATATAAATATCTTTGACTATCACACTTTACTATGCATAAGATTATAATACTAAATATGTCATCGTAATATTGTAGAAAAATTATATTCAACATAATGGTGTAATATGATATTTATTTAGGTAAAGGGTAATTAAAAAATAATAATAAAAGGTTATGATTTAATTTTTTTTTTTCAATTAATAATACAATTTTATTTCATTATAACTAATTTTGAAGGTAATTTTTTTGAGTTGTATTTTTTTTTTAAATTTTTTATACAAAAAATTATTACTCAAAAAATTTGATCAATTTGATACTTATTGGTATTTGATAGATTTGAGTTTAAATTTTGATTTTAATTTTTTAGTTTTGTTTAAAATTTAAAGTTATGTTTTTAATACATTTGTTTAATTTTTGTTGTTGTTATGTTTAGTGATAACATCTTATCCATATTGATTTAGAGCATGTCAATTTTCGAGTACTTTCCCATAATTCAAGGCCTTAATTATAGAGTGATTAATGATAACTTTGATTTGGTCAATAATGGGTTTACTCTTGATGGTTTATGGATCCATGGTATTTTCTCATATTAGCATGTGATGGCACCTATTTAAAGGTTTGAGTAACTCCATTGTAAGATGTGTGTCTATGGCTAACTGATTTCCCCTGCATAGTCATAATGGCAAAGAATAGTGTTTAGAGTGGACACTCCACCCATCATCCAGAGTCTAATCAAAGCTAGTAAAAAGTAGTTGAGATTAATAAATTAAAAATGAAAAAAAAACTGAAAAACATTAAAGAGATAAACAATGAGAGGACAAATAAAAACTCATGCAATAAAGTGAAAACAAGATTAAATAAAAAAGGGAGTTAGGTTAGAATTTTTTGTTTTGTTTTTGTAAGCTAGTTGTGAAACCTTCTATTAACCAGTCAAAAAGATCATATTGATACAAATGCAAGCCTATGGCCTTTCCTTCAAAACCTACTGCTCATAGAAAACTAATTTTTTGAGCCAAAATGACAGATACTACTATGAATGGAACATCCCTGAATTAAAACATCAAGCGGGTCCATGAGACGCCCCACGAGGGTGCTTTTTCTTTCTTCGAACATCAATCTAGCCGACCGAGTTGTCCGGTTCCGATGAGATCGGAATTACAGTTAATCGCTGTGTCGAGGGGTCTTCTGCGTTCTTCAGAATGCTTAGATCTGCTTCCTTGTTGCTGTTTGAGTGATCGGATTCATGTGGTCGCTTTTGACCTCCCAAGCCCAAAGCCGAAATCATTGATCTATCATTGAGATCGACACCCTCGGATGCCATGTTGGGGGCTTCTGTTGTCCTGTCAAAATCCAGAGTCGAGTGCGGCTGAGTCGAGGCAGGAGGGACGGGGGTGCTTTTGGGGTAGTTAGTCTTCTGCGCAATCGGGGTCTTGTTGATTTTTTCGCCTTCATGCCAGCCTTGTGGTCGTTTGTGAAAAGAAGAGATCGGGGCAGAAGGGAAAGCTTCCTGGAGATGCGCTGGTTGTTGATGGGAACGACATCTGAATGCTGTATTCTCATAGTCTAAGACTTGCAGATAGGGCTTGTCTCCTCCCTAGTCTATAAATATTTTGTCCGGCAAGCCTTTATGAAGATCGCGCTCCACACAAATCCGGGCAAAGGAACTTAGACCTTTTGAGATTCGATCTGTATCTATCTTGAGACATTTTCCTAACGCATTCCCAACCATGGTTAGGGAGTTCGGCGACCAGAGATGTAGAGGGAGATTCGGTAATCTTACCCAGACGGGCGTGGCCATGGAAGTGGGTGACAAAGGATCAAACCCCAGGAACCAACGTTCCATAGATAGCCTTGATCCTCCCCAGAACCATGGCCCGTGTGCTATTATGTTGTTGCGGTCCTCTATTGACTCGAACTTTGCTATAAAATACCCTTTAGAACAAAAGAAGATTTTCGGCTTCAATTGCCAGGAGTGTTGTATCCAGTCTTACAGACTTTCAGCAGAGGGCCAAAAGCCATTAAATCTGCAGGTGATGGCTGTACGTCGGAGATCAAACCCTGTGGCAATGGCCTCTACGCTCTCTAGCTTCATTGTGGGTGTGTTCTCCAAGTATTCTACAATGTAGGTAGAGCCTGATAATGCCTTCTGGCCTGAGCTCGCTTCACTGACTCGAGAGCCATTCACAGCTTCTTTGAAGGTTGGGTATTTATGAAGATTTTTTGAAGAAGAGCCTTTGTCCCCTCCTCCGAGGCATGCTACCAAGGAGATGGTCGAATCTCGTCCGATTCTGTAATCTCTTAGCTGGGCGTCTTTGTCCAGGTATCGGTTCTGGAACAAGAGTATGAAATGATGCTTGGGGATCCCAGTTCTAAGCTGAACAATGAAGAGGAGCTTAGAAACAGGATCTGTTGAATGCATACATAAACATTTCACTGTTCCAGAGAGAAGCTTCACAAAGAAAGAGAAGCTCTCCAACTCTTCCTGCGGTGATTTGAATCGTTGGCTGGTGATCCGGTGGAAATCGGGTTCTACCGAAAGCAAAACGGCTTGGGGTCGGGCAGCATTCCAAGGTTGGGGCAGTGCATCTCCTCTGTGGCTAGATCGTTGGATTTCTTGCTCCGGCTGAGTCTTGATCAAAGGCGTTCGACCCCAGGAGGCGGCCATGGCTAGGGTTTCTCTTCGTTTTTCATCTCAGGTTAGAATTTAATTAAAAGAAGATCAACAATATAATTAAAACAAATTGAGTATAAAAGAAGACACATAATGATAATTAATGGGGTGAAAATTAATAAAGTATCAATTAAAGGGATAATTAAGAGGTAAGAAAATAAACTAAAAAACTTCTAGAAAGGGTAAATAATGGAAACAAATGAAACGGGAGAAGTAATATATACTATAAGGCAATGATGTTGATGAAATAAAGATGAAGAAATGGATAATAAAGAGGACTTAGTAAATAAAAACCAAATTGAAAATAATGATAGAGAGAGGGGAATGATTTAGGATGATATAAAATGAATGAGAAAGGATGAAGTAAACACTTAAGGATGAGTGGATAGATAGAAGCAAAATTGATGGATAGTGAGTTTCCAAGATTGACTTAACTTTGACTTAACTTATATCCATAATCTAAATTAAAATTGTTGGGGTGTTTCTCAATTTCTAATACTTCTCTTATGAGACAATATGAGTAATGAGGGTTTGATGCTAAAATTTTGTTTGATAAAACAAATGAGGTTTTTGGTGTTGTGGGAATGCTCGACGATGACAGATTTGGATAGACAATTGTGAAATGTGTCAATTATTTTCTCTTTTAGATGGGTTTAGATAGATCTACCCATTTTACTAATGTAGGATTTGCCATAGGAGCAAGGAATTTGGTAGATTCCTTGGGAGAGAAGAGGATTGGATTTATCCTTGACACTTCATAATAATTGTTTGAGGGTTTTGTGAGGTTTGAATAGGGTTTTAATATTATTTTTTACTAAGATTTTGGAAATATGGTTAGTTACTCCGTAAATATATGGGAGGGGGACTAGAAATGAAAGAGCGTCATTGAGGGACTTTTTCAAGTTTAAGGTGGAGGACATAATAAAAGTCTTTGTTGATCTGAGTTAGGGTGTAGCCAATGGCTCCCGATACTAACTCATATTTCTCATTCTACTCCCTATGCTAATTGATATTGGACTTGTGTGTCTCTTTGGTATGTGGGCTAGTTGACCATGCTTTTGTTTATTTTTGTTAGTTTTAACATGGACTTATAAATGGATTGTTATATGTTTAAGTAATATTTTGTAATGTTAGGTGATTATTGTTTTAAAATTAGTCAAATTTAGTTACATTATTATGTTAGGATATTTTCATTTTAAAATTATTCAACTCTATGCCATGATGGGTATGAAGGAGTCCACAAGATGGGGAAGGGAAGCGAGAGCAGGGTCGAAGCCCTATGTGACATGTGGTGGTTCGAAGGGAGTCAATTCATGCAGGCGTAATAGATGGAGGACAAAGTGGTAGGTAAAATGGGTAGATCCATCAAGTGCGAGCGGGTGAATGTGGAGGTGAGGTGCCATAACATCTGCGAGTGGGATTGTCTTCTGTACGCAAGGAAGGTGACCATCATGGTACCTTATGCTGAGGTTCATCATTAGGGAGGGTGGAAAAGGAATTCAAAGGCCCAAGCCTTTGTCCCTCCAATTTGAAATGGTTCTTTGTTATCGACACTGGTTACATAGCGTTTGAGGGTGTGCACGTTGAAAAGTATCAAGGGAAGGGAGTGCAACAAGATGAGAGGTGAGGTGAAGAGCAGGAAGAGAAGGGGAAAGATGCACCAAAGGAATCATGACTGTCTAAGAAATTGTCTAAGGTAATGGAAGTTTCTAGCCTCTATTACAAACACACCACTTTGTTGGTTAAGAGGGAGATACGAGAGGTTGAAAAGAAAATTCAGGCGGGGTACTCAGCCCAAGAACATGGACGTGAGTTTGAGGTTCTGGTGGAATGGTTTGCAAACCCTCACAACACCAAATCTAGAATGGGATTTATACCATAGGGTTATCCACCTCTTTTGGACTCTCAAGTCATTCCTGGGAGTTACCTTGGCCGATGGGGACAAACAAATTGTAGAGTTGAAAGAGGAACTAGCTCCTTTGAAGCATACGAGGCTAGAGATTAAGTTTGTTAACTCCAAGCTGGACATCAATGCGAGGAGACCAGGGATGGAGTTGGAGACAAAGCATCCACCATCAGGACGCACCCGAGACTTACCCCACATTATCGACGAAGGCGATGACGACACCCTTGAGGTTCCCCACACTTAATTGCTTTGGACATACATATTGTTTATTCCTTCACTTCAGGTTTTTCGAATATGTTATTACCACATGTATAAAGTGATAAAATATGGTTATAGACATGGCAGCAAGATTTTTGTTATTTTGATTATGGCCTCTAAAATTTTTAGTTTTTTTGAACTAAAACTGTGCTTATATGTTGGAATCCTAGATGTTAGACCTATCTTGTTTTTTTGAATGGGGTTCAATGCTTGGCTTGTTTCCCAACTCTGGAGGGTCAAATTAAGCCTCGATATGTATTTTATATATTTTATCAGTAATATAGAACTGCTCTTACTAAAAAACAATATTTTTAGTGTTATTGGTAAGTGTAAGTTTATTATAATTGATTTAGATAAAATAAGTAAATAATAATAATTGAATATGGCATGTTTGGTAGTTTGAAATATTTTTTATGATCTTAAATTTTTGTTAAATTTTATATCGTTGTGAGCTATGGCCTATGATAACATATAAGTCCCAACATACCATGATCCTTATGTCAATGAAAGTTTATGTAGGTAGTGACCTTCTCACTAACATAATAGCGGATTGGTTGTGAGATGAGTATGCATGTTTGCTCAAATTCCTGTATTCCTTTGTGGGATCTGTTGTGTGGGCATGTGTGTGATATTAATAAATAATGATTAATAAATGAGATAATAATAATGGAATTCATTGTATTTGACATCTTGGAATAGTTTCTATGACTTTGAAATCTTCTCTCCTCTTGTGTCTATCTCACATTATTTGTGAGGTTTGGTACATGATAACACATAATTCCGAACACAGTATGATCCTTATTCGAATTGGGGTGTCCATAGAGGTAGTTCCCCCCCCTACTAACATAATATTTGATTGGTTGTGGGATGAATATGGGTCCTTGTTTGACCTTTATCTCTTCCATTGTTTGATGTTTTATGTGGGTGTGTATGTGTGAATATTAAATAATGAATATTAAACGTGATAGTATACAATCAAATATGATGATCCTTATGTCAACAGGTGTTTATAGAGGCAACGGTCTACTAATATAATGATTGATTGGTAGACGTGTACCTCCTCAACCTCCCCCTCCTCCTTTGTGAGATGTGTTTTTTGAATAATAAATAATGAATCATTAATATGATACTAAACAACGAGAAATGTCATACTTGACATCCTAGCTTTTACAACTTTAAATTGCTTCTCCTCTCTTCCCCTCCCTTCTCCTTTTCAAGTTTAATTCTCAACACATTTTCACTTGTATTTGAGAAATGGGGTTAAAAGTTTGATAACACTTTAAAAGATCGAGTGCTTAATTTTTTTTAATAACCCAACATTCAAAAAATTCACCCATAACCAAAATAAATGAGAGCCTTATTCATTCACCAAAATTAAATATCAAAGTACATTTTATAACCTAATATATATGAGATATGTAACATAATACACAAAAATGAAAAAAAACTTAAAGGTTATCATATAAAATTGAAACAACAAAAACCTACTATAATAAACTAATAATATAGAAAACCTCATCATAATAAAAAAAATATTAAAAAAGTTTAATAATAATAATGATAAGAATAAAATAAACTTGTATATATCATTTTCATATTCCATAATAGAGTTGAATTAAGATAAATTTATATTGGTGTATTTCTTAACAAACTACACAAACATTAATTTAACCTTACCATAATAGATAGATTTGAGTGTTTTCTTATGCTTAATAAAATTGGATCAAGATAAATTCACATTGGTATATTTCTTAACAAACTACATAACCATTAATTTAACCTTACCATAATAAAGAGAGATTTAAGTGTTTTATACTAAATGTTTTGGAATCATATTTACATGAAGTTCTTTGAGCTTAAATACTAAGTTTTAAGGGATATTGATTCCATCACAATTATCCAAAATGGTATGTTTTTTTAATACAACAAACCATGATGAAAATAAAAACCCTTGAACCTCTCATAACATTGTAATCTCACCATTAACTAAAGCTTTTGTCTTATTCTCTTATATAATATGACAACTTAGATGAGGGATCACTGTCATGTCTCCAATTTTGGTTAATTTAATGACCATGGGAAAAAGGGGACAAAATAACCCTTAGGTAAATAATTTTACTTCATCATGTATGCATAGGATTAAATTTAGCCTAAGTCAAGTGGAGGATTTATTTTAATTAATTTTTGTAATTAAATTCCTAAATAATGGAGCAAGTGGGCCAAGAGGGTGCCTTCATGAGGATAAGGTTGCTATAATAGAACTGGAAGCAAGAAAATAGCAAAAGAAGAAAATAAGAGAAGGTGTAAGAACGTGTCAAAAGCATAAAAGTGGAAACAACCAAAAAAAGCTAAGGAAGGGCAAAATTTCTAAAGGGAGTTCAGTTTACAAATTGGAAACAACTAGAAAAGAAAAAGGAGGGAGCATTTCCAAAAGGGAGGCCAATTTACAAATCAGGAAACTTTCACAAAGCATGAAACATATGGATACAAAGGGGGGTGCAATTTCTAAAGGAGAGAAAAGATTGTAAGGAAAAATCAAGGTAAGTCTATTCATTCATGGGTGACCCATTTGGAAGGGTTCTCACAAGTCACCAAGCATGTCAACTTGCTCAGCAAGTCACCATGACTTCTATAAAAGAATCCAAGCAAATCCTATTCACATCTTTCGACCATTTTGTAATTGAATGTGTGAGCTATAGCTCCTCTTGTTGAGTGATGTGCCTCAACCTTGCTTTGGGTGATGCTCCCCTTAGCCATTTTTGTTCTAGTCTCTCCTCTACTCTCTCTGGTAGGTATTGAAGACTAATTTGCAGCCATTGAAGACTAATTTGTAGCCATTGAAGACTGATATTCAGCCATTAAATATTGATCTTAACTTGGGGTCGAATTGCTTCAGAAGAGTTCAAGATTTTTGAAGAAGGAACCACTCCTGCAACAACCTTCTCTTCTCTCTAATTCTTTGTTGGACATCTATCAGTGGTGATTCGAATTCTGCCATGATGGAAAATGATTCCAGATCTGCTCATTGAAGCTACAGAAGGTCCACTCATTCTAATCAGAACCTACCTTCACTATGTATTCTATACTCCAACCAATGGAGCTTTCTTTGATGTAATTGAGACATGGTTCATGTTGGAGGTCACTAAGACCCCTAGAGTCATTTTGGTGCTGCAAAAATACCTGTAATATGATGGTTATTCTATGATAAAACATCCTTAATATTATTCATAAATATTCCTTTCAAATTTTGGCATTAATTGAATCATTTTCCTACCTATGCTCATTAGACTAGCAATTTTGACTAGTTTTTCCAAAAAGGTTGTAAAATGAATTTTATAAATATAAATTCCATTCTGTAAATTTCTGTAGGTCATTGAGGTCATAATTAATCCATACCAAGCTTCAGAATGGAATTTAGTTAAGTTTGTACAGATTTTGAGTCCACTAGAAGTTGAACTAGTCAGACAGTCCAACTAGCTAGTTTTACTGTTTTGCCTGTAAAATCTATTTTATGAACTCAAATTCAATTCTATAAGTTGCTGTGAGTTATTAGGACAATAATTAATCATATTATAGATTCATAACACTAATTAGAAAATTCAATTCAGTTCTTGGGAAGGCCAAGAGGAAATCCAACCTATTTTCCCAAACTCCACCATAACCTCCCAAATTCTCAGAAATTCTACTCCAACATATTTTATAGATTTATATTCCTGATATACCCCTATTTCCATTTAGTATAACTCTCCATTCTATTATGCATATGCTGTAAGGCCCATAAAGCTTCAAAGTAGACACTAGATTTATCTGATTGTTGAAAAGTAAATGGCTCCAGTGCTTTGTGCATAGGACTTAGTGATTTCCCCTGTTCTACCTTGTTGATTCACACTTTACCATACAAAAATCATAACCTAAATTCATTCCCATCATCCTTGAGTTGGGAGTCAGCACCAAGAGTTATCACCTTGTAGGCCATAAAAAAATTGTTAAAAAACACTATTAAAATTCTGCTTACAATTTGTGTTTTGAGTTGATATTCTGGCATATTCTTGGCTAGGATATTACAATGGTATCAAAGAAATTTCCTCCACCCTTGTGGAAATAAATAATCTCAATGTTGATGAATATTGTAGAACAAATTTTCAAAAGTGCAGTATGAGTCTCCTACCAGTGATTGAGGAAGATTTGGAGCCATATGAAGAAGATGAAATGTCCTCTGTTGGAGATTGTTATTTGTAGAGGTGTGAATAAAATTACTTTGATGACTATATGTTTGAATAGGACATAGTACCTGATCTACCTATGTCTAAATGGGATGGAAAAGTTTCACGGGGAAAGAAGATGAAGGGATCATTCCAATATCTCATGGAATACAATGCCTTGAAGAAAGAGATAAGGAAGGTTCTGCCTTTCCAAGACTACTTCTCTTTGGAGATAAATAGACTGTTCAAGGACCCCTACTGTAAATAAAATGAATTAAGGATTGCACATATGGTTGAAACCGTGTGCACAAAAGTGGGGTTAGTAGTACCGAAGGGATCCCAAGTTGAGGCACGAGTGAATTACTGTTGTGCTAACCAGTGCAAGGAGGAAATGGATCACTCTCTCTCTCCAAGCAAGAAAGAGGGAAATACCAAGCATAAGCATGATGAAAGTTCTGATTTTTGCAGCATCCATGTTTACTTGAAGCCACATGATCCATTAGAGGGTAAGCATATTTCACTTGCATATGAAGGTTGTAGAATGAAGAGCATCTATGAGAAGAGAAAGTCACTACAAAGTGACTACAATGGAGAAGAAAAATTCCATGAGGAGGACTGTAAGTTAAAAGAATCCAAGGAGACAATACTCACTGATGAGGGTTGTACATCCCATGACCATGATGGTGCCTCCACCTCTACTAATTATGATCACCCCAAGGTTGGTGACAATCTAGACTTGGATAGAGGAGGAATCGCTCCTGGTTGCTCAATTTCTTGTGAAGCATCTATTGATGGATGATTGAATTATGATAGAGTGTCTAATTATGGCTACTCTCATATCTATGTTGGTGACATGGAGGTCATCAGTGATGAAGATGCTATGAGTACAAGTTCCTTGGAGAAGGAAGAATGCCTTATAGCAGTAGAAGCTGAAACAAAGAAATTGGTGGAAGGACAAATCACCATAAGTCCATCACACAAGGAGGAGAACATAACACATGGTAATTTCTTCAATTCTGATTTTTATGTGTCTCTGTGTCAATTTGATGTGGCAATTACTTCTAGTGGGAATATTGGCTTGGTTGAGCCCTCAGGTGGCGGGGTTCATGAATTGGAGAAGGTTGGAATTTTGAGAGAAAGTTTTTTCTGGTGCATCAGAGAGGAATGAGCACCCAAGTTGCAACCTAAGTTATGATGTTAATGATCTAAAAGATGAAAATATTGCAGCATCAAGAGTTGGACCAGCTTTCAAAACTTCAATTGAACTTCATGAAGTTGATCCTAGAATGAGAGAAGAAGAGGAAGTTTGTCTGCCAAAACCTCATTTCCTTGCATGGCCTTTGAACTTGAGTGAGAGGAAGATCAAAGAGGCTCTGGAAAGCCTCCATGAAACTTATTATATGGTCTCTCATTTCTGTTGGAAAGCTGCATCAATGGAGGATCAACCCTCCATTGAATATTTTGAGCACATTCAGAAAGCCATAGGAAGCCTAAGAGGAAATTTCTTTCAGCTGCTTTCTGATAGAGATCTCTTACTAGAGCTTGCAGATTTGTATCATGGCACATCCTTGAGGGATGAAGAAAATATTTAAAATCTCACCCTTAATTTGAAATCCACCTAGGATTCTTTGAAGAGTACTCACAGAGCCCTTCAAGAATCTGAGTAGTATGTTGAGCAACTAAATGAGAAGTTGCAAGAATCACAGTTCAGTCCCTAAATTGTAGACAATCATTCTTATATGGATGATTGCATACATGAAACATAAAGAGAAATTCATGTGATGGTGGCACATGAAGTACAATATGATTTGCATGTGTTTGAGGAGTTGGAGGACAAGCAAATTGAAGACCAAGCACCTATTCATTTCCAGAGAGATTATGAGTTGCCTCTAGGAGGGAGTTGCATGTTTTTGGAGGAGGAACATGATCTCACCTTGGTTGATCCAACCACAAGTCAGATGAATGATTATTTATAAGAGTTGGTTCACTGTCCTTCATCCCACACACCTATGGAAGCCAACACACATAGGTATGAAATTTGGGTAAAGGGATTTTTCCTATTGGTGCCCCATGAGGAGCAAGAGGCTCTCACATATCCAATTGACAACTTAATGGTTAGGCCACATGGTTTGACAAGTGCACCATTCCATTACCAGTTTGAAAAGAAGCAACAGAGTCATCTCTCGGATGGCTCCATCATGCATAGGAATGCATGGAAGTTCCACTTGGGCCAGCTTGGTGGAACAGGTTGTAGAATGATGAGACTTTGCACCAGAACAAGGCTAACACATGATCTATCCTGCCGGGTGGTAGATTATGTTCTAGAGGAGGTGGCTGATCACATTCCTTATGGTTCAACAAATAAAAGTGCTTATTCATCCATTGATGGGATGGGTAGAGGCATCATTACACTGAAGACCTTGGGAGGTAAAAGGTTTTCTTGTTTTTGCAATAATTATTTTGTTATAACTGACATTGTCTTGAATTGTGAGCAACAACAAAGATATATTTTGCAGCCATTATATATCTCCAGTACACATGCACAAGAGATGCATTCTGATTTGCATGTTGTCAAGAAGTTCTATGTTTGGTGGAGAAGTCTCACATCTATTCAGTTTTGCATTGGGAGTGGCACACTTCCAGCATGGTGGATGGATCCTGGCATACCATGGAGTGACAAGTTGTCACAAGTAACAGTGATGATGGATGATATTCATTAGGGACCATGGGATCCAAGCATTCCTTGGAGTGGCAGCTTTCCAAAGGTGGCAAAATTTTTTGGGTTCTTACAGAGGAAGCAGTGGGATCCATGCATTCTACTTAGTTATCCTAACTTGGATGAAAATTTTGTTAAAGAAGAGTTAGTCATTTTGAGAATGACTATAATCAGAGTGGAGAAACAGAAACATGATGGACCCTTGGTATTTCAGCTTGGAATGGAGGATTCCAATTCTATACAATCAACAACATATTTTGAGGAGTGAAGTCACTGGTTGGCTTCATAGTTGGTTGGAGTTGGTTTCTTGCTTGAGGACAAGCAATTTTGGGAGGAAGGACTGTCATGTCCCCAATTTTGGCTAATTCAGTGACCATGGGAAAAAAGGGACAAAATAAACCCTAGGGAAATAATTTTACTTCATCATGTATGCATATGATTAAATTTATCCTAAGTCAAGTGGGGGAATTATTTTTATTAATTTTAATTAATTTTTGTAATTAAATTCCTAAATAATGGAGCAAGTGGGCCAAGAGGGTGCCCTCATGAGGATAAGCTTTCTATAATAGAACTCGAAGCTTGTAAATAGCAAAAGAAGAAAAGAAGAGAAGGTGTAAGAACATGCCAAAAGCAGAAAATTGGAAACAAGCAAAAAAAGCTAAGGAAGGGCGCAGTTTCTAAAGGGAGTTCACTTTACAAATTGGAAACAACCAGAAAAGAAGAAGGAGGGTGTAGTTTCCAAAAGGGAGGCCAGTTTACAAATCAGGCAACTTTCACAAAGCAAGAAACATATGGATACAAAGGGGGGTGCAGTTTCTAAATGAGAGAAAAGCTTGTAAGGCAAAAGCAAGGCAAGTCTATTCATTCATGGGTGGCCCATTTGGAAGGGTTCTCACAGGTCACCAAGCATCTCAACTTGCTCAGCAGGTCAACATGAATTCTATAGAATAATCCAAGAAACTCCTATTCACATCTTTTAACCATTTTGTAATTGAATGTGTGAGCTATAGCTCCTCTTGTTGAGTGATGTGCCTGAACCTTGCTTTGGGTGATGCTCCCCTTAGCCATTTTTGTTCTAGTCTCTCCTCTACTCTCTCTGGAAGGTATTGAAGAATAATTTCAAGCCATTGAAGACTAATTTTCAGCCATTGAAGACTGATATGCATCCCTTAAATACTGATCACAAGTTGGGGTTGAATTGCTTCAAAAGAGTTCAATATTTTTGAAGAAGGAACCACTCCTGCAACAACATTTTATCTTCTTCTCTTCTCTCTAATTTTCTGTTGGACATATATTAGTGGTGATTCGACTTCTTCCATGATGGAGGGGGATTCCATGTATTCTCACTGAATCTACAAAAGGTCCACTCATGCTGCTCAGAACCTACCTTTCACTATGTATTCTAGACTCCAACCAATGGAGCTTTCTTTGATGTAATTGAGACATGGTTCATGTTGGAGGTCACTAAGACCCTTAGAGTCATTTTGGTGCTGCAAAAATCCCTGTACGATTATGGATATTCTCTGATAAAACATCCTTAATATTATTCATAAATCGCCCTTTTAAATTCTTCAATTAATTGATTCATTTTCCTACCTATGCTCATTAGACTATCAATTTTGACTAGTTTTTCCAAAAAAGGTTGTAAAATGAGTTTTATAAATATAAATATCATTATGTAAAGTTTTACAGGTCATTGAGGTCATAATTAATCCATACCAAGCTTCATAATGCAATTTAGTTCAAGTTGTACAGAGTTTGGGTCCACTAGAAGTCAAACTAGTCAGGCAATCCAACTAGCTAGTTTTATTGTTTTTCCTGTAAAATCTATTGTATGAACTCAAATTCAATTCTCTAAGTTGATGTGAGTTATTAGGACAATAATGAATCATATTCCAGCTTCATAACACTAATTAGAAAGTTTCATTCAGTTCTTGGGAAGGCTAAGAGGAAATCCAACCTTTTTTCCCCAAATCCACCAGAACCTCCCAAATCCTTAGAAATTTTACTCCAACATATTTATAGATTTATATGCCTGACATGAACCTGTTTCCATTCAGTATAACTCCCCATTCTAGTATGCATATGCTGGAAGGCCCATAAAGCTTCGAAGTAGACATCAAATTTATTTGATTGTTGAAAAGTAAATGGCTCTAGTGCTTTGTGCATAGGAATTAGTGATTGGCCCTATTCTAGCATGATGCTGCACATTTTCCCATACAAAAACCAGAACCTAAAGTCAATCCCATCATCCTTGAGTTGGGAGTCAACACCAAGAGTTATCACCTTGCAGGCTATAAAAAAATTGTTAAAAATTACTATTAAAAGTCTGCTTACAATTTGTGTTTTCAGTTGATATTCTAGCCTATTCTTGGCTGGGATATTACACACACTTAGAGTTTACTTTGAAATTTAATTTTTCTTTTACCGAGGATTAGAACGAAGGATGCATAAATATTGATATGAAGATTGAAAATAGAAGATGCAGTTTATTTTGTTATTTGAACAAGCTACTTTGATTTTTTTTATGTTCTGTTAATATAATAATTATAAGAATATTTTTTTTATAGTTTTATGTATGATACGGATATTAGTACTTGATAATAAGTATTTTTTGTACAAGTGATCTAAATCTAAAGAAAGTAATTTTTCATTTTACTTATGAATAAATATATATTTTTTTCTTTGGATTTTTTTCCTAAAATCTTAATATTTTTTTTCTTTGGAAAACCTCATGGGAAATTTAAGCTATGCTTCTCCACATTCATGAATGACATCCCTAGTAAACTTATTGGTGTACACCAATACTCTTAACCTAAGGGGTTCGAACCAGGTACATTTGGCACTGAACTATCCAAATTCCCAAGAATATTGACAACAAGCAATTGAGCTAACCCATCAGGATAATTGAATAACAAAATTAATGTACACCATTGTATGTATTGTGATGTGTTAAATTTAATCTACATACGATAAATATGAATGAATAAGGTGTAAATTTTTGTACAATTTTAATAGTAGCATATTCAAAATGATAGCAAGCATTGATCAATGAGTGGTAATAATATGCAATAAAATTAATTTTGTGTAATTGGATTCCACGTGCGATGACGATATTATGACACTTGCATACATAAAGTGGCGCCTCCTATTAACATGGGACATATGATCAAACATTAAATTTCACACAATTAGGGAAACACGTTATAGGAGTGCAAATATACCCCCTTACAAACCACCTGTGAGTTATTTCATGTGGCTTGGTTTTGTCTAGACATAATGATATTGCCACATACGAAGGTCTTGAGATTGTATCGATAGAGGCTAGGCTAGTATCCTTGATTGTAGGTTTTTTCTTACTTTGGATATATATATCTTCCAAATGGAAAATATCCATCACTCTAAATAAAGAGTGATCATGAACTATCCTTTGAGGACTTACATCATAACTTCGTAACTTCCTGAGTATTACATCACAACTGTCATTATAATGTTGCATATACATTAATTTTACATTTCAAAAATATATCAGACTGACAATGTCAATTGTTCCTCTGTTCTTCATGCATTCGATGTAAAATCTAGATTCCAAGGGTTTGGTTTGCAAAATTTCTTCTCTTCCATTCAATCAACACATGATACCCTGGTAGCGGTCCCGTTGACTGTTCTATTCAATCTGTTTTGTGTATCCTGGTTGTAAGAGCAGTTATGTTGCTTTAAAATTATCCAACAACGCCTGAGTCCCAAATACATTCTTCCTGCAAAAATTCAGAAAATAGTTGGGGACTTAAACCTGGGTGGTGTAGTGGTTCAGCATCTAACCCCTGCTGAATTCCTCCACCTCGATTACTCCTGGATGGATAGCCAAGGATAATTTAGAAAGCAGATCTACTTCTACATTAATTTCTCTGTAAATATGGTTGAAGGAGATTGAATCAAAGAAGCTCAACACATGTTGAATCTATTTTAGGAGGTGTTGTAATTGAGGGGAATGTATATGTGATTTACCTTTCGCCCAGTCTATGACAATCTTAGAATCTCCAAACAGTTGAATTCGCTTCACATTTTTCCTTTGTGCAGTTCTGAGTACCACCCATAGAGTTGTTAATTCAGCCTTACTATTGGTTGCTCTTCCTGGTGCATATTTAATGCATAACTTGAGATCTTGAGTTAAGTGTAAGACTCCTCCTGGTCCTCCTAATGGAGGAGTTCCTTGGCTAGCACCATTGAAGAATGCCCATGGATCATTTTTGTTGATGTTTGGGGGAATGATTTCACTTTTTTTCTCTATCTTTAACAATCGTCTCGTGTTCCTGAACTTTCTTCCATAATATGACAGAAATACAGTCTGTTGAGATCCATTTATTTTTGAAGATTACTTGATTTCGTGCTTCCCATATTGTGTAAACAAAGAGAGCGGGGAATGCATAGAAATTACGTACCGCTTCTGATTGCCACTAGTTATGTGTGCGTTGCTCCAGTGAAGACTCTCTTGGTGCAATCCTTTCATTAACCAATTTGATGGAGACTTTGTCCCATACTTCTCCTACAAATGGACACAGGATGAATAAGTGAGAATAAGTCTCCTCGTTTGAATTACATAATACTGAAATGCTTGGTCCTTGGAAACCTCTCTTGTTTAGGTTCTCCCATGTTAACAGTTTAGTGTTTAATGCAAGCCAAAGAGTTATGATTGTTTTCATGGGACTGCCGATTTTCCATAAAAATTTCTACCACCATTTTATCTCTCCTGTAAATGAATCTTGACAGACTGTACCATATCCAAGTTTAGCTTCAAATTCACCATTCACTCCATTTTTTGTCCAAACCAACTTGTCATCTTCACCTTCTTCCAGGTGGATAAAGTTGGTCACCAATTTATTAACGTAGCTATTCCATTGTTCCGCTAAGTTTCCAAATAAATCCAAATCTTGCGTTGTTTTCCAAATTTTCCTACCTCTTAACTGAGGATGTTGAATTTGTGCATTTGTTAGGACTGTTATCTGTTGGAGTCTTAAGTTTTCCTTTAATTCGACTGACATTTTGAAGTCTTCCCCTGCTCCCATCCATGGGTCTTCTCCTATCCTTAATTTCCTTCCATCTGTGAAGAACCTGCAACAATTAATTAATGAGAATACGTGAGATAGTAGAAATAACAAACTCAGAATCACTTTTCTTGATCGCAGGCCACTTCGAGGGGGCAACCTCCTTTGACCAAGATCAATACAAATAACTTCACGGTACCTTCATTGGTCTCAATAGAAACTTATATACTAAGTCTAGGTTCCAACACCATGGGTCAATACCATGTGTCAATACAAACCATGGGCCAATACAAACTATGGATCAACAATTATTACGAGACGACTTACAAAGCATATGCGTCCAACAACAATAATACAAACTATGGATCAACAAATACTATGGGACGACTTACAAAGCATATGCTTCCAACAACAATATACTAACAAAGCAAATAGAAGGGTTGACATGGGTTCCTAACATCCCCTCTCCCTTAGAAAAAGTTTTGTCCTCAAAGCTTTAGATGTAGAAATTGATGCAGAATCTGAAGGAGTGGTTCCCTTGTAGTATCCTCGGGTTGCATTCTGGGCCACTAACTCCTTTTGAGTTTCAGGTAGGGTTGCTTGGAAGGATGTAGACGAAGAAGAACCATATCAACTGTGTGAAAAGTGCACTCAGAACGGTGCTGATCAGCTTGTTGTTTTAGTCGAATTCTTTCCATGTGAAGATTGTCCTATAGAATGAGAAGAATCTGATTGCGGTTTCAAAGAACCGAGTCAATTTCCTGAACTGGGGAGCTACTGAGGGTGTATGGGAGAAGAAATGGTGTTGTCTGTCCATAGACTGCTTCATATAGTGTCATTTTAGATGTGGTATTGTACCACTAGAGTGCTTCCAGGAAATCCATAGAAATAGTTGTCCAAATCTGTGTAGGGATGGGCAAGGGTTCGAGTAGTCCCGAAAGGAGTGTCGTTTCACCCTTGTTGACTTGGAAAGTGTCATAGTCAACCCCCATCTATTGAATTGTCATTTTTAGTCCCTGCCAAAAGAGGTTACATTATTCCCGATCATACGTTTTGAGGAACCCAGAGTGCCATGTCGATGAAGAAGCATGGAGTTCATAGAAGAGATAGCCTTGTTGAACAGATTGCAACCAATTTGGAACAAGCAGAGAAATAGCTGTAAGAGGAACTGGGTCATCAAATGTGTGAGAAGGATCATCTGCAACCATATTGTCCTTACCCTTCTTGTAAGTGATCACATAGGCATAACCCATGAGTTGGTTAACCCATTACAGGTGTGCTGGGGAGGAGACCGGTTGTTCCAGGAAATTTTCTAGACTCTGGATATCAGTCTTGATGCATAAATGATTCCCTAACAGGTATGGCTGCCACTTCTGTACTGCATGCAAAATAGCCAGCATTTCATGTTGAGATGCAGATGTGGCTAAAGTTTTACCAAAATAGTCTCTTAAAGGAGACAATCCCACTAGTTCAGTAAATACACCTACATATCTATCCAAGGAAGTAGGGGAGACCATTGATGGGTGCATCTGAATGGAATGGAGTTGAGCGATGACACCATGTGAATTCTTCTTAAGGATCTTTTCCAGGCGATGTGAACTGATGATGCAAGGAGACCCTTGTTGTAAGCTGGTAAATTTGTGTTGTTTCCCATTGACTGAAAACTGCATCCAAAGTCCAGCAAAATCCCATAAGATGGGGCCAAGTGTGCGTAACCATTGAATGCCCAAAACCACATCACATCCGCCTAGGGACAAGGAAAACATGTTAGAGCCCAGGTTATAATCTTCTAGAGAGATACACACATTGTGACACTTGTCCTTGCAAGGTAAGGTGCCCCCATTAGCAACCGACTTCAAATTTGGAGCAAGGATGGAAAATGCAATCAGCCTGTTTGGCGATCCGACGGTCAATGAAGTTATGAATGCTACCATAATCAATGAGTATTGTAAGAGGAAGATTCTTGAAGTAACCCCTGACCCGCATTGTTTGGGGGGTGGTGACACTGGATAAAGCATGGAGAGATATCTTTGGTTGGTCATCCTGAGATGGGGGGTCAATAGGAGGCTCCTGAATGTTGACCTGATCATCCATTGTATCTGGAGCTTCTTCACCAATTTTAGAGGCAGGTGGAGAATCCATATCCAAGAGATAGAGCTTTTGCTGAACACATCTATGTCCCCAAGTGAATTTCTCATCACAATTATAACAAATCCCTTTTTCTCTGTGTGCCTGCATCTCTGTTTCAGACAAATGCTTGATAGGAGTTGGTCGAGGAGTTGGCGGGATGGGAGGTCATTGAGAACCCATATTTCAGAAGGGAACACAAGTGGGTTTGGAGTGTTGTTGGGATGCAATCTTGTCTTCTGCCAACTTAGCCAACCCTAGGGCTTCCATCATTGTGTTGGGACAGAACATTTTGACCTCTGAGCAGATTTCATCCTTAAGACCACTAATAAAACAACTCCTGTAGAATTCATCATACAATCCTTCTATGTGATTGGCTAGTTTCTCAAATTTCGTTTGATACTCTCTCACAGTGCCAATTTGATGAAGTTTAGTGAGTGTTCCAGTGAAGTCATCAAAAGCTCTAGGACCAAATCGTTGCAAAAGGAGTTGGCAAAAATATGTCCATTTTGGTGCATCATGAGCCTTGATGTACGAATGGTACCATTGAAGGGATTCCTGTTCCAAATGAAAGGATGTAAGTAGAACTTTTTGGACATCAAAATTATTATGCAGATTGAAATACTGTTATGGACGATAGATCCATCCAGTCGGATCAGTACCATTGAAGCGAGGAAATTCAAGCTTTAGACCATGGAAATTGCTGGAAGAAGAGAACCCATTGTCTGATGAAGACTCGGACTGTTGTTTGTTGTTCATGGCTGAATGCTCAAGATGGAGGCCGGGGAATTTTTCATCCAGATCCTGGAGTTTGTTTGGATGGCTGCAAGTGCTTCCATCATGGTTTTTGTTCCTGCACGGGTGACAACCATAACCAGGAGTTTTTTTTTTGGGGGGGGGGGAATGGATAGAAAAACACAAACATAAGCTTATTTAGTAAAGGGAAATTTGGATTTGGGAAAAACTTGGATTGGTAATTGGGGTTTTTGGAATGGATAGGGAAGCAAAAAATGAGGATTTCAGAAGCGGGATGAAAGAATGAGAAAATTTGTCAGAGAGGGACAAAGAAGCGAAAATAGGGAATGGACACGGTGGCAAAATTTAAGGGTGATAGGGTGAAAATCGAAGGAGTTATGGAAAACCCTAAAAATAGAAAAATGTGAGATTTCTGGCTTTGGGAAGTGGAATTTGGGATAGGGTCCTCAGGAATGAAATATGCAGAATGGGATTGCAGGGGTGTCAGTGAATTTTCAGGGAAAACATAGTTAAAACAAGGGAGATATGGCGAAAAAATAGAAATGGATGGATCAGAACCGGATTTCGAAATGGATCTGCAAAGACGTGGAAGTGATCAGCAATAGATGTATCTACAATGGTGCGGAAGTGATAAGTTCAGCTGAAAATAGATATGGACCCCAGGTATGTTCGGCTTCCTATCGGTTCAGGGGATTCACTTGGCCACCCATGTTGTCTGATGGCTTGCGTATTGGGGTAGTATCCTTCACTCCATGGCTCAGGTAAAACTGATAACTGCTTTGCCACAAACGACAGCTCTTGGTTTACCTCACGGGTGGGAACTAGTCAATTAGGTAGGAGTCATTTCCCTTTTCACTGGCAGGTCCTCTCAATGGGCCAGCTACTTTGGGATTCCTGTGGTACTCCTCACAATGAGTTTTAGGGCTTATGCCCAAGTACTTCCCATAGTTAAGCAGATAGGGATTATTCCCAGATCCGAAGCTGCAACAGATGCAAAAAAAAGAATTTGGTAGAAATTTCACCCAGTGAGCCCAAGAAAGTGATCTGATACCAGATGTGAAGAACCTGCAACAATTAATTAATGAGAATACGCAAGATAACATAAATGAAAAAATCAGAATCACTTTTATTGATCGCATGCCACTTCGAGGGGGAAACCTCCTTTGATCAAGCTCAATAAAAATAACTTCACGGTACCTTCATTGGTCTCAACACAAACTATGGATCAACAATTACTACGGGACGACTTACAAAGCATATGCATCCAACACAATAATACAAACTATGGATCAACAAATACTATGGGACGACTTACAAAGCATATGCGTCCAACAACAATATGCTGACAAAGTAAATAGAAGGGTTGACATGGGTTTCTAACACCATCCCCTATCTGCCAAGCTGTCCCATTACCAATTATACGGAAAGCCAGGACAATCGCTTCCCAACCTATTGATCCATTTCTGAAGGATTTAGATGGACTGCAGAACCATTCATCTATTGGGGAGCTATTACAATACTTAGATCTAATAACCTTTCCCCACAAGGAGTTTGGTCTTTGAGTGATTCTCCATAAGGTCTTGGCAGCTAGGGCTCTGCTAAATAAATCCAAATCCTTAATTCCCCAACCACCTAGTTTCTTGGCTTGAGAGAGAGAGCCTTCCACTGGGCTAAAGGAATACCATCAGCTTGCTTGCTTTCCATCCACAAGAAAGAAAAACTCTTTTTCCTTATTTTAACCAATATTCCTTTTGGGATGTAAGCTATGGCTACCCAGTATACTGGTATGCTCTGAAGCACTGCTTTCAAAAGAACCAACCTACCTCCTGATAATAAAAATCTATTCTTCCATAAGGATATTCGTTTTTCTACCTTTTCATAGAGCCAAATCCAGTCCTGGAAGGAATAACAATTAGGCTTCATAAAGAACCCAAGATATTTTAATCCTCTAGTCAAAGCGATCGATGGGAAAGATAGTATCTCTTTTGCTGACTTTAGAATTTCCTCTAAGAGTTCATTATGCGCCAAGACAAATTTTTCTGTGTTTATCCTCATTCCTATGGCCTTCTAGTATAGAGTCAAGATTGAATCAAAGTATTTTAAGTTCAAGATGCTGCCATTCCCGAAAATGAGGACATCGTCGACGAATAGAGTATGAGTTAATTCCTCTGAGCATGTAACTTTTACCCCCTCTACTCTATTACTTCTCTTAGCATCATGTATCAACCTACTTAGTGCATCTACTACCAAAATGAAGAGGAATGGGGATAGAGTACAACCTTGTGGAATTCCTCTTGAAGTTCTGAAAAAGGAAAAAGGGGATACATTAATTAGAAGTAATAAGACTTCTAGTGGCATTCCGATATGAATAAGAAGGAGACGTAGGAAAGTCCAACTTACTCTGTCATAAGCCTTAGACATATCTAATTTTAAAGCAAAGGCCTTATGCTTTTCTTTTTTATAGAATGAAAAGCTTCCTGTGCAAGAGAGACATCATCATGTATCTTCCTGTTATACAAAAAACCAAATTGCTCCTTTGTGACAACTCACTTAGAATTGATGAAATAAGAACTTAGCTGAATGGATGTCTCTCAGTCCATTTTTTTCAAAAAAATTGATGAAATAAGAACTCAAGGAGTCTGTTCTGGTGTTCTTACCCCACACTTCTTTGGCATAGAGAGTGAGGCTTAGGTCCCCTCCCATAATAACATTTGGTATCTTGGGCAAACCGGAATATCCCAGCTCTTCCCAAAATGTCTTTATATCATAAAAGGGACCATACACATTTAAGATGGTGAAGGTGTTTTCCGTTTCATTATCCTTTATCTTTGTCTCTAACACTGATTTTAAGGAGTTTGCTAATATCAAATCCATTCCTGTTCTCCATGCTGTAACTAATCCTCCGGAATGCCCATCAGCATCCACCGATTTGATCTTCCAATCCCTTAAAAAACCGGATAAGATTTCCTCTGCTTTACTTCCTTTCGCCATTGTTTCTTGTATCAATAGGACTGGTGGTTTGGTCAAAGTCACCAGTCTTTTGAGGGCATTTGTTTTGGAGGTCCCCCCTAAACCCCTTGCATTGAATGAGAGGAGGATCATGTTATAACCCCGGATGGGGCCAATTCCACTCGAAGGGCCCGATTTATAGTACTCTGTTTCCCAATTTTAATGTCCAAAGCTGCTTGTTTTTGAACTTTTGATAAAGAGGATTTTCTTCCATCCTACTGTTTAAAGTTATTGTTAAGCGCTAAACCCCCAATAGAGCTTTCCTCTGCTTTAAGAGTGTTTTTTTTAATCTAAGCTCATACTCTCTCTTTTGAATGACAGTACTAAGAGGTTTTGAAATCTTAACCCTTTGTTCATAAGTAGACAAGTACTCATTTTTATCAGCTAGTGAGCGAGCTATATCATCTTTTCCTGAAATTTGAAGGACATGTTGATTGGAAATTTAAGACAAATTTAAGGCCTAGTGATTACCTTGATGTGCGTGATGAACACTCTCATCATTTGGAGACCCGAATCCTATCAATTCACTTGAATGTTCTTTTTCTGCGCTATCAGGTTCTTTCTGTGGCGATAGGGCTTGACGGACCTCCTCCTTTTTCAAATATTTTCCTTCTTTTGAAGAATTTCTTGTCACTATTGGTTCTTTGTCTTTACATGGGATTTCTGTTGCTTCCTCCTATCTTTGTCTATTAATTCCTTCTGTTCTGGGGTGGTTTTGTTCATTCCGAATCCAAACCTTTCTTGTTCGGGTGACTTCCTTTTGTACTGTGCATTCTTTCTGTAGATGACCCACTCTTATGCAATTGAAATAGCATAACGGGAGTTTCCAATAGTCTAGCCACTGTACCCAATAACTCTCAAACAACTCAATTTTTATATCTTCAAGCAATCCTTCCTTGAGATTTAATTCGACCAACATTTTGAGGAACTTGCGACCAATCTTTGTCTCCCAGTCTTGCTCCAGGGATACGAAGCTACCCAACTTATTTCCAATTTCCTTCAGTAGAGGTTCCTGCCAAAAGACCATGGGGAGGCTCAGAAATATTACCTAGACTTGTTGCAGGTAGTGGGGCTCTCTCCTGGCATTGAAGTCCACTTTCCACTTCTACAGAATTAACACCGAGGGCCCCCATCTCCAATCATGAGCTAACATTTTTGGGTAGTCTTCTTCGTTTCTCAATTTAACTAGGAACAAACCTCTTGGAAGTACGTGAAAATCTGGTAAATATCCCAGGAAGTCTCTCCAATTGAGTGCTTCTCTGCTCGCCACGTTGCCACATAAGCTCCCTATCAGTTCTCATGACAGGTAATTCGACATTTCTTCAAGCTTAATGTCCTTCCCTACTGCCAATTCCAGACCTCCCTTCTTTGGTTTAATACATCTGAAATATTTCCGCAGTTTTTCGTTAAAATTTGACTGCTGTCACCCTATACTGCTTGCTCGCATATGCTTTGAATTCTTATCATGGGGGGATCACTGGAACATACTTCCTCGTTCCACGACGTTAGCATAACCCTCGACATGAACTCCTCATCTGTACAAAAAATGGGACGTGTCTGCCCCTCCATTTCCGGTTCATAATCCACTTCGTTAATATGCATGCTTTCAGGGTACAGTCCAGCCTTCGATCAATCCTGTAAGCCCTGTGTGCGATGGAGGTAACTATCCTCTTAATTGGAATTTTGCGAGGTACGGTCCACCCACTACCATTCATAATGACTATGCCAAAAAATTAAAAAAGGTTTGCATTCCCACCTTCGTCCGCCTGACTGTCTCGCATCCGCGAGCTCGCACCCTCCTTTGCAGAGCTCCATTCCGCTCCCCCAAGCTATATATATATTTTGGAATTGTCTTAAAGATTTAATCTACAACGATGATAATGACGATAATGATGATGATAAATTATGGTCTATCCTGATATATATATATATATATATATATATATATATATATATATAGAGAGAGAGAGAGAGAGAGAGAGAGAGAGAGAGAGAGAGAGAGAGAGAGAGAGAGAGAGAACCTTGAGTATTATAGGATTTTTCCTACTTTGGGAAATCCTACAATACTTAGGGATATAGGCCTAGCCCCCCCCACTCCTCCTCCTCCTCCTCTCTCTCTCTCTCTCTCTATATGTGTGTGTATGTGTGTGTGGTGAAATTATATTTAGCATATGTAATATCTTTACTTAAGGAAAGAAAGGTGAAATTACATTTAGTATGTGTTCAAGAACACTAAATCGAAAAGGGATATGTAAGTAGCTCAATGAAAATAATAAAATCTTAACGGTGCATGTAATGTAGACTACGACCCAAAAATACAAAACTCCTTGAGAAGAACCTCAAGTGCCACAAAGAAGTTTTTAGAGGGTCGAGCATTAAATTTTGTCTAAAATCATACCAGACAAACAATACAAGGTAATACTCAACATCATAACCCACATAGAGGTGAGTGACTTGAGACTCATACAAGTATCTAATTATGATTAAATGATCCAAAATGGGAAAAAGATTTGGACCCACTAGATCCAAAGGCACATAGAGGTTCAATGGGTTGAAACCCTAGGGTGCCTTACCAATAACTCTAAGGAAAAAAAGGGTAGAAAAAATGAGCTCACATTCACTATCCTACTAGAGTAGCTCTAGCTCCAGAAACCACAAGAGAAGTTTCCCCACTTAGGAAAACACCAACGAGGGAAGAAGAAGGAACCAAAAGAAGGCTCACTAGGCACCGAAGCTCATAACTGGACATAGTGCCAAAACCACCCATCACTAACCAAGCCTAAGAAAAAAAATACAGACATATCTATCTCATTGCCAATGAAGAAACACCATGGTTCACCACAAACACCCTAAAAATGAACTATAATATTAGGAATGGAAGCATGATAAACTCCATGAACTTTTGTAGCTAATGGATTTTGAAGGAAAAAACTAGAAGCAACAAGGAGTGGATGCATAACGAAACCTCTAAGAAAGAGGAGTACCATCACGTAAAAAACCCTAACCACCCTTCAGAGAGAGTATCCTTCCTTCCATATAAAATCACTATCTATAAAACCTTTTTATATAATTTTTTACCTAGAATTTCTAATGAACACTTCCCATGGTCATCTAGAAAACCAAACTAAAAGTGTATATATTCTATTTCTTTGGAATTTTACCTCAGTTGTCCATTGCATTAGTTTGGATTTTGACCTAACATGTCCAATGGAAACCTATAACATCCCTAGCACACTCGGAATATTTACATTTGAAAACCATATTTACTTTTCAAGGTAGCTTTTCTTTTGCTAGTATATGTGTAAATATCCTTGGCCGTCTATCACATGCCTTTAAGGAGTCTAACTAATTTCCTCCCTTAATAAACTACCCATAAGATTTGATATTATCAATTAGAAAACAACTTGGGTTTCCTTTATTGATAATTGTAATGGTATAACAATACATATGCTCCACATATGTGTCTTATAGCACTTTTGATAAACTATAACAATATATAGCATTTGTTATCACTTGAATTTTGCACACCTATGACATTTTAATGTTCATTATTGAAAGATATCATCAACATATAACATGCAACTTACAAATATTCCATTTGATAAAAAATCAACATGTGGAATAAAGTTGTTCTAACACAGTCAAATTTTTTTTGACATGCACTCCCTTGCGCAAAAAATGCTTTGAAATTTGCATGGTTGTGCATATGTTGGAATAATAAATTTCATGGTGCATTCAAGGCTCCTAACTTGCATTTTGAGCACCAAAGAGGGTATAATAGGCTTCTATTAGGTACTTGGGGATTCAATAGCCCCATCTTTGTACTTGGAAGCCACTTGATGAAGATCATTCACATCTTGAACTAGTTCTTTGAAGAACTCCAAATTGGCTATAAAAGGAAGCCATCGACATGCATTGCATAAAAAAATATAGAGAAAGGTTATGCTACAAGAATCTTGGAAGGCATCTCTTCTATCTACATTGTCACTATTAATTGGCATCTCAAGCTCCATTGACTTCTTCATCAAGAAGCAAGTGTTTTCCTTCACCATTCCTAATTAGTTAGAGAGCAATTAGAGATAATTCAAAAGGACCCTCCCAAAGAGAGTGTTTGTTTCCTCTTGGAAGCTACATTCCTCAAGGTGATATTGTTGAATTCAAAGATTTTCCATTGGACAATAAACATGTGGTTGAAGCTCATCTCTTTATTGTGTTTTTCATGTCATTTTGCAATCTTAATCTTAAAACTAGCTCTTGTATATGTTGTTATTTATTTCATAGCTTTAACATCATTGTATTGGACATACTAACCCATTCATGTATTGTTTCCTTGGTTGCAACCTATAAGGAAAGGAGATTTAGGTCACCATTGAGACATTTTTCCCACAATAGTATTAGTGACTCACTTTGTGTTTTTATTTATTTTATCAGCTATAGGTTGTCTACTTGATTGTTTCTAACCATTCCTAGTGTGGAGGTCAAGGCCAAGACCCGACTAGTGGATGACTAGGCATGTGTGATGTAAATATTTTTATTTGGACTGAATGGTTGGCTTGTCATGCTAACTCAAAATCTATGCAATTATTATGTTGGAGAAATAATAACATGGTTCAAAATGGTTGTGTAAAGAGCGTTGGAGGGGCCATGATTCCACTAGGGGGGAAGGGGAAAGGAGGCCTATGGGAAATTGAATCCTTTGTTTCCAAGTGTCAACCTTAGAACTCATCTAATTATTTCCATGCACTTTAAATAGGCCAGTTACCTTCTTTTTACCATTTCCACTCATTGAATGCATGTGTGAGGTTGGTGGGAAAGGTCACATGATGCAGTTATTGAAGAATGGGGGTGAATGCACTTTTGTGATAGTCCTATCAATTGTTAGAAGTTAGTTTTGTAGTTATCAGAATCCCTTTCTTCTATGGCCAGAAGATATGTCAGATGTCTTTTCACCATATTCTCACATTCCTTGGAGTCAAGACTCAATCTATCATTCTCATGCAAGTCTACACTATGTAGAGATTCTTATTACTGTTCATGACCATTACCAGACTTTGTTTAACCTAGAAATTCAAATTTAGAGACATAGATGTATATTTAAAAGGGAAAATAGATGGTTGCATGTGAGCATAGAGGTTAGGAAATCTAGGATCCTTTACCCTTTGAGTTTTTCTACTCACAAGTGCTTGAGGAGCCACGAATTAATGTTGCAAGAGGTTCACCAATAGCATACCATAGAATGGAATCTTACTGTACACACTAGTAAGAACTATAAGGGTTGGATTTCTTGAGGGAACTATGTATCATTGAAGGGAAATGCCGTCCTAATGTTGTGTGGGGTAGTTGGAAGGAGTTCCATGTTTGTGATAGCTTAGTGAGATATCTGTAGTGTTATACCGTATTTTTCCACCCTGTGAGCATTTATACTCTTTGGTTTCCCTTACCTATTTATAGACTCAAAACCATACTTGTGGTTCCCATTGAACCCCCTTTTTCCCTATTTTCCCTCCTGTATGCGAGCTACTTCATTACACCTCGCATATACACAGCTTGCACCAATATAGCCAGCTTACATCAAATTTTTGGTAAATGATAGTAAAAAACTCTACTTTTTACTCCAAAAAGTGGCCATTGTGACCTTTGGCCCTCCATGTATCTCGAAACGACTCGATTTGTCCTTTCACCTACCTTTGGATGGTTATATATTGAGCTCTTATGGTGCATTGAAGGAGAAGAAGGAGAGAGCATCGAAACTCTATTGGATTTTTTCCATAGCTTGAGTCCACATCCATTGATCCTAGTTGTTGTGAACCCTTTATGTTCACCTACCAAACTATTCCATATCTTGTGAAGGAACCATTTCTTTACTCGTGAGTTTTCCATTGCATGGGAGATTGAAGTGGTGGAGGCACAAGTGGAGGGACCTAGTTCTTGGTTCAGATGAGTTCCGACAAGAGGTTGTATCATGTACTTCTTGTTCAATTTAATAGAAATACTCATTTTCTTGTCCAATTTATATTGTGAATGGTTTATTATCATTGGGTACATTTGCTTACATATATAATGGACTATGCTATTGTTTATGCTAACAACTTTCATGTATCATATGCACTTGCTTGTGTTTATTGTTGAGACAAAGCTGCATGTTCAAGTGTGGTGATTGGAAATCTCAACGGGGATCTACATCAAACATCCGGTTGAAGGTTGGTCTTTTATTCCACTTCTTAGTGTATACATTTATATAGCATGCATTGGGAATTTAGTTGATTTTTGGTAGTCATCTGTCTGTTGTGGTCTACCCCAAGCCATAGGAAGTTTTTCTCTGTAACACAAATTTTGGGGAGGTTACGAGTTCGAAGGGTTTTCTGTGAGGTTGTTCCTTGGAAAATAAAAAATAAAAAATAAATGTGTGTGTGTGTGTGTGTAATATTCCAAAGAAACATTTTGGTGTATTTATTACATAAGAGGATAAAGTTACATATAGTGCTTTCCCATTTAAGAATTTCAACAATGACAATGGATTGGGAAACAATACAAACCAAAAACAAAAACATTCTTGCCTCAAATTTAAGTCTATTTACACACTAATATCAATTAAAGAAAGCTTAGAAGATGAGAGTTGTCCCTTGGAAAATGCCATAAATTAGTACAATGTATGTTATGAATACTAGGTTTAAAAGAGTGAGAGTTCTTTCATTCCTAAACTTGATGAAGTGAAGAAGAGGAGGACTTGTCTTGCCTTGGAAGATATGCTTGTGTCACTAATGCATGTATGTTGGATATCCTTGGTGTGAGTTAGGGTTTTCTTCATTTTCTGCAGCTAGAGTTTTGGAGAGCTAGAAGATTGTAATAGCCTTGTGATAAGGATATGGTATGTACACAATATTCATATTTATACACAATAATGAAATTTTAAGTTGACCAATACTTGTGTAAATTGTAGATTTCATTTTCAACCATATCTAATCTTCACATTTTGTAATTTCCAGCATTATATGTCTTATTAATTTGACATAAGTTAATCCTGAATATGTTAGGTGACCTAAAATTATAATTGAAGAATATGTTGATAGGTTTACTTTTGTTTTTACAAATGTGATATGCAATTTTAGATCTATTATATGAAATATAAGATTGCCCTAGAGTTGAAACTTTTTGGAACACATTGGCTTATTTTCTCTTGAATTTCCTAGTGGATCTGGGTTGTTAAAAATTAAAAGTATAGTTTGTTTTTGGTACTATTTTGTTTATATTTCATAATAACCCTAAGGTTGAAAATTCACAAGGTTAAAATATGTGAAATTTTTGTTTTCCATTAAAACTCTTCAATTTAGAAATTTCTATATCAAGGAGTTGTAATTCCTATTCAAGCAATTCTAAATAATTCATCCTTTATCCAAAAGCATCAACATCCATTCAACATTCTTAATTTTACCAAATGAATCAGTTAACTAACCTGGGTTGAGGCATGCCTGTAATGAAGCCAAATCTGAATTATACTTACTATAATTGGGGTAACAACTCAACAACCAACTCTAGGACCAACAACAACAATGAGAAACAATGTGTGGGGAGAAAATCACCACCCAACCTACCCCTTAGTCAAAGACTAAGAGCCCTTGAGCCCTTAATCAGGAAAGCTATCCCAAACAAATACCTCCTCAACATCAACTTGGCTAGATTAGAACTATCCTTCTCCTCGAGACATCTTCATACCAGTAAGAAATCATCATACTTCATTCAACTAACCCATAAGAAAAAGAAGAAGAACAAGTGGAAGAAAGACCCCCAAGTTCCCCCTTTTCCCTACTTAAATAGCCCCCTTTTATTATTAAAACAATAGTTTATTTGCGTGGATGACTCCATTTGTCATCCATGCACTAGACCCCATTATATGTAATTTTTTTTAATTATGCACCTATTTTATAGATACATTATTATTATGAACCTATAATTACACTTTATTTTACTAGATGAGACACTACATACACCCCCCCCACCCTCTATAGGAAATTTCGTCCTAAAGTTGCATAATCCCCATTTCCTATCCCCATGCAAGACATGCACAACATCACACAATATGCACAACCATCATACAATATGCACTTAGATAACCTGTGAAAATCCTCACAGCAGATCTAAGAGATGATGTGTACCTCACAAGAGTAATTATGATTAAGCAAGAAAATAGAAGAAGAGTGATACATGCAGTATAATGAGCAACATAATAATATGGTACAGTAGAACTCAGATAGAAGCAATAATACTTCGGTCATACTAGATTATTAATCACAAATGGACATATAAATAATACAATGCATGAGGAATTCGAATGCCTAAGGTGGCAATTCGAATTAGCCTTCATGGAGTGATCAAAGGATCACTGGAGTGTCATCGGAGCACAACTAGGTGTCCTCATGATCATCGGAGCGCAACTGGAAGTCTTCATCATCAACAGTGGAGTCATCAATGCTCAAGTAACTGTCAACCATCAGTCAAACTAACTCTGGTAGGTGTAACTGAGTGTAACTCAATGTAACTGAGTGTAACTGAATGTAACTGAATGTAACTGAGTGTAACTGACTGTAACTGAGTGACAACTGGACTGGTAGGTGAAGGAGGGCGAGTTGCTCCCTAAAATCAAGGAAGAAGGGCGCATTAAGCAACTGGAGGGCTAAAACTGAATAGTGAGAAGCTCCTGGGGGATGGATAATTGAGGGCTAGGTGCTGGACTGATGACTGGGATGCATGCAAACCCTAAAAGGTGCATGCATGACTGAAAATGTAAATGATCAAAATACTGGTGGGACTAGGGTGGAGTATAGGAATATCCTAACACCCCCCCTTAATCCATCCTGGGCCCTGGTAACTAAGACCAAAGGTCACCCAATACAATGAATAATAACAATCAATAAACCAAGGAAGTGGGAAAATTTCATGGAAAACATACCCCCTCCTCAAAAAATAGACTGTAAGGCACACATAAAAAATAAAGGCTCCAAACTCAAGCATGTGTGATGCTTGGTCATATGTCTGGAGGTATCTTCTTCTTGGGAAGAAGTGGATCATGCTCAAAAAACATGTGCTTGTACTTGCTCTTCAGATCGAATGTGATGAGAACAAATCCAACAGTATTAGAATGATCCTTGAACCTGTGATTCGAATCAGCTGAGGTAGGATCAAATTTTTGAATGTGCATATAGTCCTTTGTCTTCTCCTTCGAACCACCATGGGTGAGATTATGCCAAAAAGAACTATTACATGTTTGCTTGAAATCAAAATCAGATTTAAGACTTTCAAAACAGTTTCTTGAGATATCCTTTGAACCAGCAGGGGTGAGATCAAAACTATCATATGCATGAGAAATTTTCCCAAGCAGTAATTGCTTAGAACCCAAATTAGATACAAGACTTGAATCATGGCTTCTTGAGATCTCCTTTGAACCATGAGAGGTGAGATCAAAACCAGTAGATGCATGAGAAATTATCCCAAGCGAATGGCAATGGCCATATTCTTCAATGACCTTCTGAAAGCATGAATTTATGATCATATAGTAGTATAAAAGAGATGTTTGCTGAAGAGGAGCGAATGCATTATCTCCATTAGCTGATTTGACCTCTGAAATAATCATGTGATCATGATGCAAACCAACAGACTCTGGTGCAAGAGAGGATTTAGGACCTTCTGCAATATCTAGAGTGTGAGCTGGCACAGAAAGAGAAGAAAGTTTGATCATGAGCGGAGAATCTGCAAGTTCTTTGTCAACAACTTCAATATGAGATGATACTGGTTCATGGTCTGAGAGACCATCAAGAGGAGCGAATGCATCACTTTGTTTTCTTTCGAATGGGTTGGGACCAAGTCCTTCATTCTCTCTGCCAAATTTTCCATCCAGGTGAGCCCATATCTCTTTTGGAGTCCATAACTCTCTTGGAATTTCAACACCATCATGGTATTTGAATTGGAATCTCTGGTATGCACACAAAGAAAACATTATTGCTGCAAAGTGCATGTCTCTTTTATTTAACCAGTCAATCTTCTCTTCAGGGGATTCGAACTCTCTTTCAAAATGACAATCAAAAAGATCATGGATCTTCAAGTGTGCTATCATTCTTGGTTTCCATTCATCATAGTTGAATGGATAAAGAAAAGGGATTCCTTCTAAATCATACATTGAAGCTGTAGAGAACCTGCAAAAACAATATAGAATAACTGCAACTTCTACTGCTGCAAAAATGCAGAAACTGCTGCAACTGCAGCACTCGAAATCTTGGTAATAACCTGCAAAAAACTCTCAAGAATGGAGATAAACAATTCTCTCAACATGCTCTGATACCATGTGAAAATCCTCACAGCAGATCTAAGAGATGATGTGTACCTCACAAGAGTAATTATGATTAAGCAAGAAAATAGAAGAAGAGTGATACATGCAGTATAATGAGCAACAGAATAATATGGTAGAGTAGAACTCAGATAGAAGCAATAATACTTCGGTCATACTAGATTATTAATCACAAATGGACATATAAATAATACAATGCATGAGGAATTCGAATGCCTAAGGTGGCAATTCGAATTAGCCTTCATGGAGTGATCAAAGGATCACTGGAGTGTCATCGAAGCACAACTAGGTGTCCTCATGATCACCGGAGCGCAACTGGAAGTCTTCATCATCATCAGTGGAGTCATCAATGCTCAAGTAACTGTCAACCATCAGTCAAACTAAATCTGGTAGGTGTAACTGAGTGTAACTCAATGTAACTGAATGTAACTGAATGTAACTGAGTGTAACTGAGTGTAACTGAGTGTAACTGAGTGTAACTGAGTGTAACTGAGTGACAACTGGACTGGTAGGTGAAGGAGGGCAAGTTGATCCCTAAAATCAAGGAAGAAGGGCGCATTAAGCAACTGGAGGGCTAAAAATGAATAGTGAGAAGCTCCTGGGGGCTGGCTAACTGAGGGCTAGGTGCTGGACTGATGACTGGGATGCATGCAAAATGCATGCAAACCCTAAAAGGTGCATGCATGACTGAAAATGTAAATGATCAAAATACTGGTGGGACTAGGATGGAGTATAGGAATATCCTAACATAACCTAGTACTGGTGTGGGGGGTGAGAGTTACTCGTGTGGACATCACGGGTAATTCACATACCGTACACCATAACAAATATAACACCCTATTTAACTACATAATTGATTATTCCTACTGAATTCCTAGTATGCAATCAAGGCACACAATTATATACCAATCAAGTCACGCAATTGTGCATCAATTATATTTATGCAATCATGCATCCAACCAAGTAATTCACATGTTTTACTTCCACACTCATGCACCCTCAACCAAAATGATACCATCAGATCATCCTCCAAACACCTCCAATACTTTGGATGGTCCCACTCACCATGTAATGGGCCCTCTGCTGTAACGTGTCTGCGCGTCATGCATAGGCATTAGAATTTCCTTGGAAATTTTCTATGGATTAGCCTCATTGGAAATCATCAAAATATTATTACCAATACACCAACTTCGATATTTAGATTATCATACCTCAAGCATCTTTCAAGGTTCTCCTATACTCCCTCCCTATGCACCTTTAAGGCACCAACCCTAGGCATGAAAATCCTTCTCCATATACACCCCCCCCCCAAACCATGGACTTCTTTTAACTTTATAAAGTTCAAAAAATCAATGGAATAGGTTTATTGATTGATTTTGTCCCCAACCATAAGGTTTTACATGTATAAATTCTCCTTCATGGTTATGGAATCCCAGATATCATTAAATGAACAATCCCCATGATCCTAAGGAGGATTTCATGTCAAGCTTAATTTCACATCATGTCATCAAATAATTAGTTATAATAATGACATTAGTGAACATTTATCATCAACACGAATATTAAGGATCTGCATGCTACTACATGTCATTATGAGAGTATCACATGCTCATAACCGATATCAAGGAACTGCATGCTACCACATTCCATTACAAAAAATTAACATCATCACTAGTATTAAGGAACCACATTCTACCACGTACCATTATGGAAACTTAACATCATCATGAGTATTAAGGAACCACATACTAACACATGCCATTATGGAAACTTAACATCATCACGAGTATCAAGGAACCACATGCTATCGCATTCCATTATGAGAATATTACATTATCATACATCATTATATCCATAATAGCATCATGAGAAGTAAACAACATCATGCTATCATAACACTATAACATCATTATGAACATAAAACTATATAATCATCATGAAATATAAAGGACTATACCAACTAGAGTGTGAAATTATATTAGCACAACATTGTCATCGTTATATGAATGTATGTCATCATAAAGACCATAAAAATATGTAATAATCATGACGTGTATATGTGTGTGTGTGTGGGGCATGATATAACATAATCATGACTTATTCATATCTTATATAATAAGCATACAACTATATAATCATCATGAAATATCAAGGATTATACCAACTAGCATGTGAAATTATATTAGCACAACATTATCATTGTTATATGAACATATGTCATCACAAGGATCATAAAACCATGTAATAATCATAACGTGTGTGTGTGTGTGCGTGATAGAACATAATCATCTCAAAATGTCAGCTTAATTTATGGATCAATCCCTACTAAGGTGGTCAACTTGGATACTAAATAGGGTGGCACTACATTAGCTTTACTTAAAAAGGTAAGATAAATCCTTATGCATAAGCTTTGCATCCTCATAGGTGAGTAATCTTATCTCATGTATTTTGAAATCCATTAACACTCTATTCCAAGGTAATGGTAAATATATTGTCTCAATTCCCATCCTTTAAACATGGTGTCCACCAAATAAATTGTAGTTTTATGGCTTCCATTTTTGCTATATTGCATGGCATTAATGTTCAATTTGTTTTATGAAATGTCTCCTAAGACTTATGCACGTGGCTATATTTTCCACAATATGTCCATTTCCATGAGAGACTGTAGGGATTAAAATATTAATAATTGTTTTTCTATCTAAAATTATTTTTCTAACTATTGTATACCTCCACACAGGCCATCTAAACAATTAAATTATTGATATGTTATAATATATGTTCTAGGTTTCCAAAGTTTTAAATCATCAATAATGATGAATGTGCGAGTGTCGAAATCCTTGATAAACACATCTTTGAGCCCTTTAACATTGGTAGTAAAAACTTTTTAAGTTTCTCTTCAACTAATTGATAACCTTCAAATGATAACATCCCTCTTCTAGTGGTTAGATCTTCTTAATTGTGTCTGAACATATAAGATTACTAGAATTCATATCTTAATCATGGATGTCTTAATCATATTAATCATAATAGAGGGTTTAAGAACATACATCTATCTTGTCTTTCCCGATTCTTTTATATGTATATATTAGTCCTTGTTATTAATACATCTTGTATTGTTTCCCTCAACAATGATGAGTATAGTTGGGTGATTCCTTTAATAAACTTGTTTAAATTGCTTGAATTTATTGTTAGCACAACTACAATAGTTATAAAAATATCAACATGTAATAATCAAGCATTTTGAATATTAACATGATACAATAATACCGGGATCAAAGAAGAGAAAGAGACATGTGGCCACTCAAAATTCAAATGTTCATAGTCATCTCCAAGAAAAATCACTTGCCCAAGGTAGAATGTGTAAGATCATGTTTCTTATGGGACCATCATAGCCCAAGTTGAGTCATCGTGGGGAATGAGTTCACCACACCATAAAGTATATATCATGGGAAACAAGATCACGACACTATCAAGTGGATTTCATGGGAAGCACAATCACCACACCACACCACCAAGAGGACGTGTCAAGTGGATGTCAAATGAAATTTCATTATTCACAACCACAAATCTAGTCACACGAGGAATTTCAAGAGTAATGATCCTCCTCATCTCTTTAACCACTTAGCAAATCTCTTTAACCACTTAGCAAGAGCAATCTTCCATGAGTATGTTGTGGAATGAAATATTCATCATCAGAGAGAGGGATCCTATTTGTAAATACTATATTAGTAAAATATTACACATCATATTACATAGATGGGACACAACATCTTTCGACGTGGTAGACTGTGTACATTGAACTCTATTCAAAAAATTAATTTTGTAGGTGCCCATATGAAAACTTGAGTATAATGTTTCCTATGAAACTTGACAATATAGAAATGTGTCTTATAATTGTGATGATTAAGATGAGTTTAAGGCCATTATTGAAGTTGCTGAATCAATATTGTGAATAAAACCACAATGATTTTGTTTCATGTTCAACTTTCCTACATATTCATCTAAAAGTGTTGTTTCGGAATTTTGACAAAAACATGAAGACATAGAGAAAATGGGATGACCTACCAAAATGGTCTTGTCCTTTCCAATATATAGTATCACTCTTGGACCTGGGTAAATAATCTTGGAGATGCATTAGGGACATTGGTTGTCAAGTTTCACTGGCTCTTTCTTTATAGGATAGAACTTATCAAAAGTAGGGTAATAGCCTAAACTATTCCATCATGATTCCTCTCCAATAGCACAAACATATTTTACTTACATTGTAGATATAAAGTGAATCAAAACTCCATTGAGCAATCAAAAATATTGGGCCATACATGAATAAGGTACACATTCCACAGATGGAAGATGAAGGCAATGAAAGAGACAACTAATATGCATCTTGCACTACTAACAAAACATATATGTGGGTGTTACAAGAATTTGTATATAATTCGCACTATAGGAGAATAAAGAGATGAGAGAAGTACCTGAAGCAATCAAGCAAATGCACAAAAGCACACAACGAATCACCAAAGAGATGGCATTCATATGTGTTATTTAATGTTTACCATATTTTTGTATTGATGGCATAATTATTCCCATATATTTTTCTAGAATTAATTTCATAACTAATCACATGGACTAATTTTTCAAATGGTCACATTGTATTTTATTCATCCATCCAATAGAAAACATTGTGGCATCCCAGGTTCAAACCTCAACTAAGCATATTTGTTGTATGTGGGGTAGCATTTGTACACCTAGGCTTATAATGGTAGTGGACCAGAATCGACCTTGTGTTATGCGAGTACCAGCCTGACCCTAGTTACAAAAAAAAGAAGTGTGTGTGTGTATTCTCAAGAAAAATGTAGGTATCTTTATTCCATGAGTGGTTAAAAGTTACATATCTAATTATATTAAAAGTGATAAGAAAAAACCATGCAAAATATAAACACGATATATGAAAGTTATAATTCTATTAATGTTGGAGTCATCAATTACATTAACATCACTTCTCTTTTATTTGAAAAGCATGCAGTTACATAACTTATCTAATCTAAGTTTCTTTTCTAAATAAAGCCTAAACTACTACATATCATAATTAATAATACTTATTAATGTTCCATTAGACATTGGAGCATTATACTCCTACACTCCCTCTTAATGCTACAATTCTAAATTTTGATTGAAAACAACAAAAATATAAAAGACTTTTCTTCTCTACAAATATGGAATCTTCCATGTACTCAATCATGTTGTTTCATCCCTCTCGTAAGAGTGGAATTCTCAACTATTCTAAATTCTTGAGTTTATGAATTCCTCGAGTTCACAAACTCTTGAATTATCTTGAATTCTTGAGTTCACAAATTCCTCAAATTCCCAAACTCTCAAATCATTGAAATTTCCAAATTCCCAATTACTTGAACAAGAATTCATGTTGAATTAAATCTTATTTTATTCCTTCTTGTATTGAATAGTTAACTACTGAAAACAAGTAATCGCCTTTATTCCTTTGTTTCATTTCTCAACTTCATATGTAACACCCATAAAAGATATTGTGCTGAGAGACACTTTCTACAACCCATGTGGATGAGACGTGTCACATTTGTAATGTATGTCCACTTAATATATATATATATATATATATATATATATATGGATGAGACATGTCACATTTGTAATGTATGTCCACTTAATATATATATATATAATGTAGGTTCATAATTAAAATTAAAAAAGATAGATATTAAATTCTCCAAACATAAATACAATTACTAAATATATTCATATTAAATTCTACAACTCAATATTGAATAGATTGTAAGATCGATCCTCATATGTTGACCCAATATAATATTTTACAAAACTAAAAATAAAGTAATAATATTAATGATCGAATCTCATTGAAATTTTTCTTGGTTGCTTCTCTTGATTGTTGTAGTCAATGAATTTACAAGTTTGGTGCATCGCACATAGAGTAAGTAGGTTTATGAATTGTACATAGAGAGATTAGATGCATCTAGATCCATGTTTCACACATGTAACATTAATAAATTATATATATATAAAAGGTGACCTCCAAAAAATGAAAAAAATAACATTATAATAAAATAAACAAGCATAGGTACATCTTAAGTCAAAATCTATCAAGCATCGAGAGGGATCAAATCCCTTTAAGTGCAAATCTTTCCTTAAAATTTGTGCTCTATTTTTTTTTTACGTCAAGGGATTTGGTCTATATTGATATTTGATAGATCTATAGTTAAGATGAATCTATACTAATTGTTAAACAACTCAAGATGAAAATTGACAATCATAAACTTGAGTTGAAAAAAAACAAACTATCAAAATTATCCTTATCATCTTCTCAATTGTTGAAGCTATCTCTCTAAAGCCACAACTTATAAAAAATAACATAAATATCAATATAATTTTACCCATTGAAGAATACTAGAAATTTAAAATAAAACACGATCAATCAAATAAGATAAAAACATTTTTAATTTGAAAAAACAAATATTTCTATATATCATATTTTTGAAAACAAAACATCTTAAAAAAACATACCATACACATAATAATAATAATAATAATAAATAAACATACAAATACAAATAAATTGACAACTCAAAACCTTAACCTAACTCTTCATTTATCATTTGTATGTCACCATTGTAAATCATTTTATCAAATATTTAGCAATGGAAGATATTTTTGGGTTTCCTTTTCTTGCATGATGAAAGATGCCTCTTCGAATGGGAAACATGTTGGCCTACTTGTTGTTGATTATGAAAGTGGGAAACATGTTGGCCTAGTATTTTTATTCTGAAAGGTGCCTCTTCCTATGGTCTCTTCCTCTAATGGAAAGATGAAAAGGGCCTCTTCTTCAAGTGGGAAAGATGAAAAATGAAAGTGCCTCTTCACGGGAAACATGTTGGCCTAGTTGTTGATTATAAAATGACCGAACAATACTAATTGTTTTTCACTGATAAGTGCCAAGGTAAGAGATAAAGCTATCCATTATTAGAAATTTTAACTTTAGATATTCCTTCAACCTAGTCAATGCCAGTACAAATAATGTATCCATCAATAATGGAACAATACCCTTCACTAAAGAGCATGTCATATTTGTAGAAATGTCTATTTTCCAATAACAATTTTTTAAACTCATGAAATTTGTTTATTTTTTATAACTTTCTTATGTTAGTTATGATCGTAAAAGGGTATGCTTTGCTTGTTGGATAATTGTTATTATTTCGTTAAATTATTTTTTTTAACTCATGAAATTTGTTTAATTTTGGTATTAAAAGTGTTAATTATTGTTATTTTCTTTTGACTTTTTTGTCTTGTAGTTTGAATGCTTTTGGTCGTGTACTATCTATTTCATATAAGGCTAACATCAATGATTTGAATTTGATTCAAGATGTTTGTAGAATGGATTAATCACATATGTTTGTACAAATTATTGTGCAAAAATAATAATGTTGTGTTTTTTTATTAGGGGTAATTAGTGGACATTGTTTTCTTATTGTTAAACACCAAATTATGATAGGTATTTAAAAACTCTTATTGTTGAATTTTTAATATTTGTTATTTTTTATTATCACAAATGCTAGCTATATAAAAAAAACATAGTTGAAAGTGTTTCATGTGATTGATTTTTATTAATTTTTTTTGGTAAGTTAGTAAGTTAGTATTCACGGAGTTTTGAACTTGTGACTTTACACTAGGAGTGCCTCAACAATACACTCATTCACTAACTATTCTACGTCCCGTGGGATTATTAATTGTTGTAGTAAGAAATTGAAATGATTTGTGATAATCTTTGGAGAATATTGATGACGAGTTCCTAGCACTATAAAAGTGTATATGTATATGTATGTGTGTATGTTTATGTGTGTTTGTGACAATCTTAGGAGAATACTGATAACGAGTTCCTAGTACTATGAATGTGTGTGTGTGTGTGTGTGTGCACGCGTTCACGCACATGTCTGTATTTATATTTTTTGAAATAACCATGCACAAGAAACTCCCAAAAAACTTAATCATCTCTCCCCCTCTCTCTCTATCTCCCCATGTGTGTGTGTGTGTGGAGAGAAAGAGAGCCATGAAGGTCAGATTAAGCGGTCATGAGCTAGACATGAGATCTCTCCCCTGAAATTTGGGGAAGTCATGGGTTTGACTCTCTTGATCCCCTCGGGGTTAGGCTTTGTAATCAGGGCCAATAGTTTACTCCATTTACCATCCATGGGTCATGGGGAAGTATTCAAAGGGTTTTGCGCGAGGTTGTTCCTTGTAAAATTAAAAATTAAAAAATAAATGTGTGTGTGTGTGTAATATTCTAGAGAAAAATGTTGGTATATTTATTACATAAGAAGTTAAAATTACATATCGTGCTTGCCCATTTAAGAATTTCAACAACAATAAGGGGTTGGGAAATGATACAAACCAAACACAAAAACGTTTTTGCCTCAACTTTAAGTCTAATTACATACTAATATTAATCAAAGATAGCTTAGAAGATGAAATTTGTCCCTTGGAAAATGCCATAAATTAGTACAGTGTATGTTATTAACACTAGGTTTAAAAGAGTGATAGTTCTTTCATGCCTATACTTGATAATGAGAAAAAGAGGAGGGGTTGTCTTGCCTTGGAAGACATACTTGTGTGATGCATGTTTATTGGATATCCTTCGTGTGAGTTAGGGTTTTCTTCATTTTCCACAACTAGGGTTTTGGAGAGATAGAAGATTGTAATAGTCTTTTGATAAGGATATGGTACGTACAAAATCTTCATATTTATACATAATAATGAAATTTTAAGTTTTCCAATACTTGTGTAAATTGTTTATTTGATTTTCAACCATATATATTCTTCACATTTTGTAATTTTCAGCACTACATGTCTTGCTAATTTGTGATAAGTTAAGCATGAATATGTTAGGAGATCTAAAATTATAATTGAAGAATATGTGGATATGTTTATTGTTGTTTTTACAACTGCCATAAATTTTTTTAGATATATTATATGAAATATAAGATTCCCTAGAGTTGAAACTTATTGAATGCATTGGCTTCTTTTCACTTGAATTTCCTAGTGGATATGGATTGTTAAAGATTAAAATATAGTTTGTTGTTGGTATTGTTTTGTTTATATTTCATTCAGCCAAAGACATAGGTGAACAATTCTCAAAAGCATTGAATTGATTTCAAAGAGAAGACCCAACATTTCCTGTTGGATTAGATAAAGATAATGGTCAGAAAATAATATCTAGCATGGCATTTGGACATCTATGTGAAATGCACTCGAAGATAATATAAAGTTTGTGCTGTATTCAGGAGCATCTACAATACCTTTTATTACAACAATGCAATAACTCTTTGTTGAAATGACTTTATCATATGAAGGTATGTGTGTTTTTGTGGCCTTCAAATCACAACATAGCATCAACGAAGGGTTCAGAGGTAAAGTATTCATTTTTGAAGATCAATTCAACATCAAATTCCACATAAGTGTGTAACTTACAAATAATGTTTTTTTTGTAAGTTTACTTGTATGTTGCATGTTGACACTTGTATTAGTTGTTTGTAAGTGTCAAATAAAGATGAATTGTATGGAGTGCATTCTCGGTAGAACCAAACACCCTTTATTGAGCTTGTAGTGTCTAATTTTGACACTTAAACCTACCTTTGATATATTCTTCCATTGGATCCATAGCCATGTGTTTTTGTTTCCTTTACTTGCAGACATATTTACAAGGCATAGCAGTTAAGAAGATGTCTAGAAGAATGCAATTTAAAGTTTGGATACATATTGCAGAAGAAATTATTCCTACTTCCCACCTTGCACCTGACAAGGGGGGATATCATTGACATTTAGGATTCAAGTTTCGAAGCGTTATCATTCTAACAACAAGTAGTCACGAACTTCCTCAAGTAATCCAGAACAAGTAAGCATGAGCCACAACCAGTTTTAGAGGCCAAATTCGGAGATGTAGCCAGAAGATAGAAAGAGATCCATGCTCCAGAGTAATCATGTGTTCGTGGTATTCTATGTCTAGTGTTGACACTCATAACCACCACGAGACTTTCCACTCCTCACGTTATTCCTAACAGGGGGGTATTATAAACCATTAAAAAAAGGGATTCGGAACAAGTGAGCCTAAACCAAGTCACCTCCATGTTCGACTAAGCTCCAGAGTTTATGGTCATCCTAAAACCACCCATTTAGCACAAGACTTCAACTTCTGCTAGACATCAGATAGTGGTCCCCAAACTACGACTTTCCAAAGAACTGTTGAGTCTTCGTGCCAAGTTCCATATAGAACCTTTGGGCCTTCTTTCCAAGTTTGCAATTTTATGGCCAACCTTAAACCACCCACTTAGTAGAATATTTTAGATTTTGCTAGCCCTTTTGGTTTGTGGTCAGCCAAACCACCACTTCAAAGAGCACTTGTATTTAGCAAGAGATGTCAACTTCTACTAACTTGCTTAACAAATTCATGTTTTCAAGTAGAAATGTTCAATAGTTGGTACCTATCAACTTCTAGTTATTCATCTCTCTTTTCTTGTACTCATATACACCCCTTTAGATGAAGAGGGGGTTTGTTGGAACCTAATCCTTTTTCCTACAAATATTATTATCTTTGTATTCACATGAAAATAAGACCAAGATTCATAGGTGAATATGAAAATTTGAAAGGTGTCCAAGAGACCACATGGAAGATGAATCCAAGGGTCTTCTCATGTATTATATTGTACATTTGATCATGATAATTTGTGCTTGGACACCTATCTTTTTCTCTTGGTTGGATTTATGCCTATTTTCCCTATTGGACACTTAACACGTAATAATCGTAAGGTTGAAAATTCACAAGGTTAAAATATGAGAAATTTGTGTTTTCCATTAAAACTCTTTAATTTAGAAATGTCTATAGTAAGGAGTTGTAATGTTTATTCAAGAAATTCTAAATAATTCATCCTTCATCCAGAATCATCAACATCCATTCAACATTCTTAATGTTACCAAATGAATAAGATAACTAAGTCGAGTTGAGGCATGCATGTAATGAAGCCAAATATGAATGATACTTACTATAGTTGGGATAACAACTCAACAAGAAGCTGTAGGACCAGTAACAACAATGGGAAACAATGTGTGGAGGACAACTCACCACCCGAACTACGCATTATTCAAAGACTGAGAGCCCTTGAGCCCTTAATTAGTAAAAATTTCCAAAACAAATATGTCCTCAAAATAAAATTGGCTAGATTAGAATGCTCCTTCTCCTCCGGACCACTTTACACCAGTAAGAAATACTCATACTTTAGTTAACTAGCCCCTAAGCAAAAGATGAAGAATATGAGGAAGAAGGATCCCCAAGTGCCCCTTTTTCCCTCCTTAAATAGCCCCCTTTTATTATTAAAATAATAAATTTTATTTGCATGGATGACTGCACTTTCCATCCATGCACTTTACCCCATTATATGTATATATTTCTTATTATGCATCTATTTCATATATTGTTATTTTATGCACCTATAATTCATGGAAAATTTTAAGGATCGATAAGTTTTTTAAAGTGTAGAAACTTTGGCAAATCTTACTAATTCTTAAATTTCCAAACATAAAATGTTTTGCGATATTTTTTAAAAAGATTCAAATTTCCAAGGATTTTATATAGTTTCTGGATAATTTTGGCGATTTTTAGAGAAAAAAGTTTTACCCCATGGAATTTGGGCGAATCAATTTAGAAAAAATGACAATTTGTGAATCTTGTTTTGGAAAAAAGATCCCCAAAAAGGTCCAAAATTATCCCATGGGCTAAATGTCACCACTAAAATTTCCCCTGCTATAATTACACTTTATTTTACTAGATGGAACATTACACACACCCCCCCTTCAAATTCATCCTAAAGTTGCAGCATCCCCATTTCTTATCCCCATGCAAGACATGCACAACATCACACAATATGCACAACCATCATACAATATGCACTTGAATAACTCATGTTATTGTGTGGGGGTGAGAATTACTCATGTGGGAATCATGGGTAATTCTCATAACCTACACTATAAAAAATATAACACCCTATTTAACTACATGATTGATTTCTCTTATTGAATTCCTAGTATGCAATTAAGGCACATAATTATACACCAATCAAGTCACACTATTGTTCATCAATTCTATTTACACAATCATGCATCCATCCAATGGATTCACATGTTTTAGTTCCACCCTCATGCACCCTCACCCAAAATCATACCATCAGAACAAACTCCAAACACCCCCAATAATCTATATGGTTCCACTTGTCATGGCATGGAACCTATATTTTAACTTGTGCACGTATCATGCAATAGGAATTGGAAGTTCCTTGGGAATTTTCTATGGCTTAGCCACCCTCCTAACTTCAAATAAATCTACAACCTCATTAGAATTAACTAGAATCTAGGCCTCATTGGGAATCATCAACATCCAATTATCAATACACCAACCTTGACATTTAGATTAGCATACCTCATGCATATTGAAACTTGTCATATACTCCCTCCTTATGCACCTTTAAGGAACCAAACCCAAGAATCAAAAATCCTTCTCCATATACCTCCACCCCCAAAAAAACCATGGACTTCTGTTAACTATATAAAGGATAAAAAAAAACCATTGGCATATGCTTACTTATTTAGTTTGTACCCAACCCATAAGGTGTTACCTGTATAAATTATCTTTCATGGTTATGGTATCCCATGATATCATTAAATGGGCCATCCCTCCAATCCCAAGGGGGATTTTATGTCCAACTACATCTCACGTCATGTCATCAAAAGAATTAGTTATAATAATAACATTAGTGAGCATATATCATCAACATGAATATCAAGGATCTGCATGCTACCACATGCCATCATGAGAGTATCACATCCTCATTATGAATATAAAGGAACTACATGCTACCACATGCCATTATAAAAATTTAACATCATCATGAGTATTAACGAACCATATGCTACCACATACCATTATGGAAAGTTAACATCATCACAAGTATCAAGGAGCCACATGCCATTTTGGAAACTTAACATCATAAAGAGTATCAATGTCATGTCCCCATCTATCAATCCAACCAATAGAGGGGTTCATGAACAAATTATAGGATTCTAAATTTCTCCCCATAGCCATTTTATGAATTCATAACATTTAGATTATGTGTGCACATGCATAGACAAAAATACACAACAGAAATAAACTATATCCACACACATCTAGCATGCATATACACCAGCATAATCATCATAATGATCAAATAAAAACATTGCACGTTCCTATAATACCCCCATTTTGACCCTTGGAATTATTGGCTTAATATGTAAATATTGTAAATATGCAGTCCATGATTCCTAGCATGGAGCTCAAGGCTAAGGCCCTGCTAGTGAATGCTCCTCTTATAAAGGCATGTATTTTATATATTGTGGACATGTGCCAATTGGCCATGGAATAATGTAACAACATGTAAATATTTATAATACAAATAAAATGTCTGAGAGCTGGCTATGGTGTATATGCTAGGGAGAGGTGAGGGTGTGGGATCCAATCCTTTGTTTCCAAGTGTCATCTTGAGAACCCCTTGTTCCATAAATGGTAAGCAACTACCTAAGTGGACTTCCATGTTGATATTTATTTCTATTGTAAGAAGGAAGCTGAGAAATCGGCTCATGAATTTAATGGAGCATGGGATGATTGTAGAAATTCGTATGGGATTAGTTTTGGGTACCCAGAAGTCAATATTCCTCATGGGAATTCATTTCATTTCACTCACATTCTATTGTTTTGCAACCTGACACCAATTCGGAGTATGCTATTCATTCCTAGCAAGAGAAATAACATAAATTGCAACTTGAGAAAGAGACCTATTTCAAACTGTAAAAAATGCCCAGAAAATCGCGTTGGTCATGAAATCCATTGGGGGATCCATAGAACTAAACCATGGGGTGAATTTGAGAGTATGAAAATCCCAAAAATCTGTGTGAGAACCCAAATTTGGAAGCCTGAAAATTGAATTTCATGACTACAAATTAGTATGGCCAAAAAGCAGAGAATCCGAGAGACCATTGACGTCTGAGAGATATTAAAGGTTGGAATTTATTGAAAAACCTACTGTAGGAAAATATCTCTAAAGTTTTAGCAACTTGGACCTTTCTATGTGCACCCTGAATAGCACTGGAGGGAAGGGGCACCAGAGGGATTGTGTAGCAAAAAGGGGACCTTCCTTGTGTTGGGTGTGGTAGGTATTGTGGGTGCTAAGGCTGTCTGAGACCAATTGAGATGCTTGTAGATATGTGTTTGAGCTCATTGGTTTAGTATTCACCTCCTTTACTTCCTTGTATGATTGATAAACCCATATGTGTGTTGGATTAGCATGAGAGGATGTTTATATGGCCATGAGTGAGCCTGTCTAGTTCCTCCCTAGTGGATATATATCCCAGCTCGAGGGTGGCCTCTCAGGAGAGAGATAAAGTGTTGGACAAAGTTCCTATGGCTAGGTGGAACGTTTCTCTTCCATAGCTAGTTGCTTGGGTGACTTCAATTAAAAGATAAGTGTTTATTGTTAACTTACTAATGTGTTAACTATGTTTGATTTTTATTGTTATGCTTGTGACGAAGATGTTGGTATATGCATGATGTGTGGGTGGAATGAATTTATCTTCCATTGTGTATTTTTATTATGCATATGTACACACATTTAAATGTTTATAAATTTTGTAATATGGTCGTGGGGGAGAAATTTAGAACCCCCACAGATCACTCATGTCCCCTCTATGGTCAAATTGATGGGTGGGGACGTGACAGAGTGGTATCAGAGCTAATGGTTGCAACACCGAGGATTTTTGGGGCCAGAATCCACACTCACAAGCAAAAACATCAGAGATGCACATGAAGTGTTGATAACATTTTGGTTAAAATCGTGGGTTTAAATTTATGGATGGTGCCTTCACGAATCCCTTGAATTAATGTGTGTACTTCCAACAGGAGTGGCAAATTGAATTGAGGAAGTTGGGGAAATTTGGATCCTATAGACTCATTAGAAGAAAGAATAAATCATGACCAATTGGTATGGTTCACAATGCACCCTCAACTTGCATGCTGGATAATGGCATGTGGGAATCCGTCGGGAAGATACCTCCTAACCACATGTTGTATTTTAATTGGAAATAGATCCAATTTTATTCTTCCCAAAACCACTTTCTTAGCGAGTCGTTACCACTCTTGGAATTGACAAAGTTGGAAAATTTGAGGTGGACCCCATCTGTACCATGTAGGAAAGAGGGGTATCACATGGACCAACCCCACTGAAAATACATGCAGGTGGACGATGTCCACAATTTGTAGGCATCATGTAGTATGGATCCGCAATGATTGTCGGTATGTCATCAACCGTCGGTCATCGGTCATCGACGGGTATCTGTAGGAGTACCACAAAGAGGAGTTCCTGGGGAGTCACAGAGAAGCTGCGTTGGCGCAATGGAGAATAAGTACGTGGAGTTTCATGGAGAATATTCCGGGATAGTACCACAAAAGAAGGTCCGTGGGAAAGAAAGAGAAATTCACGAGCATAAAGGAGGAATCTCTATGGTTTCGATGGTTTTCAATCAGCAGTTTTCGGACGTCGGTTGTCGGCTCGCATCCGTGAGGTTCCCAAAATGTGCCTCAAGGAATAGGGAGCATAGAAAGTTCCATGGGTGCAGTAGAGTATAAGTCCATGGAGCTCGTCAGTTGGCAGTTGTCAAACGTTGGATGTTGCTCGTCACTTATCGGTGTGCATCCACAGGGTTACAAGAATATGTCTCCAGGAATAGACCATGGAGCGAAGTTTGTGGGTGTAACAGAGTACAGGTCAATGGTGGTCATCAGTGATCAGTCGTAAATGGTCGGTCGGTCATCGTCGATCGTCGGTCATCTATCAGTAGTCGTTGGTTGGAAGTGCACATCCACATAGGTACAAAATGTGCTTCGAGAAATAGGCATGTGGGGAAAGGTCCACAATGGCCGTCAGCGCACATCTGTGGGGAAATGAGATTGTGATCAATGAATATGATTCACAACATATCCAAAACTTGCACATTAGATAATGGCTGATGGGAAACCCGTTGGGAACATACCACTTATCCACGTGTTATATTTTAATTGGCAACGACTCTAATAATAGCCTTCTTGAAACTACTTTCTTGGTGAGTCGTTACCACTTATGGGAATGGAAATAAGCAGTGGTTTTGACCCTCGATTTTCAGATGCTGAGAATCAGAAAAAGGCATTGAACTTATGCGCCAGATTGAGCGAAATCTGATGATTTAAAAAAAAAAAGAGGGTGTTTTCCTTTACCAGCCCAGTATCGATGCACAAAGGCCGCAATATCGACGCACAAAGGCCGCAAGGGGGAAATCCCCCTTGACCCCCATTCTTTTTTTTTAAATCAACAAAGTTGGATTTGGAATTTAACTGCAGCTATTGGAGAAGCATAAAATTGGGCAAATTGTGGATCATGAGGGGGGTGTTACAGAACTGTAAAAAAAAAACTAAGTCAGAGAAAGCGAAAAAGTCAAAAGTAGTCAAACCCAGAACTTTATAGAAGTTGCTAGAGCATCGGATTGAAGATCTAAAATTTGATGAGTGATCCTTGTTATATGTACTAACAATTCCCTGTAGAAAATTATGTATATTTCTCTCTATATTTCCTTCTATAGGTGGATGAGGTTGGCCTCTGAAGCTAATTGCACCTATAGGAAAAAGTGCAGAATTGGGAAAAATCAACATTCTTGGTAGAATGTAACTTCCATGTATGACATCAGAATGAAGCATGAAGATAGGTGTTGGAAAGCTTATCTAGAGGGTAAAAATGGTACAAGGCCATATTTTGAGAAAGGAATTCATATGTCCTTGGGATTCGAAATGAAAAATGCCTATAACCTTAATTTGATGGAAATTGTCAATAGGAGTATTTCCAGAATGCATGAAAATTATTTTTTGGAGTATTTCTCATAATATAGTGAATCCAAAATATAGGAGAATCCAATTGAAGGTTCATATTTTTGAAACAAGTTTTTAGATTGCTTCAATTGACAACAAAGCAGAGCCTCTAGGCCCAACTGGGTAATAAATTATCAATGTGGGTGGCCTCCAAAGTGACCAAGATTTTTGAAAAATTGTGCATGATGGTACAAGTGTGTGCCAAAGGTGAGACTAACTCAAAATGAGTAGATTTTTGGTCCACCTACTCTGCCTTGTATGCGAGTCAGCTTTGGTTAGCTCGCGTGTACCCTCTAATGATAGTTCAATAGCCAGCGTATATACGCCACTGTTCTGTGAATAGTTGCGTACAAGTCCGGCTTAGCCTTGTTTGTGATCTTTGGTTGTTGTTGGGTGAATTCTGGGTGTTCCTGAGTCTTATTAGGCCTATATCATGACTATTTCATGCTCTTTTACTGACTAGAAACTCCTCTTTCTTTCATTTTTTGAGAATTTGGTTTTCAACCATTTTTTTTTTTTATAGCTCATTAGCTTAGTTGAGTCTTGCCTTTTGGGGTTTGTTGGGTTGTCTGCTTTGCATGCTCTGCATTCTTTTATAGAAAGTGTTGATTCTACTTGCATTCTTCATTCATTTATATTGAAAAATACAAAAACATTGTTTGCATTTTCATTTCATTTATAGTGAAAATACAAAAAAAAAATTGATTTATGTATCTACATTTTGCATTAGAGTGCCTGTGCTTTCATTAGGGATTGCTTTTGCATGAAATTATAAAGAGATTGCATTTTTATTTTCGAAAAGAAACATTGGTTTGATTGTCATTTAGTGGCATATTTTTCCCATTGATAGAAGAGTCTAGTGTTTTTTGGATTTGCATTTATTGAGTCATCTCACATCACTAGTTTCACGACCATATCCCTTTGAGTAATCACAACCATTAAAATTAATGTTTAACTAAAGAATTGATTAGAACATTTTCTTTTCTAGGGTGCACCAACTAGCATAGGTTTAGATTCTTGGAATAGATCACTGTGAGTTAACAATGCAAGACTATTAAACAAACATTATGTGTCTGACCAGGGAGTGGTGAAACCCATGGTATACATCGGTGTTCTAAGGACGCTCTACTCAAACCAGAGTTAAGCATGAGGTCACAGGAGGTTGGTTGCGGAGATATCCCTCCAATACTTGCTGAACGTGGGAGATATTTCTAGGATTTGTTCTTATCTGGGGATTCTTGGGGGATTTGACCCTCTTGAGTTTCAGGCTTAGTTACCCTGCCCATACGATGGATCCCACCTGCGACTGTTGGCATGAGCATTGGTTATACGTGGTGGCCATAGTTGATTTACCTAGGTATCACGTAGGGTACTTGCAATGATTATTCTGTGAGTGTCCTGAGTCAGACAACATAGTTGTGTTCTCACAGTGAAGTCTGGGGGACCTTATAACTAATTTTGTTACCTCCGGTTATAGTTTGGGAGTCCTAAGCCTCTCCTAGGAGAGACATACTAGCTGTAGTGTCAGGAGGTCCCTTGAGCCAGTCCCCTGTTGTGTGCATTTGGTTGTAGTTTCTTTTAGGTGTGTGCTCTGTGACGATCTAGTAGGCCATTAGGAGACGTTTATTTGCTGACCTTTTGAAGTCATCATGGATCGAGATCTGCCTCTCCGTCGATCTCATTGGTTGGCTGGTTTACCAGCTAGCGATCCGTCACAATCTCTTCGCAAGAGACGTTGGAGGACTATCACTGGTCCATTATTCACATCTCATGAGCTTTCAAGAGATCCCATTATGAGTTCCACATCTAGCACGTCGGGAGTCCCCTCGACTCCGTCCGCTAGTCCAAAGTGAACTTTCCCTCCTCACGTATTCTCTCCGAGGAATGATTGGGAGGGAGGTTCATCACACATCACTCCTCCTGGGTCTCAAACATCCCATCCCATGAGTACGAACCCATTTGATGAAACATGGTCATCATGTTATTTGTATGGTTCATCCTTGGGTATGCCAGGTTTTGGTTCTACATCCGTCTCTACGACCTCAAACCCTTTTTCATTGGGTATGCTCGGTTTTATGTCGATTGTTACTTCCACCATGTCTAGTAGTCATGCTAGCTCTAGCATTGGGATTGGGGGCACTATACCCCCTTACACTACTCATCAGTTTGGGAGTGGTCACATCCCTCCATCTTTTCCGAGTGTTGGCGGAGGACCTCCTCCTTTATCAACCTCTAGTGTTAGTGTGAACCCATTTTCGAGTGGAGGTTTCACGATAGGTACCATATCTACAACTTACATTCCATCCGTTAACCTGGATGCCTCTACAAATATGCCTATACCGATGAATTCTTATATGATCCCGCAACATCCTCCTCCTTCTAGCTCCTCAATTCCATGGAGTGGGCACATACCATTTTGTGACCTTATTCGACTAGTTTTCCTACGTCGAGTAGTTATATGGGAGCCCATTCTTATGGGGGTAATTTTCACGGTTATTCAACCGGTCCTAACCATTATCCCATTTTGTCCTATTGAATCCCTTTGATGCACATACCTCTGTATCCTTATATGGGTCATTTTGGAGGAGGATATCATCCTTGTGGTCATGGTCACAGTTTCTATCAGAGTTCGTCGGCACCTCAGGTGTCGGCTACGATGAACACAGTCTCACCTTCGCAGAGTCAGTCTCTTTTGGGAGCTTATAATCAAGCTTCGCAACCTCAGCTCTCCTTTCTTGCTAGGTTAAATTTACCCGATCTTTCAAAGCTCACGAATGATCCGGTGTGTCATGACCCTACATGGCCCCCAGTCCCCACCAAGCTCTCCTCCGATGTCCCAAAGTTTGAGGGGAAGAAGGATGAGGATCCAGGTGATCACGTCACCACTTTCTATTTATGGTGCTCCTCGAATTCCTTGAACCACAATTCTATTTGTTTGAGTCTATTTCAACGCACCCTCACCGGGGCAGCTGCGAAATGGTATGTCGAGTTTCCTGGGGGCACACATAGGAGTTTCAATGATTTGGATTTGGTTTTCCTAGATCAATTTCAGTTTCCAGTTCGTTACGATACTGGTACCGAGATTTTATCCACCTTTCGTCAGGACAAAGCCACACATATCTCTGATCATATTCAAGAGTGGTGCTGATGAAAGAGGCTAGTGAAAGCCAACATTCCTCCAGAGTTTCCGTTGGAATGGTTCCTCAAGTATTTGCTCCCTTACATTTCAAAGGACGTTTCATTGTCTGGTATTATGACTGTGGAACAAGCCATTTTTAAAGCTCACCAGCTAGACCTAATCTATGCTCAGTCTGGAATCTTTAATGACATTATACCTGACCCATCGAGATCACGACATGAGCCCAAGCCCGTTCCTAGACCGCATGTCGATGGAATTGTTGGTTCCACAAGTACTCATCCCATAGATTTGGTTACGAATCAGATGAACAATTTGTCTATTAACCAATGTACCTCTGGACAGGCTCACGCCTCGTCCATTTCCACCCAATCATTCGATGTTCATTCTATACAATCGACAAACCCATCGGGTAACCAACAACTTAGTGGGAAGAAGAAGGGGAAAAATAATTGTAGGGGTGGGAACAATAGAAACAATAACCCTAAGAAAGAGAATGCTAACCCTCCTCGGGATGGTGGACATGCTGGTGGGGACCACAAACCTAGATGTAAAGTGAAGTTTCCTTGTAAGCTTTGCTTGAAAGATCACCTTACACATTTGTGTCCTCGTATCGAGGAAGCATCGAAGCACCTTGAGCAGAGCCCAGCTGTGCTGAAGGATCCCCTTCCTCATCATCAAAATATGGCCTTGAGTGCTTCCATCACTACTAATGGGACTAATGAAACTTCGACATCCTCTACCCATGCCGACGGTTTTGGATGCACTAACATGGTTAAATCGGAGGTTAGTATTGCTACTCACTCACGTGATTATGGATATCCATGAACTTCATTGGGGAATGAGCCCCCTCCACTTGAGACTCCACTGCATATTGAGAAGCCCAACTCTATGCCACATATACTGAAAGGTGTTCTCAAGCGCTTGACGCACAATCCCAATGCCCTAGCCTCCCATAACTACTCAATTGTGGAAGATATGGGCCAGACTCCGTGTGCCATGTCGGCTCTCGAGGTTCTCCAGGCTTGTCCTTCACAAAGGACCACCCTTTTATGTGATTTGGGAGTCTAGGATCAATGTAGCCCAAATGTTATCAAGTTCGACACTACTGATGTTGAGCCTCGGTTTCCCTATCATGTGGATTTCCAAGTCTATGTTAGGTGCCTACAAGTTTACTGTGGTTGACGAAGGTGCTTCCACTTCAGTAATGTCTTTATCTTGTTGGAAGGCTCTCGACTCTCCTCCATTGTCAAAATCTATGACCATGCTTACTGCATTCAATGGCCTTTTGTTTAGGCCGCATGGCATTATCCCCTCCCTTAAGGTCCACTTGGGTGGGAAGACCGCGCCAATAGAGGTCGAGGTGGTTGATGCGCCCATAGACTACAACCTTTTACTGGGTCGGAATTGGATCTATGCTATGAGAGTGATCGTGTCCTCTATTTTTAGAGTTATCTACTTTCCCCACGAAGGCAATATTGTGACTATTGATCAGCTATTTCACTAGTTCCAGTCCCACAGGATCACCAGGAACTGTAGTTCCTTAGATTGAAAATTCTCAGCCGATAACTGGGAATATTGGTGTAGGATTGTATTCCTCTTTGATGGGATCTTTCGATTTTGTTGCACCAATCTCCTTTATAGGAACCGTCTCCGATAGTGCTCCATCCTCATTGAATAATGTACCATTCCGGACATTGTACTTTAGTGATCCGTGGAATCTAACTTCCACGAGTTCCTCGTATGGAGACGTTTCGCACGTTGGGATGGCTATGCCCTTATCTGCAGCCGAGCTTGCTTATCATGATATTCAACAAGCCACTGCAGAGCCAGATCTCTCCTCTTCATGGATAGAAGAAGAAGAGCTCGTCATGCTTCCGCATGGGTAGTCGACTCATCTTGCTCACATTATTTCCTTGATGGTACTTTGCTTTCGGATGAATCTATTATCGAGGCCATGTACGGTAGTGATAAGCCTTGGGAAGATCTCCATCATCGATCTTATTTTCTTCCCAACCTTGACCTTATTGAGTAGGAAGAGTTTCGGTCGACTCTTGCAGAGAAAGTTGGTCACCCTGTGGCTCCTTTGGATTCACATGGTATTTACACGGAGGGGAATATGGATAATATTTCCCCTACCATTACGATCAACATTTCTCGCACTCCCAGAAATATTGAGAATGTATACATTGGTGCCGATTGTTCCCCCGAGGAGATCTGCATTTACATCGAGTTATTCAAAGAATTTTAGGATGTGTTCGCCTGGTCATATGAGGATATGCCAGGTATTGACCCTAGTATTGTCGAGCATGAGATTAAGACTTACCCAAATGTTAAGCCTGTTCGAAAACGTATTCGTGCTATGAATCCTAGGAAGGCAACCGCTATTAAGGCAGAAGTAGAGAAACTACTCAAAGATGGTTTCATCTACTCAGTTCCCCTTACTGAATGGGTATCCAACCCCGTTCCTGTGGATAAGAAGTAGGGAAACATCCGAGTGGGTACCGATTTTTGAGATCTGAATAGAGCATGTCCTAAAGATAACTTTCCCACTCCATTTATATACCAAATCTTGGATGCGTGTGTGGAAAGCGAAGTGTTTTCGTTTATGGATAGTTTTTCAAGATACAATAAGATCCAAATTAAACCCAAGGATCAACATAAGACTGCATTTATATGTCCTTGGGGTACATTTGCATACCGGAAAATGCCCTTCGGCCTTAAAAATGTCAGAGCTACTTTTTAGCGGGCCATGACCTATGCTTTTCATGACCTTAAGCGCATATTGGAGGATTATTTGGACGATCTTGCTGGTCACTCTCGTAAGAGAGTAGATCACCCTAGTCACCTCCGCCTTGTCTTCGAAAGATGTCAGTTTTATAAGATTCGTTTGAACCCAAACAAGTGCATCTTTGTCGTGAAAACCAGTCGCCTTCTAGGGTTTGTAGTCTCAAAAGAGGGTATTAGAGTCGATCCTTTAAAGGTTGAGGCAATACTTCGGTTGCCTCCCCCGCGTAAGTTGATTCAAATTCAGAGCCTCCAAGGGAGAGCCACTTTCTTATGCCATTTTATCATGAACTATGCCAATATTACTAAGGGTTTTGCACGATTATTGAAGAAGGACACTCCTTTTATCTGGTATGAGCGAGCCCAGCAGTCTTTCGACGCTTTAAAGAAAGCCTTGGTATCGGCCCCTCTTCTTAGTCCACCTGACTTTGCAAGAGATTTTTTGCTTTATGTGGCTGCGTCTCAAGAGATGATTGGTATGGTCTTAGTTCAGGTGGATGATGTGCTTCAAGAGCATGTTGTCTATTGTCTTAGTCGAAATCTAGTAGACACTGAACTGGGATATTCTCACGTCGAGAAATTGGCCCTTGCGACTGTTCATGCAGTCCAATGATTACAACATTATATTTTGCTTAGGAGAACCATAGTTATAGGACATGTCAATCCGTTTCAGTTCATGCTCTCACATCATTTAATTGGGGGGAAATATAATAAATGGATTGTCATTCTTCAAGAGTTTGATCTTGATTTTGCTTCGGCGAAGTCAGTGAAGTCCTTGGCTTTCGCAGAACTTATGTCAGATTTTTTGAGACTTGATGAGGAAGTAGTCCATGAAGACTCATTTGTGGATGGACATTTATTTTTTATCTTGTCAATGGACCCTTGGTATGGAGACATCATTATATATCTCCAAACTCTGAAGTTCCCTTCGCATTATTCGCGAGATGAGCGGCGGCGTGTGAGACATCACGCCAAAGATTATGTCATCGTCGGTGAAACTTTGTATCGTAGAGGAAAATAATCTATCCTACGTCGTTGCTTAACTCATGAAGAAGTGGAGCTAGTGCTTAATGACTGTCATAGTGGATCGTGTGGTGGTCACTTATCCGGGCTTGAGACAGCCCAATGTATCTTGTGAGTAGGCTATTTTTGGCCTACGATATTCAAAGACTGTGTAAACACAATGAAGAGATGTCACCCTTGCCAAGTGTTTGCTTGAAACATGCGCTCGCATCCTACTCCTTTACATCCGATCGTCATCGTCGGTCCCTTCACCAAGTGGGGGCTTGATTTCATGGATTGCAACCCAGCTTCGGCTGGGGGGCATCATCACATCATAGTGGTCATTGATTACTTCACCAAATGGGCCAAGGCCATGCCGACCGTTAAATTCGATGGTGCAACTGCAGGCCACTTCGTATTCAATCAAATTATAGCTTGATTTGGTATCCCAAAGGAGATTGTCACTTACCATGGAAGTCACTTTAAAAACAAGATGATGGCAGAATTATCACTTAAGCTTGGGTTTCGACAAGATCACTCATCTTCTTATTATCCCCAAGCGAATGGCCAGGTTAAGGCAGTAAATAAGTCCCTTAAGGCCATTCTCCAAAGGACCATCCGGCAAAGCAAGAGTAATTGGCATATTATGTTGTATCCTGCTTTGTGGGTGTATCGAACCGCAGTAAAGACTTCCATCGTTTTCTCACCATTTCAGTTAGTTCATGGTGTGGGCTCTATCTTACTGATTGAATGTGAAATCCCTTCCTTGAAACTAGCTATAGAGCTCCTTCCTGATACATCAGATGTTGAGCAACGTTTGATCCACCTCGAGCAACTTGATGAACAACATCGAGATGCCGCCGTGGCTATAGATGCCAACAAACGTCATGTTAAGGTTCAGTATGATAGGTCTGTCCGTCCCCGGAAATATGTTGAAGGTGATTTGGTCCTTCTTTATGACCAAGCTAAGGAACCCCTAGGGGCAGGCAAGTTCAACCCAATGTGGCACGGTCCTTACGTAGTGAGGTGTGTCCTCGATAAAGGAGCCTATGAGTTAGAGGATTATGAGGGGAACGCCTTGAAGGAGCTTAGAAACGGGCTCTAACTCAAGCGATATTATGCTTGAGCTTCTAGCTCGAGCTGATAATTTTGTATACTATTGTATATTTTTTTTGTACGTAGTTTAGTTTTCTTTTGATTTTTTGAGTCTACTTATTCACTTCCATTTGGTTGACAGATGTCAGCGGAATCTCCAGTGTTCTTGCGATTCGTGGATGGGGCTAGACATCATACGTAGAGACTAGCTTCTGTTGTGTGGGTTATTTAATCACCCGACCATCAAAGTGTGTCTTCAGGAGGTGCTTGTCTTCGTCCTACATCCAACAATGTGGCTGAGTACACTACTATTATCGAGTTACTTCGCGATGCCATTTCACATGGTGTCCAGTCTTTAGAATTCTTCCTGGATTCACAACTGGTTGTGTCTTAGTTGAATGGAACTACGCTACTAAGGAGGTTCTTAAGGGTAAGACTCTTGGAGCGTCAATTTGTTTTCATTACATACATTCATGTTCCAAGACGTTTTAATAATGTATCTAATGCATATGCTAATTATGTCCTAGATTGGCATTTGTCACATCAATAAAAGAAGCACACAAATAACATTCATTCATACATTTGTACATACATAATAGTAGAGCCGGAAAATCATAGTTTTTCATTATCAAAATATTATGTCCAAAATGTGCTGTCATAGTACAAAACTGGAGCTCGTAGCTCTCAAATATACAATTCGATACAAAAAATAGTGAGACCCCATGGAATCTAAGCCCGACGGGGAGCTCTAGCCTCCTGGGCTGGATGAGTCTGCATGTAGTAGTGTACGGCATTGGATATACCCCGGAGCAGCTGCACCCATGTACCTGGTACCCCAACCACATGTATCTGCATATCCTCTAGGAGATGCTCTAACTCGATCACCATTACTCGGGTAGTCATACGAGTCAGGTTGACCTGCACAGTCTCCAATGTGCGCTCTTCCACTGCACCTACTACCTCCCCTCCCATACCTCTATGGAGATGTCTTGGGAATCCCCGTGGTCTCCTCGAACCGAAGTCTGCGAGCAAACAGTCATAGATCAATATATGATACCACACAAAAAAGATTTTTTCCTTCACTTATATCAAAAATCCAAAAAAAATTAAAATATTCAAAACTTTAAAAGAGTAGTCTTGCCAATGTCCCCGAATGTGGCCCCTGGTGGGAGTGGCATGTCTCAGTCCCCTTGATAGTCTATGCCCTCATAGGGGTAGTCATCGATGGTGATCACCTATCGCCACCACCAGTGGAAAAGCTCATCAGAATATGGGGAAGCTTGTCGGCCTCCCCTCTGCCGTGTCAATATCTCTTCCCATCGGGTCTGGGATGGATCTCAGAGACTATGTGGAGGGACTTCAACCCTCATACTCAAGCCCGACACCCTCTCAAAGAAGAAGCTGCACAATATACTACCAAAATCGAAGTTTTTGGCCCGCCCTAGTTTGCACTCCATTAGCTGGTTATTCATAGTACCCAGCAATGTTGTGCACCAGTCATATACTGTCAGTCTCATGCTTTCGGCTGCATATAATATCAATGGCCTTGAAGCCTGATGAAGTGAAGCTGATCCTGCAATCCTCTCGAGAGTGAGGACAATGATATTTATCCTTAGGCTTGCTATAGCCTATATGGGGATATGGCTACCCACCTTCTGGGTTCCATCAATACAATACTTGTCAATGTAATCACTGATAGTGATTCCTCCCCCCATGCTGCGAGACCTAAGACTCGCTACCTCTCCTTGGCAGTACAAACCAGTGATGAAATATATATCTTCCACCTCCATTGGAAGTGGTTTCCCATCTAAATCAAAATGTTGTGCTTCTACATCTCAATAGTTGACCAACGTGCTGAGTAATTGAAGAGGAGGTTGAGAGCACTAACCTGGTCTAGACGGCTCATGATTCTAATGCTCATAGCTCCCATAATCGTCGATTGAAGATCAAAGGTAAAAACAACCCAAATGCACTATGTGGAGTGAAAAGTAAAAATAATATGGTAAAAACAATTCTTTTTACTATTTATCAATTTTCCAAACCCACTTTTATATAGTTTTTGCCATTTTTTGAGTTTTTGGATTAATATGTCATCATGAAGTGCCTTTTTGAGCAATTTTTTCCGACGAGAGTGGATTTTTGAACCATTTCGCGCCTTTGGCAGGTATTTTCTACACCTGGCATATAGGTTAGGATGTCATTTCGCCTGCATTTTTTCATCGACCTTATGACCATAGGTGCGACCCCACTTTTTAACTGACATAGAACCTCTATGTTTCTTTAGAAGTGTCGTTATCTGGCGGTAGGGCTTGTCTGACCATGGGGTGCCCTAGTTAGATCCTTTTATGTCTTTTGGCACCCATGATTTTGTTGCTCCTTAAGTTTGGGAGTCATTTGTAGTCACGCCATGACATTGCGATAAAGACTCATACTCTACTTTATCTTTATTCTGGCCATCTCCCATGAGGACTCCCCATTTATGTCGAGTTGTGAATGCATTGCATTATTCTGCTTGCCTTTGCGCCTTGTGCTGGCTCCCTCTTTTCGCAGTTATTAGCCATGTTCCTGAGCACTTCACTTCCGAGCCAAGCAGAGCCTTCAAATATCTTTCGGAGCTTGATGACACTTTACCTTGAGGGAACACCCCCCCGAGTGTCCACATCTTGCACATGCTTCCTTGCATTGATCATAGGTATGTTCCACTGCTTGGAACTAGTTTGCTTGCACTTGACACTCGTTCCCTCACTTTTGTATCATAAGCAATTTTATTCTTTTTCAAGCTTTCATAATATGAAAAGACATAAAAAAATCATATAACTGAAAAATCCGGATGGAAAAATATTTACTGTCTTATTGGCAGCTGTCATGTCACCTTTGAATAGAGCATTCATCTCCACTCCATATATTATGAGTTGGGACATTAGTAGGACCTTAGGATCTGTACTCATTTCTTAGATTTTACTCCACCAGTTGGTTAAGATTCCAGTCATTATGGAGACTTTGTTGATGCCTCCTGCGTCACAAAGTATTATTATCATCTAGTACTTGAGGCTATGCTGCCTGAGACTATCCATCTGCTCATGCTCTTGTTCAAAGGAAGTATTGAAACCAGAGTCAGCCACTCCTCATATCTCTTGACTATTGCATGTCGGCCATCCCTTACAGTTCGATCTGTTAGTCCGAGTTATTCCAAATCTTTCAGCGTAGCTGCTACCTCGTGCTGGTTGATGGGGGATCCATTAATGCCCTCCTTATAGCAAGTCTCTTTCCGTCGACTCTAACTCATTTATTCTGGGATCGAGACTTAGAGTCCGTTGAGTACCTTGAGACTTGCAGTCATTAGTGGTAGGTTCTCTCGACATCGACAGATTGGGAATTCATCAATGTCCCCTGATCGATGGATTCATCAAGTGTTCGACCTCAACACCTCTATTCACACTTGGTGAATGTACTCTGTTCTTTGATGCCCATTTTCATTATTGGTGGGTTATCTCGCATCTATTAATGGTATACATCAATGACCGGTAATCAGAAAATGCCACATAAGGTTCGACATCAACACCTTTATTTGCTTGATAGGGCATGCACCGTAGATGATTTGCATAGAAGACCCCGGACTTCAGTGGCATTCAACATGCTACTAGTGATCATGATTATACTTATGAGAGATCAGTCTCATACATCAATAATTTGTAACTTCAGTTTTCATTAGCTGTTTCCTCTTCAGCAGGAGACCATATCTTACTATATACTGGGTCATGGCTATGACCACTCATGACATGTATTCACTATATATTGCCTATTCATGGCAATTGTATCATATTGCTATGTATTGTACCGATATGTATTCAGAGATATCATTGTATTATGACGAGTGGGCTACTCCTTCAACTTATGTCTCGATCACTCCACTTCTGAGATTCATAATGTATTTCGGCCATCGTAGTACCTTCTCTGACCTCACACATTAGGGGGCATCTGTTATACCGTATTTTGCCACCTTGTGAGCATTTATACTCTTTGGTTTCCCTTACCTATTATAGACTCAAAACCATACTTGTGGTTCCCATTGAACCCTTTTTTTTCCTATTTTTCCTCTTGTACGTGAGCTATTTCATTACACCTCGCGTATATGCAGGCTGCACCACTATAGTCAACGTACATCGACCTTTTGGTAAATGATAGTAAAAAACTCTACTTTTTACTCCAAAAAGTGGCCATTGTGACCTTTGGCCCTCCATGTATCTCGAAACGATTCGATTCGACCTTTCACCTACCTTTGGAGGATTATATATTGAGCTCTTATGGTGCATGGAAGGAGAAGAAGGAGAGAGCATCGAAAATATATTGGATTTCTGCCATAGATTGAGTCTACATCCATTGATTCTAGTTGTTGTGAACCCTTTATGTTCACCTACCAAACTCTTCCATATCTTGTGAAGGACCCATTCCTTTACTCGTGAGTTTTCCATTGCATGGTGGATTGAAGTGGTGTAGGCACAAGTGGAGGGACCTAGTTCTTGGTTCATATGAGTTGCCGGGAAGAGGTTGTATCATGTACTTCTTGTTCAATTTAATAGAAATACTCATTTTCTTGTCCAATTTATGTTGTGAATGGTTTATTATCATTGGGTACATTTTCTTACATATATAATGGACTATGTTATTGTTTATGCTAACAACTTTCATGTATCATATGCACTTGCTTGTGTTTATTGTTGAGACTAAGCTGTAGGTTCAAGTTTGGTGATTGGAAAGCTCAACGAAGATCTACATCAAACGTCCGGTAGAAGGTTGGTCTTTTATTCCACTTCTTAGTGTTTACATTTATATAGCATGCATTGGTAATTGAGTTGATTTCTGGTAGTCATCTGTCTGTTGTGGTCTACCCCAAGCCATAGAAAGTTTTTCTCTGTAACAATTTGGGGGACAGATCTCATGTCTAGCCCATGACTCCTCTCTCTCTCTCTCTCTCTCTCTCTCTCTCTATAGATATATAATCTAGATGTGAGATCTCTCTCCCCTAGGAACTCGTCATCAATATTCTCCTAAGATTGTCACAAATCCACATAGACATACATACATACACATATATATACACTTTTATAGTGTTAGGAACTCGTCATCAATATTCTCCTAATATTGTCGCAAATGATTACAATTTCTTACTACAATAATTAATAAAAATCCATGATATTAAACACTTTCAACCATAATCTCTTTTAGAATATCAAAAATTTGTGATATCTATATATATATATATAAACAATGGAAGTTCTTAAGCACCTATCATAATTTATTGTTTAACATTAAGAAAAAAAATACCCACTAATTACCCCTACTAAAAACCGCAAAATTATTAATTTTTAGCACATTAACTTGTACAAGCATCTTTCATTAATCCATTCTACAAAGATCCTAAATCAAATACAAATCATTAATATTAGCATTATATGAAATAGACCGTACAAAGACCAAAAGCATTAAAACTACAATACAAAAAAGTCATAACAATAATTAACACCTCCTATGCGAAAAATAATAAAATTTCGTATATAATAAAATTAAACAAATTTCATGAGTAAAAAATTAGTTTAACAAAATAATAACAGTTATCTAGTTTAACAAAAAAATAATAACAATTATCTAACCAGCAAAGCATATCCTTTTACGACCATAACCAACATAAGAAAGTTATTGGGAAATAAACACTTCTACCCATTGATGAATATGAGAAGCTCTTTAGTGAAGGGGTTGTTCCATTATTGATGGATACATTATTTTTTGCACTGACATTGACTAGGTACAAGGAATATATAAAGTTAAAATTTCTAATAATGGATAGCTTTATCTCTTATCTTGGCACTTATCAGTGAAAAACAATTGCTATATTTGGATCATTTTATAATCAACAAGTAGGCCAACATGTTTCCCTTTCATCTTTCAGCTTTCCCACTTGAAGAAGAGGCTCCTTTCATCTTTCCATTGGAGGAAGAGACCATAGGAAGAGGCATCTTTGAGAATAAAAAAACTAGGCCAACATGTTTCCCACTTTCATAATCAACAACAAGTAGGCCAACATGTTTCTTTCAAGAAAAGGAAACCCTAAAATATCTTCCATAGTTAAATTGCCATTAACGTTGCAACAAAGAAATAGATTGCCACGAAAGTTAAATGCACACGATCACAAAGTTAAAGGAATAGTTAGGTTAAAGTTTTAAGTTGACTTTTGGGCTTTCAATTTATTTGTACGCACATACATATATACGTGAGTAGGAAATATTTGAAAAATACGATATATGGAAATATTTTTTATTATTTTTTAAATTAAAAGTGTTTTTATTTTATTCTATTACTTATGTGTTAATATTGATAAGGCTTTAAATTAGAAGAATTCTTCAATGGGTATAATTATATTGGCATTTTATGTGATTTTTGATAAGGTGTGGTTTTGGAGAGAGAACTTTAATGATTCAGAAGATAATAAGGATCATTGTAATAATTTTTTTTTTTTTACTCATATTTATAATTGTAAATTTTATCTTGAGTTGCTTACTAACTAGTCTAGATTCATCTTAATTTTAGATCTATCAAGTGTCGAGATGAATCAAATTTCTTGAGATGAAAGCTTTTTTTAGAATACAAATTTTGAGGAAAGGTTTGCAATTTAAAGGTTTGATCCCTCTTGATGCTTGTTAGATTTTATATATATATTTAATTTATTAATGTTACATGTGTGACACATGGCTCTAGATGCATCTAATTTCTCTATGTCCAATTCCTACACCTACTTACTATATTTTTTAATGGGGAACCTACATAATATTTTTATATATATATATATTTTTAAGTGGACATACATTACAAATGTGACACATCTCATGCACATGAGTTGTAGAAAGTGCCTCTTAGCACAATATCTTTTTTAGGCACTACATATGAAGTTGAGAAATGCAACAAAAGAATAAAGGGGGATTACTTTTTTTTAGTTAAATATTCGATACAAGAAGGAATAAAAGAAGGTTTAACTCAACATGGATTGTTGCTGAAGTAATTGGCAATTTGGGAATTTCAATAATTTGGGAGTTTGGGAATTTGTGAACTCAAGAATTCAAGATAATTCGAGAGTTCGAGAATTCGAGGAATTCATAAACTTGAGAATTTAGAAGATTCAGGGATTTTACTTTTATGAGAGGGATGAGACAACATGATCGGAACTTAGAAAATTCAAGATTTATAGAGAATAGAAGCCACTTATTTTTTTTTTTAATTTTGTTGTTGTTGTTGTCAATAAAACTTTAGAATTGTAGCATTAAGAGAATCTGTTGAAGTATAATGTTCCAATGTCTAATATAATATAATAAATAAATATTAATAAGTAGCCTTAATTATGATACATACTAGTTTAAACATTATTTAGAAAAGATAAATAGATTAAATAAGTTATATAATTGCATGTTAGTCAAATAAAAGAAGTGATGCCAATGGAATAGATGACTCCAACGTTAATAAAATTATAACTTTCATACATTTTGTTTCTATTTTGTATAGTGTTTTTTTAACACTTTTAATATAATTGGATATGTAGATATTGTTTTATCATTAATTTGTGTTTTAACAATAGCTTTTTTCTATTTTACTTTGTGAATTGATATAATTATATCGTTTCTTATATGACAGAATTTATTATTTTTTCCAATGCACTTTCTTATTTTTAAGTTCATTGTTAGTTTTCTTTTGATGATGTTGTTTTGTGCAATTGGTAGATTTGGATATTGTGTATATTGAGGTGAAACACTTTACATTGGATTGCAATTTTTTTTTGCATCACATTAGAATTGTTTCTACTTGTTTTTTATTAAAAACATAGTTCATAATCTTGTAATATATCTTGTGACATTTGAAATAGCAAATTCAACAAGGTTTTATCATGTATAATATTAAAATCAGATTTAATGCCCTTTACCTTGTTCCCTTATCGAAGTAAGATGTATTTTATGGAGTTTAAATCTATAATTAGAACTTTAAAACATAAGCATAAATTTCTCATGTTGGGCAAAGATAAGCTCCTAGTATTTCTTACCATTTGAGAAATAACTACCATGGACTCAAAAGTAGTTGGGCTAGAGATTTTTTTGAGGCCTAGAATAATTATTGGAACCTAAATGAAGACAATCAAATTAATAATATTAAATTTTACATCTTATGAAGTTTAATTCTAAGCCTTGGAATGATAATGAGAGAAAAACTTGAAATACTATAAAGGTTTTATCAATCATAATATGGTCAATAAAAATATAGTTTCAATAATATGAGATTAGAAAACAAAATGAATTATCACGTGTGTCCGGTTTAGTCAATGAAAGTTGGTAGCTAATATGACTCCCACTTAGGTACAAGTCCAATCCTAACACATTTGCTCACATTTGGTAGTAACTCCAATTATCCTTATGTGACATAAAGAGTAAAAATGACTTCATACACACATTGGCTTCCATTGACTAGAGGATGCACAAGATTTTGGTATCCAAAGAGTTGATTAAATGTTACATAAATAAGAGGCTTCTTTCGAAATGCTCAACAACTTGGATTTCGAGATGATGTCCTTGCCTGTCCACAAGCTTCTATCGTGGTGCTTCGAAGATAAAACTAGGGAATTTGAGAGAAGGCATAGAGTGAGGCAATTGAGGTAGAATTTCCCAAATTCAAGAAGGTTGGTAGATTTATTAACATCACATATCGTCGACCAAGTTTCGCACTCTAGCATTAACATCACGTCTCCTCCTGTGCTAAACAAAGGTTTGTGTCATAGTGTTTGTGGTGAAGGTACATAGGTGCTGGTAGTTTATCTAGTAGCAAAGCAGTGAAGGTACATACGCATGGCAGTATTTTTATTGGCACAAAAGACAAGGAATTTGGAACATTGTCTTGAAACCATTTCTCAATGAAGAAAACGATAACCAATATATATGCATTATACAATTAAAACATTTAATGCATAATTATAGATTTAGATGATTGAAAATCATATGTTTATTCTTTTCTTTCTTATTTAAGAATAATTTATATGGTTAGATGATTAAAAATAATGTTTTCTTTATTGTTTATTTAGTAATGAATAAATAGTAAATTTCTAGAGATAATATCTTTGACTAAAATTTATTGTTATAGTATTATATGAATTTTAATATAAAATATAAATAATATAAATTTAGGATATGCATAGATACAGTGATGGCGGGACACCTAGATTACGATAAGGTGGATGTGTATGGGACATCCTAGTTGAACTCAGAATTTGGTTGTGGTTGGAGGAAAAGGAGTGATGGTAGAGTATGGAGAATGCTGGTCGAATTAGGGTTCAATAAGGAGATGATGGATCCCCACCCTGAATGGTTAATGGCTCAATCCACCATGAATGATTCATATAAGAACAAAGTAATGATGGAAAACATCAACCAAATGAAGCAAAACTTTGGTGTGCATGAGTTGCCTAGAAATATTATCTGGTTGGTGTTGCACTTAGGCTTAGGGAAGCTCAAGCATATCCTTGGGTGTGTTGATAGTGCCCAACATATAGACGAGGGAAACTTCCAATGGGTTTCGACTAAGGGATTATGAGTTTTTCCCTGGTTGATAGAGGTACCAGGTGACGAGGAAGGAATAGTGAGCAGGCATAGCACCTGCAACAGGGAAGGGGATAGGCATATTTACCACATGTCACACATTTAAAGGGAGGTTCTTGAGGGCGGGGAGAATTATCAGTACTTTGTGCAAGATATTGAGGAAGCCAATAATTGGAGACTGAACCACAAACTATGGGAGTTGTAGGGATTCAACAAAAAATGGAACCCTAGGTTCATGACGAGGGTTCGTTCCACACCAGGGAAATGAAGTATGCCAAGACTACGGCCATATACTAGTACATGAAGGATTTGATGGGCAGGGCCATGATGGAAAACATGGAATAGAAAAATGAGATGTTGCTACAAATGGTTGAGACATAAGAACAAATCCACAAAGTGGACTCCAGGCTTCACTTAATTTCCAAAGCAGTCATGGGTCTAGAAGAAATGATTCAACCTCATTCTCAATTTTTGTCAGTAGTGTTCCTTCAAATTTGTTAATGGCATCGGGGGTGAAAATGCGAAGTTGGGTAACGGTTTTTTGAAAAAGGAGTGAATGAGAAAAGAAGCGCGTGCGAGAGAACACACAAAAAAAGAAAACATAAACTCTCGGCCGAGAGTTTAATAAAAATCTCAGTTGAGAGTTTAAACTTGTGGATGATAGTTTTTAAACTCTTGTATGAGATTTTATCAAACGATTGGCCTAGTTTTTTGTTCAATGAAATCATCGTAATTAAAAAAAACTCTCAGATGAGAGTTTATCAAACTCTTGGCCTAGATTTTTGGTTTGCAAAACTTGCAAAACCGACAAGCATTTCTACAGTTTACAGGAAATTGTCACTTTGGAAAGCTCGAAACCCTGCAAAATCACACAGTTATTTGTCATAATTTATGCCATTAGATTAATATTTGAATCTACTAGTTTCTCATGGTATAATGTTTTTTGAATTTCACTAAAGATTGTTGTTTTTTATTATTTTTTTCTAGACTCTATCATTAAGAAATTTAGGGAGTTAAAAATCAGTCATAATGAAACTTCAATATCATAACAAAGACAACACAAAAAAAATTGAAATCAACATAGGGATATTCCTTGCCTTGTTCTCTTCAAAAGGGTACTTTTAGTTTTTTCAATAAGAGTCACACTAAAAAGAAAATTGAAGCTCACCAACATGTGTCAATAAGGCACCATTTTCTGAACATATGCTATTTCAATAAATAATAAAAAGTAGTTCTCAAGTCTGAAAAACCTCAAAATATAGTCCATGCACAAGTGCAATGTGTGTAGATTATGAGCATACGTTTTTTTCCCTAAAATGAATAACCATATCTGAAAAAACTAGTTCTCATGCAGGTCACTCATTATCCATACCTAAAATTTTCAAGTATATGTAGTTGGTGAGCACCAAATTTGTCTCAGGATTTGTCCATAAAAAAATTTAAAAAAATTACGAGTACAAGGATAATTCAATTATCTAAAACATTTGTGTTTACTTCAAGGTGAAATTCCTAAGGGAGATATGGATTTAAATGGATTGAAGTTGAAAAACATAAAAAAATGCAGTTTTGGTTGTCATAAAACAAGCAAAAGTGTTACCCAATTTCATGTTTTCACCCATGGGCCATGGGGTTTCCTCTTCATATCTACAGACTAGCTAGTATTGGTAGGGTCTTCCCCTCTTGCACCAGACTTTCAACCTTTCCATACTATCACTTTTTTCCTTCTGCCAAGGAAACTTATAGGGGTGAAATTTAGCCCATGGGCTCTTTTCGGACTTTTTTTTCAAAGAAAAGGTTCGTCAATTTTCCTTTTTTTCAAATATGATTCTCCCAAATTCCATGGGATAATTTTTTTTTACTCTAAAAATCTCCAAAATTGTCTAGAAACTATATAAAGTCCTTAGAAATTTGAATATATAATTTTTTTTAAACCGCCAAACATTTTATGGTTGCAAATTTAAGAATTAGTAACATTCACTAAGGTTTCCACACTAAGAAAATTATGGATCCTTAAAATGTTCCTTGCCTTTGGCTTTGAGTTTTTGAGAGTTTCTTGTAGAGTGCCCTCCCATCGCCACTTATATAGACCTCCCTTGCAGAATTTATGCAAAACAATTTCCCACCACCCTACACCTGGAAAAACTTTATCATGTTTGAATAGAGCATTGTTCCACCACTATTCATGTGATACACCACTTTTTATTTCAAACAGAGTGCACTTCCACACCTTTACAAATAAACTGCTATAATTAATTCAGAATTGAATGTTCGGTCCCTTCTTTGTGAACAGAGCTTGCTCACTCCTCTTTAAAAATAGAGCATCCTTCCCCTTCTTTACAAATCGGGTGTCCTCCTAACAAAACTGTCTATTTCCATATATATTCTTGAAAGGGTGAAAAAATGCTATCATGCAGCGAAAAAAACACGCCAACCTTAGACTAAAGACATCAATTTCAAGTAGAGTGTCTTCCCTCCTAATGTCCATTTCGTTCCAGACAAGACCTCCATCTCTCTCCTTAATGGATTTCTTCTCCTTTCAGATAGACTCATGCCAAGACCTGCTTGTATTAACTTCTCTAGCATTCTGAGTATGCTACATTGACAATCGACATGCTTCCATCTCTATTGTTCCAATTAACGCCTTCCTCTTCATTAAGATTAATTGCTTCTTGCATTAACTACGACATGTTTCCTAGGGGTTAGATTGATTGGTAATGAGTAATTGAGATGAGAAGTTGTAAATGGAAGGTCACAAGTTCAAATCCCTATGGGTACTAGCTTACAAAAAAAACTATGGCATGTTGTCTTGTATGTGGGTGCTTGATTCTACGCCTCTTTCCCTCTCCAATTGAATGGCTTTGGGGGGGGGGGTACCTAACATGTTTCTCATCCCATTCAGAGGGAAATCTCCAAGTTCATTAACAATCATAAAATTGACTAATATGTCAATTGCAATTTCAAAAATAAAAATTACAATTATAATGAACAAAAATTGTTAAGGAGAAATAACATTTCTTCAATAGAAACAAAAAACGATTTCAATAATCGATTTGATTGCAATTTCACTGAAAAAAATTGGAATTTTTGCAAATACAATAATTGAAATGTTAAGTTCAAGATGGACATTCTGTGAGAAGGAAAGAATAATCTTGACTCGATAGTTTCGACAATATTCCTTTTGTATATTTGATTGAATGTGAACTTCAATTTTGATGATTGAATTGATGACAATTTCAACAAAGAAGAATTGATATATTATGGGTGATTAAGTCTTTGATATATGAAAAAATGAATCGATTAGTTGATCCCTCCTTGACAAATGTACATCAGCTTGCCATTGCAACATGTTTAGATCATGAAATCCTAAAGATCTCTCACTCTAAATACATAACTCTACATCAATGAGCAATACAATAAGTGTTGTGTCTAGCTCAGGATAAATATTGGAATGCAACCAACCCATCATGGATGTAGAAAATTGTGATTTCAACAAAATACGATCTAGTGTTGATAGTTACAACAACATTAAAATATATTGTGTAATTGATCATATTGCATTTCATGGATTGCATTGGAGATCAAGAAGTTGGATCCAAAGATATATAGTCCCTGGTATTGATTTCTTCAAAACTAACCTAAAAATCCTAATGTTGTTTGTGGGCTTCAATCTAGGTGGGTTATTTTTCAGGTGTTTACCCCCCCTGAACCCTTGAAGGTATGTAGATAGAAAGATAAAGGAACCACCTTTTTATTACAGAGTTGACTAAAAATATTACATATCATGTAAATATTTTATATTTTTTTGATTATAGACTCTAGTGGTGAGGAAATATCTAGCTCAATTGTCATTGGAGACAATCATGGTATTCCAAGGAGCGGTATTGTCCATTTTGGTGTCCTTATTATTTAAGCCTAGGCCTCTATGTTGAAGCTAAAGTGTGGCATTCAACTTCACAACATTTTCTACTCTATGAGAGTATATTCTTTGTATGCTTAAACACATATTCCTCTTCCATTGTCTTGCAACCTAATGAATACTTGTTTTAAACACTACTTTGATATTGGTGTAGGAAATATTATATTGTTTCATATTTGGAATCTCTCTACAAATGTATTGGGTGTGTTTAATTGGACCACTATTTGTTGCAATGCTTAGTCCAACATCAACAATATTGGTGGCAATTTTGGAACATGTGAGTCTTCATGTGAAACTTCACCTTGGAAGGTCATAACGCTATATTTCATACCAAGGTGTTAAAAGTCATGCAATGCACATGGATTTGAGTTCATCCTTGTTTTTTAATAGGCATACAGTCTGTACTTGCTCGACACTTTAATTTTAAAGAGAATGTGCATACTTGCCTAGAACTTTTGATTTGTTTCTATCGTCATTCCTTTGCACCTTATGGGGCTATTTCTAGTATACCCTCTTTTTTTATTAGTGTTTCAAATTTTAACATGTATACACATTCCAACTTGTGAGAAATTATTTTTTTGAAACACGTATTAATAATTTTAAATAAATCATATTATAAATAATTCAGATCCTAGAAAATTGTTTTTTGTTTGTTTTGTTTTAATTTTGTGTTGTGGTGTGGTGCTTGCAATTGTGAGTTTATGTATTTGAGGCTAACATGATCTACTATGGATACATTTCATGTTGACATGGATTCATTTGGCCTATGGCATGTGTCTTGATGGATACAAGTGTTAGCAACTTGTGGTGCATGTGCCTAGAATGTGTGGGGTATATGACTATATTGTGTCGTACATATGCATGCAACCTAAGGTACCTACAACATGCATCATGTGTGGATTCGATTCTTGTGGGTTCAAAAAAATATTTAGTCTTCCACCATGTTTCCTCTCTCATTCTTAGATTTCAACCTTGTACCTATGCAGGATGTAGCAATATATATCTCAACTTTATAAGGAGCTCTAATAGCAGTTTGATCACTTTGATATCCAGACTTACGTGACAAGTAAGATAGATAAATAATTTATAATAAATATATTTGATATATTAATGAATGATGATGAAATTATGTTAAAACATAATATATAAATAATAAATGAAGAGACGTGTTTCAATTTAAGTTCTGAATTAAAAAAAATTAACATATTAATATACTTAATTTTTCTTTCAAGGAAAATCTTATAAGATCCCCTCATCTTCCTTGGAATATGCGAATGACATGAACCACCAACATGTATAGTAGTTGGTAACCCAATGGGACTCATTAGACATGAACCTCAATTCGACTATAAGCAGAGAACTTATGACAAAATCCACCTTGAAATAGTGTGTTTGAAACATTGCCTTGAAATAGGTTTACACTAGGTACTATTTATTAAATATGGGGAAGTGCCCACGGGTTTCCTCACAAGGTTTTCCTTGAAAAAAAAATACATCTATATTTATATTAGCTCAATGGTCTAACTCAATTGGTTGAGTATTTTGAGCTTCATGCAAGATGTCTTGAAGTTGATCCCTTAGGCTAGGTTGCCTATGTTGTTTCCCTCACTCAATGTGTCTATTGGGTCAAGCATCATAATCAATATTTATGGGTTTACATTGGGTATCGATCTTAGAATGACGTAAATTTTTAGTTTGACATTTGTGAATTGGGGTCCATTTCTAGCCACATTCGTGACATTTATTCTCTTTCTTCTTTTTAGTTTCTAGATTATGGAACTTATCATCATCAATTCTCATGGAGAAATATGTTTGGGCATTTTTTTAATGTTGGTGTGAAACACTTTACATTGGTTGGCAAGATATTTCTATCATATTAGACTTGCTTATGGCTCCCTCTCTTAACAACACAACCCACATCCTTACAACATCTCTTGCAAGACTGGGAATAAAATTGAATAAATTAAAAAATATTGTATTACCTATATTTTTAAAATCAAATGCAATGTTCCTTATTGTAGAATTTTTTGAATTGAAGAGTTTTAATACAAGAAAAAAATTCCCTCTCCTAGTAGGAGGTTTTGTAGATATTAACCTTGTGAATTTTTAACCTTAAGGTTTTTATGAAATATAAATAAAATAACAGCAACAACCGACTATATTTTAATTCTTAACAACCACAATCCACTAGGAAATTCAAGAGAAAATATGACACTCTATTCCAATAAGTTTTTTCCCTCCAGGGATATCGTATCATGCATATAACAAATTTGAAAACACTTATGAAAACTCTAAAAATAACAATAAACCTACATTTATATTTTTCAATTATAATGTTAAATCAATTAACATATTCTTGCTTAAATTATGTCAAATCATCAAGATATATAGTGTTGTAAATGACAAACCATGAAAACATATGAATGAAAATCAAATCTACGATTGACAAAAGTATTGGATAGTTGGAACATCTTTATTAATTGCACCAAGAGTAGCGAGGTTCTTACAATTCAATATGGGGGAGATGTGTAACGTAATGTAACGATGTCACGTTATGTACCAAAAATAAAAAGGTAATTATTTTTTTTTTTATTTTTATTTTTTATTTTTATTTATGTCAGCTCATAAAATAAAAAATAAAAACGAAATAAAAATAATTAAAAAAATCCATATCCACTCATAAAATCAAAATTTAAAACCAAATAAAAAGACATTAAAAAATAACACCACAATAAATTGGATAGCTTGATAGATCTGCATTTAAGATGGATCTATGCTGATATGTATAAAGATGAAGTTTGTGTACATACCATAACATTATCACAAGGCTAATACAATCTTCTAGCTCTCCAAAACCCTAGCTAGGGGAAACCAAGAAAACCCTAGCTCACACAAGAAGATCCAACAAGCATGCATCACACAGGCATGTCCTCCAAAACAAACAAAACTTTTCTTCTTCTTCTCTTCACCAAGTATAGGCATGAAGAAACTCTCTCTTTTAAAACTAGTTTTCATAACATACATTGTACTAATACATGGTGTTGTCCAAGGTACTAATATATAAGTGTACGTAAAAACACTTAAGTTGAGGCAAGATTGCTTCTTTTTTATTTTGTAGCATTTCCCAAGCTCATGTTCATTGATGAAAGCCATGACGGGAAAGTACTATATTCAACTTTAACCTCTTATGGAATATATATATATATATATATATATATATATATGTGATGGTTATCTCAAGCATTTGTAAGCCAAACATGAGATTGATCACCCCCCCTCCCCCTATTTTGGGGAGGTCAGAAATTTGACTCTCTTGATCCCCTCGAGATTAGGTGCTTGAAACTTAGGCATTACTAGTTTACCTTGGTTACCACCCATGAACATGACGAAGTTTTTTGTGCATGGTTATATGAAAAAATATAAACACATACGCACACATATATACACACTTTCATAGTGCTAGGAAATCATCATCACTATTCTCCTAAAACTATCACAGATAATTGCAATATTTTGTTAAAGATACTTCTTATATTTACAAGGCTATATTTACAACCATACCTTCTCAGAAATTCGAATCCAATTCTCCACTTTAATACAGGCCCCACCACCTTACTACTTGTTAATAAACTACATTCTTACCAATAAAATATTACAATTTCTTATCACTAACAATCAGTAAAAATACATCATGTTAATCACTCATAATCACTTTTGGTCTCTAAAAGAACATCGTAAGATCTCAAACATTTGTGATTAAAATTAAATAACCATGGTTAAAAGGGTTAACCATCAATATCATAATTTGGTGTTTTTACAATTAAAAAAAATACCCGTGTCACATTACACCTACTAAAGACCAAAATTGTTGTTGTGGCACAATAACTTTGTATAAGCATATACCATTAAACCTACAATGGTCCTAAACTAGCCTAGATCCAAATCCTAGGCTCTATCAAGCGTTGAGAAGGATCAAATCTCTCGAGGTGTAAGGAGCTTTTACAAGATCTCCCTCATATTATTACTTTTTACTTTTTATTATTACATTTTATTTATGGCCGGCAATATCGACAAACACTCGACTCACAAGATCTCCCTCATATTATTACTTTTTACTTTTTATTATTACATTTTATTTATGGCTGGTAATATCGACAAACACTCGACTCACAAGATCTCCCTCATATTATTACTTTTTACTTTTAATTATTACATTTTATTTATGGCCGACAATATCGACAAACACTCGACTCACAAGATCTCCCTCATACTAGGCTGTAGAGCGCCTCTCGGTGCAATTAAATTCAAACCAATTGTTATAAGACTATGAGAAATAGACACAAGAAAGGCCAAGACATTTAAACTAGAACACAAAATATCAAAATAAAATAATTATAATTAATATTTATACCAAAAAATCAATAAATTAAATGGACTAAATGAATTTGCAATACAAAATATTAAAATAAAATAATTAGAATCAAAATAGTAGTTTAACAAAATAATAATAGTTATTCAAAATTTGGAGTAAGATCTTAGACTACTTTTGATTGGTGAAGAGTTCGTTTTTCTCAAACATGAGGAAATAGGTTAACTGTTTAAGAACTTAGAGGTATTTGGCAAGAGTGGAAGTTTACCCCCTTTCAAATATGTGACATGGTTTTCCTTAAATAATGATGATGAATCATCTCACATTTACAAATAACAACCAACTATAATCATCCTCATTACAAATTATAACTTATAATATATTTTATCTATCTTAAAAAAATTAATAACTATCCACAACCAAAGCATATACTTTTGGACATTCTCGATGGATAAATTATGTATACGGGCAACTGGATAAAAAGAATGTGAATGTTTTTTATGAAGAATAACTTCATATCCTATCAAGACACCCATCATTGAAATAGATTGTTATAGTTGGGCCATTTCAGAATCAACAACTAGGCTTAACATGTTTCCCAATGGAAAAGGCCCCTTTCATCTTGCCAAAAATGGAAATTATTATTTTTTAATTTAAAATATGTGTTTTTTTCCATCATTTTCTCTTGTGTTAATATTGATAAAACTTTAAACTCACATCATGATTCAACGAGTGTAGTTAGATTATATGATTTTTGATAAGTTGGATACTACAATGGATTTGTTGATTGATAGCATTTCTTTATTAATAATAATATGATATATAAATATTGTTTTAACACTAATTTATGCACTAACTTAACTTTTGACAACCATTATCTATTTTTTTTTAACTTTTTATTTTGTTAATTTTAATTTTATTATTAATTTATTTCAAATGATGTTGTTTTGTATATAAATTTTGTTATTAGTTTATTTTTACTAAGATTTTGTACAATCAATATATTTAGAATTTTTTTTTTTTTTGCATTGGCTTGCAAGTTTGTTTTTTTTGTTTTTACATTAGACTTGTATTTGTGCTTTTCTATTAACAACATAATTTACATTTTTAAAAAATATTTTGTAAAATTGGAAATCAAATTAAGCAAATTCAACATGATTTTATTTTTTATAATTTTAAAATCAAAAATATTATCCTTATTTCATTTCTATTATATATTTTTATAGAATTTAAAGTCATAATTATAAATTTAGAATATAAGCATAAATTTATCATGTTGGGTAAGGATAAGCCTTGGTATTTCTTTTAATTTGAACAATAGTTATCACGGACTAAACAATAGTTGTGTTAAAGATTTTGAAGCTTAACACAATTATTGGAACATAAAAGAAGACAATCAAATTAATAATATATGAAATATAAGACTTGGAATTACAATAAGAGAGGAAATTAGTATATTATAAAAATGTTGTTAATCATAATTTGGTTGATCAAAATATTTTTTCAACATCAATGAGATTAGGAAAAAAATAAATTATAAGTGTGACCAGTCTAGTCAATAAAAGTGGGTAGCTAATATAGCCCCCACTAAGATTCAAGTCCAATGCTTGTGTGTGTGCTCACATTTATGGACGTGTGCCAATGCACAAAACAATTGTTGGCAATAAGTGCAAGTCCTAGGTAACTTTGGAGGAATATATATATTATACACCCCACTAATGGTTGCATAATTAAAGAGCAATTGAATTGAATTATGATAATGGATACCCCATAATTTTAAATTTGGGCTCATTAGCATCAATTGTAATAAGAGAAAGCTTATCGAAAAAAAATAAAAAATAAAAAATGAATATTGCTAAGATTATATCCAATATTCATAACCTCCATGGTGAAATTGGTGAATGATCTAACCCAAAACCATATTTGTAAAATTTGTGATAAAAAGGAGGTTGAAAATGAACACCACTTCCTTTTAACATACCCTAATTAAGACATAACTTACCCAATTTCATAACTTAACTATCCTTCAAGGCCTATTAACTTAGCAAATTATAATGACTTGGTACTTACATTTCCATTATCATTTTATTTGTATGATAGACATTATCGATCTTAGGGAACAATAAACATCATTATCATCACCACTTCATCCCTTATCTCAATCTTAGGGAACAATAAATCTCATTATCATCATCACTTCATTCTTTATCTCAACCTTAGGGAACAATAAACATCATTATCATCATCACTTCATTCCTTATCTCAACCTTAGGGAACAGTAAACATCATTATCATCATCACTTCATTCCTTATCTCAATTTTTAGCGTTGTATACAAATTTTTAACATTTTTTTGAAAAGTATCTCACTCACAAAATGTAATCTTCCATTAATAATGTTTGAGAAAAGCAAGCAAGTTTGATGAAGATGTCCTACTCTTCCACTAATAATGTTCGAGAAAAGCATATAAGTTTGATGAAGATGTCTTACTCTTTGTTATCATGGAACCTTTAACCTTTTTTTGATAGGTATCCCACTCTATTTTTACAATAATAATGTCCAAAAAAACAGTAAAGTTTGATGAGAATGTCCTACTCTTTGCTATCATGGAACCTTTTAGGAAAGTAAAACTTAACATCACGAATTGAAACTTCTTAACTTAACATTAGGCATTGAGACATGTTGGTCCACTGCCTATACTAGTCCCTCTAAAAACAAAATGAAATTGATTTGTTCAACCTTAAGGTTGGGTGTGTACATAGAAGCCATATATTGTTATAGCTAGAAGACACATATGTGGGGGCATAAATATAATTGCCAATAAAGGAAATCCAAGTTGTGTGCTAAATGACAATCTCAAATCTTATGGGTTCGTGAGAAGAAATTAATTAGACTCCATACAGGCATGTACACGTGTACTCGCAAAAGAAAGCTATGCTGAAAAGTAAATATGGTTTTCCAATGTAAATCTTCCCAACGTACTATAGATGTGATGGGTTTCCATTAAACGTGTTAGCTCAAAATCCAAAGTAATGAAATGGACGTATGTGGTCAAAATCCAAAGTTGAAATATATATACTTCTAGTTTGGTTTTCTTTATGCTGATGGGAAGAGTTCATTCGATATTTCAAATAGAAATTGTGTAAACATATTAATGTAAAAAATACATCAATGGTACATATTTGGATATATATTGATTTTAGATGAGAGGGAGGGGAGTCTCCCTAGAGAGTGATTATATTTCAAATAGAAATTGTGTAAACATATTAATGTAAAAAATACATTAATGGTACATATTTGGATATATATTGATTTTAGATGAGAGGGAGGGGAGTTTCCTTAGAGAGTGATTATGTTTTTTTTTTTAAAATTTTATTCTTTGTGTTGGTAAGCACCCATTACTTGGTGCTTTTCATTTTTCACTTTTAGAGTTCATTGGTTGTTGGAATTTATGGAGTTATTATGTCATCATTCTTGACATTACAGTTTATTTTCAAGTTGTATGTGGTTAGTCATTATGTTTTTTTATGGTGAAGAAATGGTTATGGGTTATTATGGTTTCGCTTGGTTGGTGGTGGGTGGCTTTGTCACGGTATGTAATTGTGACTTTCTTTTCGGGTTTTCCTTATTCATAGGTTTGTTGTAGTTTGTGGTTTTGTTTATGATGTTACCTTGTGGGTCTACTTTGGTTTCTTGTTTGGTTCTTTCTTCTTCCTTTAGTTGTGTTTTTTTAATAAGGGAAATTTCTATTATGGTTTCTGGAGTTGGCATTGCTTTAGTAGGCTAGTGAATGGGGACTAAGTTTTTCCAACCTTTTTACCTCAAAGCTGATGGTAGGGAAGCCTAATATATCGACCCTTTGAACCTATGTGTACATTTGGATCTAGTGGATCTAACTGTTGTTTGTCCAATTTTGTATCATTTAATCTCAATTGGATACTCGTATGGCTCGCAAATTACTCACCTCTTTGTGAGTGGTGGTGTTGAGTATCACCTTATATAGTTTGTTTGGTAGCAACATAAGAAAAAACATTATATGCTTGACCCTATGAAAGCTTCTTATTGTTGTAACCCTTTTCAATTTTAGTGTACTTGGATGCATGTTAAATGTGATTTCACCATTGCTTCCTTAAATAAAGATATTACAATTGTTTTCTTATATATATATATATATATGTTTGTGTGTGTGTATTCAAAGCAAGAAAAATGCTACAATACTTAATGCTATTGACCTAGCCTCTGTTGATACAATATCAAGACCTTGAGGTGCAGTGACATCATTGTGTGTAAACAAAACCTGGCCACATGAAATAACTCATTGCAGTGATTTGCAAGGTGGAGAAGAAACACTTCACCCCTTTCTACAAAAGTATTCTCTAAGTGATGTTGGTTATCTTGTTGTTTCATACTATGTTGGGCCAAAACCAAATTATCCTCGAGTGTGTGGAGAATGGATTCTCTAGTGTGAAGCATGCAATCCATTCCATAAACCTTGGATATGCCTAGTAAATATGAAGTCACTGACAATGGTTTTTCACTTTAGACAAATTCATATAGTGTCATTTTGGTAGAACCATGATAAGTGTTATTGTACTAGATTTTTTAAGGGGTAGCCATTGTATCCATTAGTATAACCTGTCTAAAGCAAAGAATCCTAAATAGATTTCTAACCACTTGTTGACCACTTCTTCTTGACCATCAATTTGGGATGATATGTGGTCTTTATTTTCAATTGGGTAACCTAAGGCTGAAACAACTCCTACCAAAATTTGTTAGTGAATATGGGATCTTGATTCAACATAATGGAAGTTGGCATACCATGTAACTTAAAAATTTGATCAATGGATACTTAGGCAACTATGGGGGGTGTAAATGGGTGCAGTAAGGCACAAAAATGAGCATATTTATAAAGGAAATCAACTAATGATGATTGATCTGTTACCATCTTCCAGGAGGCCCACTATAAAACCCATGTAGATCTTCGTCTAGATAATGATTGGGATCAATAGTGATTGTAATGACCCATGAGTCTTCATTATATCACCCTAGTTTCTTTGAAAACCATCACATGCCACTACAAAATCCTAGATGTATTCTTCATGTCTTCTAAAAAGAAAGGGTACATATCTCATTCACTGGTTTGATGAAAGCTAGAATGACCCACAATAGGTGATGAATGTAACTCTTCTAAGACCCGTTGTTTCAAAGAAGAAATTTTCACTTTAAAATGTGTTATTTATACTTGAAGTTATCGTGTTTCCATTTATAACCATTAAGAGGGGTAGTATCTTCCTAAATTGTTTGGATGAGCTTAATTGTGTTGTAATTTTCCATTTATTATTGACAAGTTATATTGCACCAAATATGTACTAGTAAGGATAAGGAAAAGATGGATCCTTCCTCATATTGCTTTGAGACGAACATCCCACCACATTTTCTTTACCTTTCCTATATATGATCGTTTAATCATACTTGGAAAAATTTAGTGGCCCACTTGTGTTACTCTCTTAACTATAACCTTTTCTCTAGAAAATAATTAAAACTATGATGATTGGTCTTAATATTGAATGGTCACCTGTAAGATATGGGTGTCAAGTCTCAATTGCATCAAGGATGTCCATAATCTCATTTTGATAGGTGGATTTTCCAAATTTACGGTCACACAACTACTTATTGGTGGATTCCAAGGGGTTCCCTTCTGGCATCAACATAAATTTGAGACCTTTACCTAAGGCATCACATTCCAAGAAAAAATTCTTCATGAAATCATGCACTACTAATACTGGAGCAGAGCACATTTGTCCTTTAAGGATGAGAAGGTCTCCATACAAAGGCAATCCATTTTTCTAGGGTTGTTAAGGGGACATAAATTTTTCCATAATTTTTATCAAAATTCTTGTAGTAGACCATAAATCCATAGAAACCATGTCATCTCTTCAAGGTCTTTGGGTATGGCCAATCCTACATAGCCACAACTTTCTTGGGATTCAGGTGCACCTCATCTTTATTGATAATGCGACCTAAGTATTTGATCTGCGAATCCCTAAAAGTGCATTTGGAACATATAAGGGACAACTGGTGGTCTCATGAGATTTTTAAGGCTCTATGAACATGGTCCACATGGGAGTACCATATTTTACTATATATCAATATATCATCAAAGAATACAAGAACAAATTTGCATAGGAAGGGTAACAAAATCTTGTTCATGAGGCTCTAAAAGGTGGATGGAGAATAAAAAAGTCCAAAGGGGAATACTAAAAAATCATACTGACCTTTATCTGTGCATAAATGTATCGTAGAGATGTCTTCCTACTTCACCCACTAGTATCTTGAGTGAAGTTCCATTTTAGTGAAAAACGTGGCTTCTTGAAGCTCATCCAAGAGATCATCAATAACTATAATCTGAAATTTGACTTTGATGGTCAACTAACTGAGAGATTGAAAATTAGGATACATGCAACAACTACCTTCTTTCTCTAAAGTCATGACCATACGTGATGAGTAAGGGATTTAATGGGGACATGTGACTCCAACCTCCAATAGTTCCTTAATGATATTTTCTATTTCATTTTATTATGAAAAAGATGCCTACAAAGATGCACATTGGGTGGTTGACCACCTAGAATCAAGTGAATTGTAATGGCCCACATTGATTAACAACAACTACTACTACAGAGATAATAATAATAACAACTTAAAGAGAAAATATGAGAAATTTAATAATAATAATAACAACCTAAAGAGAAAATATGAGAAATTTAATAAAAATAATAACAACTAAAATATATAGTGAATACATGTCATGAATAGGAAGTATATAGTGAATACATGTCATGCATGGTCACAACCATGACCCATATACAATAAGATATGGTTTCCTGTTGAGGAGGAAACAACTGATGCAAACTGATGGTACAAACTGCTGATGTATGAAAATAATCTCCCATAGGTACAATCACGATCACAAGTAGCATACTGAATGCAACTGAAGTATGGGGTCTTCTACACAAACCGTCTACTGTGCATGTCCCATCAAGTGAATAAGGGTACTGATGTCGAACTTGATGTGACATCATCTAATTACCGGCCATTGATGTATACCGTTAATAGACGCGAGATAACCCACCAATAATGAAAATGGGCATCAAGGCACTGAGTACATTCATCAAAGTATGAATAAAAGGTGTTAAGGTCGAACACTCTGACGAATCCATTGATCAAGGGACATTAATGAATTCCCAACTGTCGATGGCAAGAGGACCTACCACTAATGACTGCAAGTCTCAAGGTACTCAATAGGACTCTAAATCTCGATTCCAGAATAAATGAGTTGGATTTGATGGAATGATATTTGCTCGAAGGAGGGAATTAATGGATCCCCCATCAACGAGCACAAGGTAGTATCTAAGTTGAAAGATTTGGAAGAACTTGGATGAACAGGCTAAACACCATATGTGATCGAACTTGACTCATAAGGGATGGCCAACATGCAATAGTCAAGAGATCTGAAGAGTGGCTGATTCTGGTTTCAAGACTTCCTTTGAACAAGAGCATGAGCAGATGAATAGACTCAGGCAGCATAGACTCAAGCACTAGATACTGATAATGCTTTGTGACGCATGAGGCATCGACAAAGGATCCATAATGACTGGAAGCTTTTACCAACCGGTGGAGTAAGATCTGAGAAACAAGTACAGCTTCCTAAGGTCATACTAATGTCTCGATTCATGATACATGGAGTGGAGATGAATGCTCTGTTCAAAGTTGACACGACAACTGCCAATAGAAGGTAGTAAAAATTTTACTGTCCGACTTTTTAAATTATATGATTTTTTTGGTATTTTTCATATTATAAAGCTTGAAAAAGAATAAAATTGCTTATGGTACAACAAGTGAGGGAACAAGTGTCACGGGAAACAAAACTAGTCCCGGGCAATGGAACATACCTATGATTAATGCAAGGAAGCATGTGCAGGACATGGACACTTGGGGGGGGGGGGGTGTTCCCTCAAGGGAAGGGTCATCAAGCTACGAAAGATAAATTATAGCTCTGCTTGGCTCGGAAGGCAAAGTGCTCAGGCACATGGCTAATAACTGAGGAAGTGAGAGCCGGCACAAGGCTCAAAGGCAAGCAAGATAATGCATTCACAAATTAACATAAACGGGGAGTCCTTATGGGAGATGGACAGAACAAAGATAAAGTAGAGTATGAGTCTTCATCGTAATGTCATGGCGGGGCTACGAAGGACTCCCAATTCTAAGGAGTAACAACTGTAAGGGCACCGTAAGAAATACAAGGATCTAACTAGGGCACCCATGGTCGAACAATCCCTACCGCCAAATAATGACACTTCTAAAGCAGCATGGAGGTTCCGTGTCAGTTCAAAAGTGGGGTCGCACCTAAGGTTTATGAATGTGGTCATAAGGTTGATGCAAAAATGCAGGCGAAATGACATCCTAACCTATATGCTAGTTGAAGAAAATACCTGTCGAAGGCACATAAAAGGTTCAAAATCCACTCTCATTGCAAAAAACTACTCAAAAAAGAACTTCATGACGACATATTAGTCCAAAAATCTCCAAAAATGGAAAAAACTATATAAAAGTGGGTTTGAAAAATTGATAAATAGTAAAAAGAATTGTTTTTACCACATTATTTTCACTTTTCACTCCACATAGTTCATTTGGGTTGTTTTCACCTCCGATCTTCAATCGACTATTCCGAGAGCTAGGAGGGACACAATCATGAACCGTCTGGACCAGGTAAGAGCTCTCAACTTCCTCTTTAGTTCTATAGCTTTTAATTTTCTTTTTAATGGTCAAATTTTGTTTTTTTCCATGGATATACACCCATGGTTCGTTGTATGCGACCTATAGATCATCGGGTCACATGGAGGGCTGGGTGTACGCGAGCAAACTAACAGTATCTCGCGTATACCTGCGACTGTCCCTGAATTAGCTCACGTACAATGCCGAGGGTAGTGTTTTTTACACACATGGGCACTAAAAAACTCTTTGTTTTCTTCCAAGATGGTTCTGGAATGGAGAGAAAGGGAGCATGACATCATTGATCAACAAGTTTGTGAAGATTTGGCCGCCCAACAAGCATTGCAAGCTTGGGGTTTATACAAATTTTGGAGCATCGGGAGTTTGAGGGTCCAAAATCGATTGCTCACGATGTTCGTCATTTACTGGGATGCAGAAGCACAACACTTTGACTTGGATGGGAAACCACTTCATCTAGAAGTGGAAGATATATATTTCATCACTGGTTTGTCTCGCCGAGGGGAGGTGGAAAGCCTCCGATCTCACATCGTGGGGGGTGGAGCCACTATTAGTGACTATATCGACATGTACTGCATTTCTGGCACCCAGAAAGTGGGTAGCCAAATCCCAACTAAGGCTATTATGAGTTTGAGCATGAAAATTATCATCCTCACGCTCAGGAGAATAGTAGGGTCAGCTTCGCTTGATCAGGCCTCAAGGCCAGTGATATTCTATGCGGCCGAGTGCCTGAGACCGACTGTGTATGACTGGTGCACAACACTGTTGGGTACCATGAAAACCCAGCTGACGGAGTTCAAACTAGGTGGACCAAAAAATTTGGGTTTGGTAGCATATTGTGCAGCTTCTTCTTTGAGAGGGTGTCAGGCCTGAGTTCGAGGGTGGAAGTACCTCCACATAGTATTCGAGATCTTGCCCAGACTTGGTTGCCAAATATATTGACACGGCAGGGGGTGGCCGGTAGGCTTCCCCATATACTGATGAGTTTTTTCACAAGTGGCGGAGACAGGTGATCGCCATCAATGACTATACCTATGAGGGGATTGACTACCGAGGGGACTGAGACATAACGCTCCCACCAGGGGCCGCATTTGGAGAAATTGGTAAGATACTCTTTTTGAATTTTGAATATTTATTTTTTTTTGTATTTTTGTTTTAAAAGTGAAAGCAAAAATATTTTTGGTGTGATATCATGTATTGATGTTTGACTGTTTACTCGCAGACCTGGGTCCACGGAGGCCATAGGGATTCCCATGGCATCAGCTTAGGGGCGGGGTGGAGAGGTAGAGGTCGCAGTAGCAGAGTGCACATTAGAGACCGTACGGGTCAAATTGACTTGTATGACTACTAGGGTACTAGTGATTGAGGTAGAGCATCTCCTAAAGGCAATGCAGAGACACGTAGTAGGGGTACCTGGCACATGGGTGCGATTACTCCGACACATAGCCAACGCTGTGCATTATTATATACAGACACATCTTGCCGAGGCAGCGAGGCCTTCCGGTAGGGCTTAGATGCCATGGGATCTCATAATTTTGTATCATATTGTGTATTCGAGAGCTATGAGCTCCAGTTTTGTACTATGACACCACATTTTGGACATATTATTTTGATAATGAAAAACTACAATTTTCTGACTCTACTATTTTGTGTGTAAAATGTATGAATGTTATTTGTGTGATTCATTGCTTCTTTTATTGATGTGACAAATGCCAATCTATTACATAATTAGCATATGCATTAGTTACGTGATTAAAACGTCTCGAAACATGAATATATGTGATAAAAACAAATTGACCCTCCAAGAGTCTTACCCTTAAGAATATCCTTAGTAGCGTAGGATCCCTCACACGATACTGGCCATTCAACTGAGACACCACCAGTTTTGAATCCAGGAGGACTTCTAAAGAATGGATACCATGCGAAATGGCATTGCAAAGTAACTTGATAAAGACACTATATTTAGCCACATTGTTTGATGTAGGACCGAGACAAGCACCTCCTGAAGATACAATTTGATGGTCGAGCGAGTAAATAGCCCATGCAGCAGAAGCTAGTCTCTGCGTATGACGGATGGCCCCATCCGCGAACCCTAAGAACAATGGATATTCTGCTGACATCTGCCAACCAAATGAAAGCGAATCAACAGACTCAAAAATTCAAAGGAAAGCTAACTATGTACATAAACTATACAATAGTATACAAAAGTATTAGCTCAAGCATAATACCGCTTGAGGTAGAGCCCATTTCTAGGCTCCTTCAAAGAGTTCCCCTCATAATCCTCTAACTCGTAGGCTCCTTTCTCTAGGACACGCCTCACAACGTAAGGAGCATTCCACATTGGGTTAAACTTGCTTGCCCCTAGGGGTTCTTTAGCTTGGTCATAAAGAAGAACCAATTCACCTTCAGCATATTGCTGGGGACGGATAGACCTATCATACTAAGCCTTGACATGACATTTGTTGGCATCTATCGCTACAGCGGCATCCCGACACTGCTCGAGGTAGACTAAGAGTTTCTCTAATTCTAAAGTATCAGGTAGCAGTTCTACGACTAGCTTCAAAGAAGGGATTTTGCATTCAATCGGTAAGATGGACTCCACACCATGAACGAACTGAAAAGTTGAGAAACTGATGGAAGTCTTTATTGCGGTTCGATAAGCCCACAAAGAAGGATACAACATGATGTGCCAATTACTCTTGCTTTGTTAGATGGTCCTTTGGAGAATGGCCTTAAGGGTCTTATTGACAGCCTTGACATCGCCATTCGCTTGTGGATAATACGAGGATGAGTGATCTTGTCCAAACCCAAGCTGAAGTGATAATTCCTCCATCATCTTGTTTTGAAAGTGACTGCCATGATCAGTGACAATCTCTTTCAGGATACTGAATCGAGCTATAATCTGATTGAATACAAAGTGGGTTGCTGTTTCACCATTGGCTTTAACGGCCGGCATGGCCTCAACCCATTTGGTAAAGTAATCAACGGCCAATATGAGATGACGATGCCCCCTAGCCGAAGTTGGGTTGCAATCCATGAAATCAACCCCCCACTTGGTGAAGGAACCGACGGTGACGACCAGATAGAGAGGAGCAGGATGCAAGCGTATATTCCGAGAAAAACACCTAACAAGGATGACATCTCTTTACAACATTAACACAATCTTTAAAGATCGTAGGCTAAAAATAACATGCTCTCAAGATACGTTGGGATGTCGCAAGCCCGGATAAGTGACCACCACACGCCCCACTACGGAAGTTGTTAAGCACTAGCTCTGCTTCCTCATGAGTTAAGCAATGAAGTAGGAGAGAGTCTTTTCCTCAGAGATAAAAAGTGTCACCTACGATGACATAATATTTGGCCTAGTGTCTCACATGCCATCGCTCATCTCGTGAAAAATGCGAAGGGAACTTTAGAGTCTGGAGATATATAATGATGTCCCCATACCAAGGGTCCGTCGACGAGATAAAGAATAAATTCTCATCAACAAATGAGTCTTCATGGACCACTTCCTCATCAAGTCTCAAAAAATACGACATTAGTCTTGCGAAAACCAAGGACTTCATCGAAGCAAAATCAAGATCAAATTCTTGAGGGATGACAATCCATTTATTATATTTCCCCCCAATCAAATGTCGTGAGAGCATAAACTGAAATGGATTGAGATGCGCTATAACCATGGTTTTCGTAAGCAAAATGTACTATTGTAATCTATGGACTGCATGAAAAGTCGCAAGGGCCAATTTCTCTACGTGGGAATACTTTAGTTCAATGTCTACTAGGTTTTGACTAAGATAATAGACCACATGCTCTTGGAGCCTATCATCCACCCGAACTAAGACCATACCAATCGTCTCTTGAGATGTGGCCACATAAAGAAAAAAGTCTCTTGCATAGTCGGGTGGACTAAGAAGAGGGGTCGATACCAAGGCTCTCTTAAGAGCGTCGAAATACTGTTGGGCTCGCTCATCCCAGATAAAAGGGGTGTCTTTCTTCAATAATCACGTGAAAACCTTAGTAAGACTGGCATAGTTTACAATGAAACGATGTAAGAAAGTAGCCCTCCCTTGGAAGCTCTGTAGTTAAACCAAATTGCGCGGGGGAGGAAATCGAAGTATTGCCTCAACCTTTAACGGATCGACTCTAATACCTTCCTTCAAGACTATGAACCCTAGAAGGCAACTAGTTTTCATGCAAAAGATGCACTTGTTCAGATTCAAATGAATATTATAACAATGACATCTCTCGAAAACAAGATGGAGGTGACCTGGGTGATCCATTCTACTACGAGAATGAGCAGTAAGATCGTCCAAGAAAACTTCCATTATATGCTTAAGATCATGAAACACATAGGTCAAGGCCCGCTGAAATGTAGCTCCGACATTTTTAAGGACGAAGGGCATTTTCTGGTATGTGAAGTTTCCCCAAGGACATATAAATACAGTTTTATGTTGATCCTCGGGTTTAATTTGGATCTGATTATAGCCTGAAAAAGCGTCCATAAATGAAAATATTTCGCTTCCCGCACACTCATCCAAGATTTGGTCTATGAATGGGGTGGGGAAGTTATCTTTAGGACACACTCTATTCATATCATGGAATTCGGTGCACACACGAATGGTTCCTTGCTTCTTATCCACAGGAATGGGGTTGGATACCCTTTCGGTAAGGGGAACTGGGTAGATGAAACCATCATTGAGCAGTTTCTCTACCTCTACCTTAATAGTGGCTGTCTTCCTAGGATTAACAACATGAAGGCATTGTTGAACAGGTCTAACATTGGGGTAAGTTTTAATTTCGTGTTCGACAATACTAAGGTCAATACCTGGCATCTCCTCATATGACCAGGAAAACACATACTGAAACTCTTTAAATAGATCGGTGTAAATATGGATTTCCTCAGGGGAGCAATCTAAACCAATATATAAATTTTTGATTTTTCCGAGAGTGCGAGAAATGTTGATCGGGATGGCAGGGGAAATATTAGCCATATTCCCCTCTGCGTAAATTCCATGTGACTCCAAAGGGATCACAGGGTGACCAACTTTTTATGTTAGAGTCGACCGAAACTCATCTTGCTCGAGAAGATCAAGGTTTGGAAGGAAATAAGATCTATGATGTAGGTCCTCCCAAGGCTTGTCATTGCCATTCATGGCCTCAATAATGGCTTCATCCGAAGGTAAAGTATCATCAAGGCAGTTATGTGAACAAGATGAGTCCACTACCCATGCGGGCATCGTAACGGGATCTTCTTCCTCTATCCTTGAAGAAGAGAGATCAGGCTCTGCAGTGACTTATTGAATATCATGATAAGCAAGCTCAATTGTAGACAAGGGCATAGCCATTCCGATGTGCGAAAAGTCTCTTGACGAGGAATTCATGGAAGATAAGCTCCACAAATCACTAAAATACGATGTCCGAAATGGTACAGGAGTCAACAGCGAATGGTTATCATCAGAGATGGTTCCTACAAAGGAGATTGGTGCGGAAAAATCGAAAGATCCCATGAAGGAAGGATATAATCCCACACCAACATTCCCAGTTGTCGGTTGATAATTTTCAATTTGAGGGACCACAAATCCCCTCAATGCTACGAAATTAAAGGATATCTGATCGATCGTCATAATATTTCCTTCATGGGGAAAGCAAATAACTCTGAAAATAGAAGATACGATCACTTTCATAGAGTAAATCCAATTCCGACCTAGTAAAAGGTTGTAGTCGATGGGCGCATCAACCAATTCGACCTCTATAGGCATAGCTTTCCCACCCAAGTGGACTTCAAGGGAGGGGAGAATACCATGCGGCTTGAAAGACCTACCGTCAAATGTTGTAAGTAAGGTCGTAGACTTTGACAATGGGGGTGAGCCGAGAGACTTCCAACAAGATAAAGACATTACTGAAGTAGACACACCTTCGTCAACGACGGTATGCTTAACAATCATCTCTAGGCACCTGACATGAACTTAGAAAACTACATGATAAGGTAACCGAGGTTGAACATCAGTAGTTTCAAACTTGATGACATTCGGGCTATTGGAATTGAGTGCTCCTAAAGCAGATAAAAGGGCGTTCCTTTGAGAAGTACAAGCCTGAAGTACTTTGAGTTTCGACATAGCACACAGGGTTTGACCCAAATATTCCACAATTGAGAGTTCTAGGTGGATTGGGCATTAGGATTATGTGCCGAGCGCTTGAGGACACCTTTTGGTACCTGTGGTATAAATTTGGGCTTCTCGATGTGCAATGGAGTGTCGGGTGGAGGGTGCTCATTCCCCAAAAAAGGTTGTGGAGCTCCATAATCACGCGAGCGAGTAGCAACACAAAACTCGTATTTAACCATGTTCGTGCATTAAAAAGTGTTGTCACGGGTAGAAGAAGTCAAAGTTTCATTAGTCCCATGACCAGCAGTGGAAGCACCGGAAGCCATATTTTGATGATGAGGAAAGGGATTTGTCAACATAGCTAGGCTCTGTGCAATGTGATTCGATGCTTCCTCCATACGAGGACACAAATGTGTAAGGTGATCTTCCGTGCAAATTTTACAAGGTAACTTCACCTTACGTCTAGGCTTGCGATCCCCACCAGCATTTCCGCCATCCTGAGGAGGGTTAGCATTCTCTTTCTTGTTCTTATTATTCCCACCTCTATGTTTATTCTTCCCCTTCTTTTTCCCACCAGGTTGCTGGTTACCGAATGGGTTCGTCGATTGCACAGAATGTACATTGGATGATTGGGTGGAAATGGATGAGGCAGGAGCCTGTCCAGAAGTAGACTGGTTAATAGACAGATTATGCATTTGATTCATAACCATATCTATGGAACGAGCGCTTGCGGAACCAATAATGCCATCGACATGCGGTCTAGGTACGGGCTTGGGATCATGTCTTGATCGCAACACATCATGTATAATGTCATACAAAATCCCAGATTGATCATAGACTAGGTCCAACTGCAGGAATTTGAAGATGGCTTGTTCTTCAATCATAATTTCGGACAATGAAACGTCCTTCAAAATATAAGGAAGCAAATATTTGAGGAACCGTTCCAGGAGAAACTCCGGAGGAATGTTGGATTTCACTAACCTCTTCTGTCGGTGCCACTCTTGAATATGATTAGAGATATGCGTGGCTTTATCCTAGCGGAAGGTGGATAAGATTTCGGTTCTAGTATCGTAACGAACCGGCAAATGGAAATGGTCGAGCAAAACCAAAGCCAAATCATAGAAGCTATTGTAAGTGCCCCCAAGGAAAATCAACATACCATTTCGTGGTTGTCCCCATAAGGGTGCATTAAAATAGCCTCAAATGGATAGAATTGTGGTTCAAGGAATTCGAGGAGCACCATAAATGGAAAGTGGTGACGTGATCACCTGGATCCTCACCCTTCTTCCCTTCAAACTTTGGAACATCGGAAGCGAGCTTTGTGGGAACTAGAGGCCATGTAGGATCATGACACACTAGATCATTTGTGAGTTTAGAAAGATCGAAGTTTAACATAGCAAGGAATAGGAGTTGAGGCTGTGAAGCTTGATTATAAGCTCCCAAAAGAGACTGACTTTGTGAAACTGAAGGTGAGACTGTGTTCATTGAAGTCGACACTTGAGGTGATAACGAACTCTGATATAAATCGTGACCATGACCAGAAGGATGATACGCTCCTCCAAATTGACCCATATAAGGATACATAGGTATGTGCATGGAAGGGATTCCATAGGAGGGAATGGGATAATGGCTAGGACCGGTTGAATAACCGTAAAAAATACCCCCATAAGAATGGGGTCCCATATAACTACTCAACGTAGGAAAATTAGTCGAGTGAGGCCCATAAGAAAATGGTATGTTCCCACTCCACGGAACCAAGGAGCTAGAAGGAGGAGGATGTTGCTGGATCATATAAGCATTCGTCGGTGGAGGCATATATGTAGAGGCATTCGAGTTAACAGATGGAATATAAGTCATAGATCCGATACTTATCGTGAAACCTCCACTCGAGAAAGGATTCACACTAACACTAGGGTTTGATGAAGGAGGAGGCCCTCCTCCAACATTCAAAGAAGATGGAGGGATGTGACCACTCCCAAAATGATAAGCTGTATAAGGGGGTATAGTGCCTCCAATCCCAAGGCTAGAGCTAGCATGACTACTGGACATCGTGGGCATAAAATTGGGCATACCCAAAGAAAAAGGAATTGAGGTCCTAGAGACGGATATAGACCCAAAAAATGACACACCCGTAGATGAACTATGTAGAATACCCGATGACCATGTATCATTGAACGAGTTCCTACTAGTGGGATGGGATATCCCAAACCCATGAGTAGTGATGTGTGATGAACCTCCCTCCCGTTCGGTCCTCGGAGAGTATATGTGAGGAGGGGAAGTTCTCTTTGTGCCAGCGGACGGAGTCGAGGGGACTCCCAACATTCCATATGTAGAACTCATAATGAGAGCTCTCAAAATCTCATAAGATGTGAATAAAGGACTGGCGATAGTCCCCCGACATCTCTTGCGAAGAGACTGTGACGGATCGCTAGCTGGTAAACCACCCAACTGATGAGATCGGCAGAGAGCCTGATATCGATCCACGATGACTTCAAAGAGTCAACAAATAATCATCTCCTAACGGCCTACTAAATCATCACAAAGCACACAACTAAAAGAAACTACAACCAAAATTCATACAACATGGGACTGGCTTAAGGGACCTCCTGACACTACAGCCGGTATGTCTTTCCTAGGAGAGGTTTGAGACTCCCAAACTATAACTGGAGGTAACAAAATAAGTTATAAGGTCCCTCAGTCTTCACTGTGCGAATACAACTATGTTGTTCGATCCCTATCTGACTCAGGACACTCAGATAATAACCGCTACAAATGCCCTATGTGATGCCTAGGTAAAGAAACTATGGCCACCACGTATAACCGATGCTCAGGAAAACAATCACAGGTGGGATCTGTCGTATGGGTAGGGTAGCTAAGCCTGAAACTCAAGAGGGTCAAATACCCCAAAAGTCCCCAGATACGAACAAATCTTGGATATATCTCCCACGTTCAAGAAGTATTGGAGGGCTATCTCCGCAACGTACCTCCCGTGACCTTGTGATTGACTCTGGTGTGAGTAGAGGTTCCTGAGAACACCGATGTACACCATGGGTTTCACCACTCCCTGGTCAGACACATAATGTTTGTTTAATAGTCTTGAATTGTTAACTCACAAAGGATCTATTCCAAGACTCTAAACCTATACTAGTTGGTGCACCTTAGAAAAGAAAATGTTCTAATCAATTTTAAACTAAGTGTTAATTTTATTGGCTATGATTACTCAAAAGGAATATGGTCGTGAAACTACTGATGTGAGATGACTCAATAAAATGCACACTCGAAAAACACTAGACTCTTCTATCAATGGAAAAGTATGCCACTAAATGATAGTCAAACCAAAGTCTCTTTTCATAAATAAAAAATGCAATCTCTTAAATATTTCATGCAAAAACAAGCCCTAATGAAGGCACACACACTCTAAAATGCAAAATGCAAATACATAAAGCAATTTTTTTTTTGTATTTTCACTATAAATGAATGAAAATGCAACAATTTTTTGTATTTTCAATATAAATGAATGAAAATGCAAATAGAATAAATTTTTTTCAGAAAAGAATGCAGAGAATGCAGTGCAGATAACCCAACAAACCCCCAAAATCAAGACTTAGCTAAGCCAATGAGCTATAAAAAAGACAAATGGTTAAAAAACCAAATTCTCAAAAACAAAGAAAGAGGAGCTTTCAGTCACTAAAAGAGGCAAGGAACAGTCAGGGCATAGGCCCAGAAAGACTCAGGAACACCCAGAACTCACCCAACAACAACCAAACACCAAAAAAAGGTTAAACTGGAGTTGTACGCGACTTTTCAGTAAAAAGTTGCATATGTACATGGGTTGTAGAAGGAAAAGTTGTGTATATACACATGTCAAACACAACTAGAAAGCGTACAGGGAAGAGAATGGTGAAAAAACAAAGCATAAAAGGATGAGAAAAATTAGGATTTTTCTACATAGATGATCCAGGTGGATATCAGTGGCGACCCACCTTCTCCAACTAGCTCAAAACAGTTTTCTGGAAAATTTGGTAATTTACTATTTTTAGTAGTTTTTCGGGTCGTAAACTTTAGGAGCCATTTTGAGTCCCTAAATGACGTTTTTTGGGACATCTCTTAAAATAAATTTGTTGAAATTTTCCCCTATAGTTGTAAATATCAGATAGACCTTTCCAATGGGATACCGAGTGCCCCAAACAGAGATCGTATGCAAAAGTTATGACCCCGGGAAGTTGACTGTTCAACTAACCACCTTGGGGCCGCAAACTTTATGACGATTCATCTTCTAGGGTTAGGTTTTTGGATGTTTGGGATTCTTTCCCTCATGCTTATGATAAATAGGCCCTTTCAACCTCTTTTTGTAATAATATTGGCACAAATGAGCACAACGTCCACGTCTCTTCTCATAGATAGCTACTACAATTCTAGTTGTTGTATTTTACAGTCTGTTCTATTTCCGCTAAGTTAATAGAATATGTTTTTACTGTATCACTGTGTTCTTTGCAACATATCTCTATATTTGATTCTATATATGCTCTTTTATTTTGTTCCCACATAAATCCGGGTCAGTGGTATCAAAGCGGCTTACTCTTTGATTGTTTCTTGGTGCATGTCCCCGATGAGGTCAGGATATAGAGAGTTGGGTCTCGAACTAGTTTCACTTGGGGAAGACCACTCTCACTGCCCCAAATGGCCTCCCTTGGTGGAAGAAAAGAGAGACGACGAAGCAGGAGATCCTATCAAGTTGTTGCTCGAGGAATCCCTTGCGCAATAGAGGAACGAGATGATGGATAATTTCTCCCAGATCCTTCGACGCATGCCGATGGAAACAAATACACCTTCAACAAGCAGTCGTTTCGGAGACGCAACTCCCTTCAAGGTACAAGTTAACTTTTATATCCCTTTATTTGAAGGACAGATCGATGTCGATGCCATAGATAAATGGTTGAATCTACTAGAAGGGTATTTCTCTGTCCACAATTTTTTCGACAGGGAAAAGATCGTCTTTGCGCTCCTCAAGTCTGTCCCCCATGTCAAAAATTGGTGGGAAACTTATTGTGAGAAAAACTCATCAGATGAATCTGGATTGTTTGATGCCAATCCCACTTGGGCCTCTTTTATAGATGTTGTTAAGGAACAATATTACCCTGTGGGAAACTATGATGACCAGTACACAAAATGGACCATTCTGCATCAAGAGAGGGACCAAATGGTGTCGGAGTACACCAAAGAATTTCATACCTTGCACACAAAGTTGGGTATCAAGGACTCCGAGCGGAACCTAGTACTGAAATATCACAGTGGCCTACACCGGTACATATGAACAGAGATGGATTTACTGGAAATCTCTTCACTTCAGACCTACGCAGAAGCAGGGCAAGGGAAACTCTGGCTCGTAGAACATGGGGCATGGAAAGGACAACCAGTCCCAACCACAAGCAAAGAAGGGTAACAAAAAAGACAAAGAAGGACACCGAGAAGTGGTGCGAGTTTCGCAAAAGCCCCTGGCACAACACTGATGAATGCCTCTCAAAAAAGTCATTGGTGGCTGAGATCAAAGATTCAGAATCAGATCCCAGTTCCAATTCTGACTCAAAACCTAATTTCACAGCTGCGAAAAAAGGGTAGCGGATCATTGATGCAGAACCTAGTGCCATTGTTGCTACCATGCAGATTCAACCAGAGGAACCTGAAGAGTCGGAGGCAAAGGAGCACCTTTTCCACTCACAGATGTGGGTGAAGGGAATTCCCCTACACTTTATTGAGGACAGCAGCATCCAGAAGAAACTGATCTCAGCAGAAGTCATCAAGAGATTGGAGCTACCAATAACACCACACCCACAACCATACACCATTGGATGGCTAAGCCAAGAACGAGGGATCCACGTCAGTCACCAATATCGCCTACCATATGGCATCAAGCCCTTCAAAGATGAGGTATTGTGTGATGTGGCCCCACTTGAAGTATGTGATGTTCTTTTAGGACAACCATATATGTGGAAGCGCCATGCTGTATATGAATCACGACCTCACAGTGTCATTGTCACTTTGGGAGGACAACTCTATCGGATACCAGAGACAGTTTCACCTACCCCAACCAAGCAGGGCAGGAAGATAATCTACCACACTGGGAAATTTTCCCTATTCGCAATTTCCACTAAAGGAGAACATCAGATCGCAGAGACATCCACAACCTCTGCACGTTATCCCTCTACTCAGTAGAAGCAAGAAGAACACAAATTCAGTGCAGGATCGCCTATTCGAGTACCTCTGTAGTGCAAGGTCACGCATTCAAGGTGCTCCTCTAAAAAGAAACCATCCACAACGGTGCAGACTAAGGATACCACAACAACCAAAACTGTTGAACAGCTCCAGCGCATCCAACAACAACAATTACATCCCTCTGAAGATTTCAAAGAAAGGCAACCTTTTCCCTTCAGCAAACGCCGCACCAGGAGCTCAACTCAACACATAGTTTGACATATGATAAGGGATTGACGCAATCGATACCATTGCTTCCTAAGGAGGGAGGATTGATCTAGGTGGATATCGGTGGCGACCTACCTTCTCCAACTGGCTCAAAATAGTTTTCTGGCAAATTGGTAATTTACTATTTTTAGCAGTTTTTCAGGTCCTGAACTTCGGGAGCTGTTTTGAGTCCCTAAACAATGTTTTTTGGGGCATCCCCAACAACAAATTTTATGTCCCAATAGTTGTAAATATCTAATAGACCTTTCAAATGGGCTACCGAGCGCCCCAAATGGAGATCGTATGAAAAAGTTATGACCTCGAGAAGTTGACTGTTCAATTAACCACCTTGGGGATGCAAACTTTATGACAGTTCATCGGCCTCCTTTTGTAATCATCTTGGCACAAATGAGCATAGCGGCCACATCTCTTCTCAGAGATAGCTACTACCATTGTAGCTGTTATATTTTATAGTCTGTTCTGTTTTCGCTATTTAATAGAATATGTGTTTACTGTATCGTTGTGTTCTTTGCAATATATCTCTCTATTTGATTCTGTATATGCTCTTTTATTTTGTTCCCACATAAATCCAGATCAACAGAGTCTAACAACCTACCAGCGACACAAAAACTCAAAAGAAAAGAGACCCAAAATAAGGAAAATTGCCCAAAAACCCCAAATGGAGGCTTCTCCCCAGCGGAGTTGCCAATTTTGTTATGGAGAAAAACTTCCTATGGCTTGGGGTAGACCACAAGAAACAGATGAACTCAAGAAAATAGGTTCATTTCCCAGCATATGCTATATAAATGTAAATGCGGATAAACAACATAGAGATCCTACCTCAATTCGGATGTTCGATGAAGAATTCTGTTGATCTTTCAAATCACAACACTTGAACCTACAACTTAGTCTCAACAATAAATGCAAACAAGTGCATATGATGTATGAAATATATTAGCATATACAATAGCATAATCCATGATATACATAAGAAAATGTAACCAATGATAATAAACAATCATTCACAATATCAATTGGATGAGAAAATGAGTATTTCTATTAATGAACAAGAAGTACAAGATACAACCTCCTGTCGGCAACTCTTCTGAACCAAGAACTAGGTCCCTCCACTTGTTCCTCTACCAATTCAATCCCCCATACAATGGAAAACTCACGAGTAAGAGAGTTTGGGAAGGTGAACATAAATGGTTCACAACAACAAGGATCAACAGATGTAGACTTAAGCAAGGAAAAAATTCGATAGAGTTTCAATGCTCTTATCTTTCTCCTCCTCCTTCCATGCATAATGGCTCAATATATAACTCTCCAAAGGCAAGTGAAAGGCCGGATTGAGTCGTTTCGAGATACATGGAGGGCCAAAGGTCACAATGACTGCTTTTTGGAGTGAAAAAGGATATTTTACTCTCTTTTACCAATTACCTCGATGTACGTGGGGTATAATGGTGCAGCCTGCGTATGTGCGAGTTGCATTGAATCAGTTCGCGTATAGGAGTAAAATTAGGGAAAAAGGGTTCCAGGAGGACCAAAAATGTGGTTATGAGTCCATAAATGGATAATGGAGGCCAATGAGTGCTAATGCTCACAAGGTGGCAAAATATGGTGTAACAAAATCACATGACCATCTCAACCTTCTAAGGGTATGTGTAATGTCAAAAAAATGTTTTTATTTATTTATATATTTTACCACACAAGTTAAAATGCAATTAAATTTGTGTGTCCAATTTGTAGTTTCATTATCCATTTCTCGTGCATGGGTGTGTGAACCACAAATTTCCCGAGGACCTATAGCATGCCATACCTAAACTATCTAGATTTGTATGGTGGATCACATCAAAGGATATTAACATCGCTAGCATTCCACAGTGGTATCAATATATAGTTGAGATTGTTTGTATGTTCGAGAAGGAACCACCGACGAGTTTCATGGACTTTCAAGTTCATCTTATAATTCACCTAGTTGATGAGGTTGAATTAGTTAGGGTGGTCTCATGTCATTGGATGTTCTTCTTGGAGAGGTACATGAAAAAATTGAAGGGATTTGTTTGACAAAGGGAAAAACCAGGGGTCTATGATAGAGGGGTACATAGTATATGAGTCATTCTATGATGCTAGTAGTACATCAAGGAAACATACCACACACCAGGAAGAGTGATTTGGGATGATGAATGTGATGAGGACAAAAGGGATGGGGAGATAATCCAAATGAATAGAAAAAGGCACATGATAAAGAGTAAGTCATTTATCTTTCGTCACTTATATTCACATTGAACTTCATAATCTATATTTAATCTCATACGTACTATATGTTGATTTGATTTCATGAATACAACATTGAATTTAGAAATTGATTCCATGAATAAATTCATTCTTTACAATGCAGAGGCAATACAACTGTCAGTTTCATTGTATGAAGAGAAGAGGAGGAAATGGGAAATTGACAGGAAAGAATTTAGATGGTTGAATGATAGAAGCATGCCTTATCTATATCATTTAAAAGAAAATATTCCAATGATCTATCCCAATAGTTGGGTTGCTGACCAAGTCAGAGTGAAATATGGTGCATCTTGTAGTTACCTCATGTTGAGAATGATTCACTAAAGATAGGGACCAGGTGCAACAAATTGGTAATAATCTCTTTCTATTATACATTTTTAAATTTATAATGTACCTTTAAATTATATCATATATATTTTATATATTAATGGTTGAGTTATTCAACATATGACACCATCATTTGTTCCCATATATGTGGGCATATGGGCATCATTTTTTGCACCGAAGATGCCGATGATGTATGTCTTACACAAGACCATGGAGTAGAAGTCAAGTTCGCCCAATCTAGCCATGCTAGCCACCGAGATCAAAACCTAAAAGGGGGGGAGTTGGTTTATGTCAAAAGTATGCAAGAGATCATTCAAGTGGGCTTCTCATATTTCTAGTGTATTATTTTCAAGTGCAAGTGGCGGGACACATTCAACAGGAATAGTGTAAAGGAAGATCGTGATAGTGGGATGATATGTATCAACTCTAGAAGCATGTGGGATGAAAATAAGGAGCCTTATGTTTGCTAAAACACTACAACAAAGTGTTTTTTTACCTAGATGTGTTGGATAGGGATTAGTGGTTCGTATTAAGACACAAACCTATATCTAAACATATTTTTTAGAACAACAGTGCTATCATGCCAAGCGAGGAAGATATTGAGTGTGATGGAAACAAAGAGTGATATGTACATATTTTATTTCATGATTTACAATTTTGATATATCATTTTATTAATGTTGTCTTTAATTCTTGAATTGTATTGTTAAGTTTTAACATTATGACAGTGGAAATGAAAAGTTGATTACTAGATGTTTTTAAACAATTTGAGTTGGTAACAATCAATCTGATGCAAAATGTGTTTGTCTATCAAGGTATTTGTGACTGTATGGAATTATTGTATGTGATTTCCCATAGTTAGATTTGATCTTTCTTGCTTTCCATTTAATTCATTATACTGTGGTTTTTATCATTTAATTTATTGTATTATAATTACAAGTGGATCAAAATCGACTAATAATTATGTTGCAAATTATCATTGATGTTAATCATATTTATTGTTTGTTGTAATTTCAACTACTCTCATTTGAATAACAAGGTAGATCTCATGAATATATTATACTTAGCTAGGCACTTATACTTTGCATTAGTGTGGTATTTGAAGCATAAGAGTTCATTTTAAAGGAAATAACAAGGTGGACATGGACATATTAGAGGAAATAATGTCTAGATTATGAAAATGACAAGTATGGCCATTTAAATAATTTTCAATTCATGGTTAATATCATAGTTTTTTTTCAACTTTTAAATGATACCTTGATTTGGAAAAACAACTTTTAGTTTGGTACATAGCCATGTACATTGATTATTAATAACATTTTTGAAATTTACAAATTTATTATTTATTCTCAATAAATGTGTGAGAAATCTTTAGGTTGAGGTCAATATCTTAAACTTTCCCTAACTATTTTTCTAACCCCTCTCTCGATTTATGGTAGATAATAGAAGAGAATTAATTTCCAACAATAGCATCACTATAAATATGGTAATGTAGTTAAATACAAAAATGAGATTAAACTTAAGCATATTGAAAATAAATGATGAAGTGATATTAATAGTCTAAGTAATTGGTACAATCAAATATATCTTAATATTTAATTATCAAATAATTGATAATTAAATTATATGTAGTTATACAAGTATACATAGAGATAATATTTGTGTTTTTAAAAAATATTCATAGAAAATAAAATAAGTTTTTCTAGAGATAAATACCATAATATTGATTATGAGAAAAGATACAAGTCCATAGATTTTATTAAAACATTATTTTTTTTTAGAAATAATTGCTATAAAGATAGATCTTAGTATTAATCACGAGAAAAAGATATTATATTTATTTTTTCAAAACATTGTTTTTTAGAAGTAATGACTAGCTCAACACTGTATTTATAAAAAAATGTTCATTCATTAAAAAATTACAAAAAACTAGTAAACAAACAAATTTAAAAAGCATGAGCAATGTTAAGTTTACATGACATTTTACATAATTTTTTCTTTTGAAAAGTAATTGCTAGCTCAACATAAATTGTTTATTCATATAAGAAACTATTAAACATGCAAATTAGAAGAGTATGACCAATATTAAGTTAACATGACATCTTACTTTACTTATACATATATTAAATGTGTAGAATTAAAATATTATACAAATAGGATTGTATTAAAATAAAAGTATGAAATTTTCATTGTATTCTATATTTTTGGGAGGGGATCTATTTTTTAGGTAAATATTTTTCTTTAATTTGCCTGTTGATTTTGTTATTTTTTTTATCAATGCCACTTGTAATTAAAATATTTTTCATTTCACTATTTTAAACACATGATCAATCAATCACATGAAATTAATAAATATCCTAATTTATAATTTTAAATATATATAAAATAATAAGAATTTAATACATGTCATAATTTATAACTTAAGTATTAATATAAATTATGTTAATCATTTAAATATCAATATATAAGTCCACAAAATTGTTTACATTTATTGTAACAATATGATAGTAACTGCATAGATATTATTGATGTTTTTTAATAAACACCTCCCACAATTTTTTTAAATAAATATGCATGATTTTTTTTCACAATTTAAAATGCATGATGCTTATACACAATATTATATTGGAGGAATTTGTTTTTGATAGTACACATCTAACAATCACATCTAATAGACACATGTATAAGCAAACATGAACATTCACATCTAATATGACCTAACATCATCTACGATAAACGTCATACCACCTAACAAAAATAAACATAAACATCATCATACCATCATACCATCATAAACATAAACATAAACATAAACATAAACATACCGTCATAATTATTTTCACCATCTAACAAAAATAAAACATAAGCATCATCAATATACCGTCATAAACTTGAACATACCATCATCTAACATATACATCTAACAAAACACATGTTTCATTGTATGCCATGCATAACCATCACACACATCTAACAAACATCATCTAACTTGACCTAACATACACATACATATCACCATCAACATATAATAAACATCAACATCAACATCAACAAGAAAATGTGGTATATGTGTGTGTGTGAAAAATAACATCAAATTGATGATACATGCGAAATATATATCTCCAGTCCAATAAATGCTATAACATATCTGGTCCACCTCTATAACTAGAGGCATCAGTATCTCTCCCGAGAGGCAGTGGCATCGACACCTCCACTAGTAGATCCAGAGGCATCATCACCTCTGCTAGTATATCCAGAGGTATTGACATCTCCATTAGTGGATCCAAAGGCATAAGTACTTCTACCAAGGAAAAAACCACCTTGGAGACAAGCATATATAGGTCCATCAAGCTAAATTGTACCACCTCTGAGCATTATCTCTACAATATAGGTGACTAGAGCAGGAAATGGTGGATGTCCAAGTCGATCAGTAGGATAGGTTGGTCAGTCAAGTAGGAGTAGAGAAGGAGATGAAGGAGCTGTTGGAGGAGGAGGTGGAGGAGATGTCGAAGCTGACGGAGGAGGATTTTGAGGAGGAGGAGTTGGATGAAATGTCGAAGCTAATGGAGGAGGATATAAATGAGATGTCAGAGCTGATGGAGGAGGAGGAAGATGATGGTCATCCATCCTAGTAGCTAAACGAATAGATGCATTGACAATGTGCTGCATCAAGTTCCTCATATCACGAGGAACAATCCTCCATAACTTCGTGAGGTGATATTTTTACAAACTTTCATGCACTCGTACATGCTCAACCCTCATGCCATGCCAACAATGCTGATAACTTGTCCGCCACCTCCTGTCAATACCTATCATCAAGCTTGTGTATGATGCCAAGTTTGGAGCCAAACTGTGGGCTCTTGTATCTCCTCATCATCCTCAGCGAGAGGAGGTGGCTCCTCCCCATTGAATGTGCCAATGTATGCAAATATATAGTACACAAGAATCATTAGAATTTATTTCATTCAAAAATTTAATATAACAATTTATAGTATATTTCATTTGCATTAAGTATATATATAATAAAATAAAACTAGATTAATTTAAACAAAATGCTAATATTACCTTTCTCATCAGGTGGCTAATCCTGGGTGAATAAGATGTCGTGGTATGCTCTCCAATCCAAGCCCGCGTATGGATATGTCACAATTTCTAATGCATGGTCGTCCTCACTAGCTAGCATCTTGAGCACATTTGATGTGATCCTATCCAATAACATAGACTACCCCCTCTTGGGAATCATATTCCCCCACATGTGAATACGTACCTTTGTCATCATCCTAGGAGGGAGGTGCTCAAATGATGGTCTAGTGGTCAGAACATCTCAAAAAATAGACAAAAAGGCTCTAAACTGAAAGGTAAGTTGGCCCTCCCATCATTCTGTGCATGACATCTACCCAAAGCAAAACAGAACTCCACAAAAAAAGGGCAGACCACCTAATTCATCTTGGTCTCTGGAATAAATAATCAACATAATACAATAGAGGGAAACATGCTATTTTTAAAGGATTGTAATAGTATACTTAATTATAGTATTCTAGAACATTATTTTGGATTGAAAAAAACATATATATAGATTGGTTTGAGAATACTAAATATAGAATATACAATTTACTAATGAAACTTGTAAAATTTGGCGAATATTATGATAAAATCATATTTTATATAAATGTAGGCGATATTAGAGACTAAAAATGACCAAATAGCGAATTTATTTTTTGAAAAATAGCCAATTGGTGAAATTTCACCCCTAAAAATTTCCCTGGAGGGAAACTAATGCACTGCCCATCACTAGTGGAGTGCACGACCATTGTAAGAAAAAGAGAGAGGCACCTAACGTCCTCTCGACTAAAAGCATAAATAGTAAGCTACCCAGCATGCACCTGAAAATCAGTAGGATCGATGATGTGGTCACCGAGATATATCTGAGAGTAAGCTAGCCGACTTTCTGTTGCAACACCAACTCGGACATCAGGGAATTGGGGAAAATACTACTCTTGGATAGACCATGGATGAAATAAATGTCCTCCTTAGTGGCCTTGAATCACTGATCGAGACCATCATGAAATTACTTTTTGTGATGATCCCAACGCCAGATTAATTTTGCCAACAATGAAGAGTTCCCTTTGAGGAATATAGCCTCCTGATAAAAATTTAGGAGGCCAATAACCCTCCAGAGGTCTCGGGTCTGGTCAGTAATGGAGTGAGTGTACAAATCCCTTTCCCTCTCCCTAGCCTCCCACTCATGCATGAAGTTGTATTGATCAACCCGTGCATGCTTTTTCCTAGTATTCTCTCACCACTAATGTCTCTGTTTCACATATAACATGAATTAGTGTCATAAATAGACATATAACAACATTAAATATTTCAATAAATTAGCATGCTATTTAATAACATCAAATAACATTTTTTTCGTTAAAACAAAGAATTTTGAATAGCGATGCGCCTCAATTATAGTATCGCACCGTGACCGATGCTTTTATACATCAAGCACACTGCTATTGGTACCCTTGGAATACACTTGCAATGATTAAAATAGTGCATCATTGGGAGTTTTATACTTTTTAAATGGTTGATGACTATGTTCCCGTTAAACATCAATGCACCAAAAGTGGCGCCAAAATGTTCATAAACCGCACTGTTGATGTACTTTGAGAGTTTTTTTTTTTTATGCTTTAATGGTGTGCCCATTACACATCAATGCATGAAGAAATCAGTGCAGAGAGTTTAAATTAGCACATCATTAAACGTTTTGTTTTCTTTTGAATTTCTTAAGTTTTTCACCACTTAACCAATGTGTTGTGGACATGTAATCACACTGTAAACAATGTGTATGGGTTCTTAGAGAATACCGTAGCCTCACTTGGTGCATATTCCAAATTTTTTTTGTGATAAGAGTGCGCTATTTTCACATTAGTGCACTGTGATATCGGTGTGGAACATTTAATGGAACACACCGCTTAAAGTAATTTTTCTAAAAACTACGTTTATTTCTGCAATGCACTTGGCACACGTCAACACACTATATATACAGTACGTTTGGGTTTATTGTACACACCATTGAATCCATTTTCAAGTTTTTTAAATTTTGTATCATTTACGGTGCACCAGATACACGTCAGTGCACCAACAAATCGATGCGGCTCATTTATCAAACTGCACTGTTAAACTGTAATACCCCAATTTTGACCCTTATGGTATATTGACTTTTATGTAAATATTTTGGACATGCGATGTATGTTTTCCTAGCGTGGATCTTAAGGCCAAGGCCCCGCTAGTGTATGCTCGGATTTTATTTAGAAAGGGAAGTATTTGATATTTTATTACCCATGAGCTATTAAGCCATGAAATATTGTAATTGATGTAAATATTAATATTTCAATAAAATCCCAAAACTGGTTATGGAAGCAATTAATGAGAAGGGGCCATGTGTATTCCACTAGGGAGTGGTGAGGGGGTTGTGGGATTGAACCATAGGCTTCCAAATGTCATTTTGAGAATCCATTTGACTTTCCTTACTGACATTTATGTTGAGAAATCAGTTTATGGCTTCAATGGAGCATGGGCAGCCCAAAAATTCGTATGGCGGGTATGGGCTCTATTTCTCTTGTACCACAAGTCACTCTACCTCATGGGAATTGGTTCTTACTCATTCCCATTCCATTGTTGAACATTCCAACATAAGTTTTCATTCATTACACATGCTCAGCAGTGAGAAAAACCAGAAATCGCAACTTTGCAAGAACCCACGTTTTGAAGTGCCATAAACGCCCATAATGTGGTATTGATAGTAAAATCCAATGAGGGATCCATAGATATGAACCTTCGGGCGAAATTGAGAGTGTTAGATACCCCGAAATCCATTGGAAAAACCAGTTTTTACAGCCCAAAAATCCAGTGATGGGATTGAGTTATTTGATGATAGAATTGTGAGAAATCCAAGTGTGAATGATTGAACAGAGGTTGGGTTTGCTTGATAAACCCAGTTAAGGCTGGAATCTCAAGGAATTAGCAGCTGGACCTTTCTATGCCCACCCTGAATAACACTGGAGGGAAGGGACACCTAAGGGACTGTGCAGCAGAGAAGGGGACCTTCCTTATGTTGGGTGAGGTAGGTATTGTGGGTGCCATGACTGTTGAGTTCATTTGAGATGCCTGTAGCTCTGTGGTTGATCTCTCTGGCTTAGCATCCTCCTCCTTTTCTTATTGCATGCTTGATAAACCCAATTGTGTGTTGGCTTAGCATGACTGTTTGAGTGAAACCATGGCTGTGAGTGAGCCTGTTTAATTCCTTCTTAGTGGATACATAACCCATCTCGGGGGTGATCTTTCAACTAAAAGAATATAGGATGGACAGAGATCTATGGTTGGGTGGAACGTTGCTCTCACATAGCTAGTTGATTGGACAGCTTCATCTCGAAGATAAGTGTTCTTCGTGGTTTAAATTGTATGCATTATGTGTTTTGCAATGTGTTAATTCTGAATGATAATTATTCATGTTAATGAATTGAAATGATTAGCTTAATATGGTTGATATGAAATCCATGCATAGCATTGGAATGGGATTGATTCTCTGCATGTTGAATCATCCTTTGCTTCTGATAGATATGTTGATGCATTATCGTTTGTGTGTGTGCAAATCTGTTTTTAATTCCACTGTGTAATTTCAGTATGCATTTGATTTAAATGGTAAAATTCAGTCTTATGGCTTTGGGGAAGAATCAGACATCCCCATGTTACATTCATGTTCTCTCTGTGGTTTGGAATGATGGGAGGGGACGTGACATAAACATTTGTTCTTTCTTATATTTTAATTTTTTTCACTGAGAAAACCGGTGCATTGTGGACATGTCATCACGCTGTTCATGGTGCATGTTGTTCTTATAACACACCGTAGCTTCCCTTGATGAGGTTAAAAAATAAATTTGGCAGTGGTGCTTCGGATACACGTTGGCGCACCTAGATGTAGGTGCATAATGTTTAATGCCACTGCACCACTTAATGCAATGAATTTTTTTAATAATGTTTGGTTTGGCAGTGTGCTTGGCACACATCAGTGCACCATATATACAGTGCATTTTGATTTAGTATACACGTCTGTTTATGTTCATATTTTTTAAAAACCTAGTTAACCAATGCATTATGAAATTATAGTGCACCATTTTTGCGGTGCACATCCTAATGAAACACACCATTGATGGTGCACCTTGTGAATTTACAGGGTGGACCATTTGTAGTGGGATTTGAATGGCTTGAACACACCATATAGGGTTTAAATTTTTTTTTTTCTTAAATTAAGGAGTAACAAACGTTATTTTTTAATTTTAATTTGCTAAAAAAATAAATTATGAAGTACCAAAGAATTTACCTCAACATTTTGGTGTTGAGGAGGCATGGTTGTGATGTAAGTCAAATTTGAAAATTTTCCCACCATTTGGAAAAATTAGAAATAAATTCAACAACCAATGGAAGTGAGAAATGTTGCCATGTGTAGCACGAATGTCAGGGCATTTGAGTAGGGGATGTACAACACCGGTGCTGTAGTGAGCAAAAACACTGTTGATGCGTAAAAATTATTTTTTCATGTGGTAATTTTTTTATTAAACCTTGTTCCGGTGCACCTGGAAATAGAACACACCGGTGTAGTCCATTACATACAACGCAATGCTAATAAAAATTTAATTCATGATTCACCAAACATTTCATTTATACAAATATTTTAAGAACTTTTGGATTCATATTCCAATGGTCCGTTGGAGTCTTCACGACTCTTTGTATTCTTCAGTTACAAATTAACCTAGGATTATAACATTCTCCCCCTTAATTTGAAGGGGTGTTTGTAAGTCCGAGCATGGTTCTAAATCTTTCAAACTTTTCTCATCCAAGTGCTTTGGTGAAGATATCTGCAGTTTGATCATTAGTGGAACAATGACGTAAATGAATTGTACTCTTGGCCTCTACATGATGTCAAATCAGATGATACTTTGTGTTGATATGTTTGGTTCGATCATGGATTCTAAGATTCTTGGCCAACTTGATTGTAGAAGTTGTAATGTCCCCATTTTGACCCCCTTTGTATTAAATCGTAAATGATGTAAATATTGTTATTTAATCATGGTGAGGAGCTCAAGGCCAAGGCCCCACCATTGATTTAGCGTTTTATGTATCGGCAATTAAAAATAGATGCCTATGGTTCTTGTGCTAGATAGGCACAATGTAAATAAGACATCATGTAAATACGAATTTTAATGAAAAACCCACAACTAGCTATGCAATGCAACAAAGAGATGGGGCATGATTCTACAAGGAATAGGGAGGGAAATTATTCAAACCCTTGAGCCAATGGTGTTAATCCATGTGTCAATGAGAAAACCCATGAACCCTCAACTACCCATTTTGGGTTATGGACCCAATCATTTAATTCTTCCAAAAATTGGTTGAGGTAGTTAATGCCTTGGGAATGAAGAGGTATGGTAGCCAATTTCATGTATGGGAAAGCCATCAACCTGGAAAATCGTGTTTTGTCTCCTTGGGCAAGAAAACACCCACGAAATGGTGCCCAAAGCCATTCTGAACATACAGTCTTTCCTCTCTCACGCAGTCTGAACTACTGGGCCTTTCCCCATCACGTTTTTCACCATTTTTCCTACATTTTCCATGCCTGGGAGCTCGTTTTTGCATATACAACAGCTGGGAGAGAAGGGCCACGATTTGGGACTGTGATGGAGGCCGTTTTTGCCCCAAAATACCCATGGGCGTTTTTCTGAAAACGATTTCTGCTCTCCAGGGTTGTTCCCCAATTGCCATTTCGTTTTTGGGCTTTCCCACGTTTTTCTGAACTGGTAGAAACCCCCTCTTTGGACATCCCACTGTAAAAGTGTTTTTATCATGCCCAATAATTGTGGTTCTGTTGTTATACACATCCTTGTTTTGGTTTGAATCTGTGAGCAAGAGATTGGAGTGGTAGTGGACAGAGAGGGCTTGATAAACCTAGTGGTGAGACAATCTCTCAAGAAGATCGAGAGGGCTTTGGCTACTCTTCTATGCACACCCTGAGAGCAGTAGATGGGGAAGGTATGGCTTGAGGGACTGTACAGCAGTGAAAAGAATACTTCCTTGTGCTGGGTGTGTAGGTATTGTGGGTGCCAAGCTAGATAGATCTTGTAAGGTTACCCCTAGCTCTATGCTTGAGCTCACTAGCTTAGCCACTCTTCCTTTCCATTTCCTAGCAGCCTAATAAACCCAATTGTAGATTGGCTTGGCTCATTTTGGTGTATCTTGGAGCTATGTGTGAGTCTGTTGTTCCCTGATACCTTGTAGAGATCATGCCCAACTCGAGGGTGGTAGTGTGTGGAGATATTGATGACCACAACTGGCCTATGGTTGGGTGGAATGTTGCAGTTGCATAGCCAGTTGCTTGGGACTACTTTGTTAAGATAAGTATTCTCTTATGTTAACTTTGCAATTATTATTTGATGAATATCTTGAATGTATGATGGATGTGTTATTGAAATTATTTCCGCTGTGTTTTTCTTATAATTATACACTCCATATGTTTTTTATATTATGTGAATGCTTATCTAAAAGCTCATGGGGCTAGATGCCCAGTTTTAGCATCACGATCCTCTCTATCATGCTGGTATGATAGGAGGGTACGTTACAGAAGTGTTGTCAATCAAAAGTGGAGTGGAGTTCTCTTGTGTCTCCTGCAAATATTCAAGTATATTCCTAAGCCACACAATCTCTTTGGTTGCTTTTGCATCAACTACATATTCTTCCTCTATTGTTGAATTTGTTGGAATTGACTGTTTGTGTGATCTTCAATAGACAACTGCTGATCCAAGACTCATCTTGTATCTATAAGTCGACACTCCTGTTTCTTTGTCACCATCGAAGTCTGAATCAAAGTACCCAATATGTTTGAAGTATGCCACCTTACAATACTTGAGTCCAAAGTTTTGAGTCCCTTTCAAGTATCTTAGAACTCTCTTTGCCGCGGACCAATGTCCTTCACAAGGTTTGTGCATAATCCGTGAAAGAATGCTAACAACATAAGAAATATCTTGTCTAGTGGTAGTAAGGTAGATAAGGCTTCCTACAAGCTGTCGATACTTGGTTGTATCCTCATATTCTTTTCCTTCACTTGATGCGAGCTTTATATTTTGTTCCATCGGAGTTGAGAGTGGGTTGCAATCTGTCATGCCAAATTTGTTCAACAGTTCTCCAATATCATTTTTCTGAGAAATGAAAATGTACTTAGGATGTTGAGTCACTTCAATTCCTAAGTAAAAGTGAAGATGTCCAAGATCAGTTGTTTTAAATCCTTTCTTTATGGATGCTATATAACTTTCATTGTTCCTAGTCATCAAAATATCATCCACATATACAACAAGAAACCAAAAAGATCTTCCATCTTTCTTTACAAATAGTGTTGTGTCATCAAGATTTTAATGTTTGAAATTTAACTTTAGAAGATGCTCGGTTAGATTTTCATACCATGATCGAGGTGCTTGTTTCAAGCCATACAAGGACTTGACAAGTTTGCAGACCTTGTGTTCTTGTCCCTTCACAACAAAGCCTATGGGTTGAGACATGAAGACATTTTATTTCAAGACTCCATTCAAGAAGGCAGTCTTTACATCCATTTGATGAAATTTCCAACCATTTTGTGTTGCTAAGGAAAGTATAGTATGGATGGTGCCCCATTTTTCTTTGGGAGAGAACGTTTCTTCATAGTCAATTCATTCTTTCTGTGCATAGCCTTTTTCCACGAGTCTTTCTTTTTGTTTGTTAAGTGAGCCATCTAATTTGTATTTGTTCTTGTACACTCACTTGTTTCCAATTGGTTTGGTTCCGACTAGAGGATCGACTAGCTTCCAAGTTTCATCCTTTATGAGTGCATCATACTCATTCTGCATGGCTTCTTTCCCCTCATCACGAGTAGTAGCCTCTTCAAAGGAATTTGGTTCAATGTTAGCAGAAAAATTCAATTCACAATCAAATGAGACATCCATGTCATCACCTGAGTTCTCTGCATTTCCTCCATCCTCTTGTCTAGTGGAGATTCTTGTTCCCATATTTCCTACTTCATCTGCACAGACATTCAAGTGTCCTTGTGTCCCATTTCGGAATATTCCTTGATGGTCCAGGTTGATCAGCTGGTGGTGCATTATTTTCTTCTAGGTTCAATCTTCCAATCCTCTCAATTACATCATCCAATTGAGTTTCTTGTTCAGTTGAAGTGGCATGAAATTCTTCTTCATCATTCTCTTCATGAGGGGTTGTTGGTGCGACTTCAAATGGAAATTCCATGGATTGATCGAAGATAGGGATCCCCATTCAATATGTGGAATTTCATTATCACATTCATAATATGTCTGAGCAAAACTCTCTAGACGATCAAGCTGTCTTTCAATAGACTTTTCATTTTTATGAGTTTGAAGAAAAATGACATCTCTGGAAATAACAAATTTTTTGTTTACCTCATCATAAAGGTGATGTGCCTTGGACATTTTTGAGTACCCCAAGAAAATACATCTTCTGATTCTAGCACCAAGCTTGTTTCTTTTCTCCTTTGGTATTAAGGCATAGCAGGCCGAACCAAAAATTTTGAGATGCCTAACCGAAGGAAGGTGGCCAAACCACATTTCATGTGGAGTATTATCTTCTAGAACATGAGAAGGACTTCTATTTCTCAAATATGATGTGCATAGGACTGCATCACCCCAAAACATTAGCTTCACATTCTTGAAAAACATCATTGATGGTGCTGTATTCATTAAGGTTCTATTCATCCTTTCCGCTACGCCGTTTTGTTGGGGATTGTAGGGAATTATAGTTTGATGTGTAATTCCATGTTTGCAAAGATATTCTTCAAATGCCTTAGATGCATATTCTTTACCATTATCAAATCTGAATGTACCAATACGTATTTGTGCTTGATTTTCTATGAATGTATGAAACTTCTTGAAAGTTTGAAATGCTTCATATTTTGTCTTCAACAAATACACCCAACAGATTCTACTATAATCATCGACAAATGTCATAATGTACCTATTACCATTTGCAAAAGGAATAGGCATGGGGCCACATAAGTCAGAATGAAACAGTTCTAACTTTCTACACGCTATGAATTTAGACTCTAGAAATGGCTGCTTACTATGTTTGCCTAATATGCATTCATCACATTTGTTCCTTTGCTTAGGAATGGTGGGAAAACCAAATACACCATTCTTTCTTAACAATATAGGACTGTTATAATTAAGATGACCAAATCTAGCATGGCATATGAAACTTGATGACATATTACCTTCTTCATGTTGAGAGATATAGGCAAAGTTTTGAACCATTGCAGAAGAGCCTCTCAACTTTAATAGTTGTCCATCTTCATAACCAGTTATGACGACCTTGTTGTTAGAGGATTTCTTATCTCCACAATCCCATAAAACATGTGGATGGAATGGCCTTGCTGTCTAATCTGCACCAAGGACAACAAGCTTCTCTACAACTCTAGAAGATAAAGAACATTCTTTATTATGAAATCAAGGAATCCAGGCAAATTAAGCTTGAATGATCCAATTCCCTATGGTTTGAGGCTAGATTTATCTGCAAAGTACACTATGCCATTCGCAATGTCATTCAATTATTCAAATAATTCTTTTCTAAAATTCATATGAGATGTTGCACCAGTATCAAGCAGCCAACAATCTTTGTAAGGTGAAAGAGAAGTCATTTCATTAATTCCAAGATTACAATGTGCAACAATACAATGAGCAGAATCAGGGGTTTTACAACCCTCTTGGTTTTTATTCTTATGTTCTTTGTTCCGTCTACCTTTAATGGAGTTCCAAGATGCCCAACACTGATCTGTTTCATGTCCATTCTTTCCGCAGCATGTGCGCTTCACATCTGATCTTTTGCTAGAGTTGTTTCTTCCTCCTCTTCCTCTGAAATTTCTTCTTCCTTTGCCTCTTTTGCTGCTATCTCCCTTGAAAGGATATTTAGAATTGTTCTTTGCTTTCTAAGCAAAGCAAAGAGATTCTGCAGTATTTTCATTTGTCTCCTTTCCAAAATCTTTCTCTTTGTCTGCAATCTTTTCTACTAGAACTTCAAAGGTGATATCTTTTAACTTGTCGCTTGCTTGCAAGGATTCAAGGTAGTTTGAGTGAGTGGGATAAATATATTTTACAAATGCTGCAATTGGAAGGTCTGGTTTCTTACTAGAGGCTTGAATCTTGTGCATGATGGATTTCATTTTAGATGCGACCAACATGGGGTCATTATCTTTTACTTCAAGAATGAATAAATTTAACATTAATCGAATGAATTCCATTTTAGAGTGCGAATTATACAGATATTTTAGAGTTTTTAAGGCTTCATAACATGTCTTTGCAGGAAGAATATGCTGGCTCACCTCTTCACTGACAGTGGTAGAAATCATGGCCAATGCTTTATTTTCTTTGGATTTCCAAATATAAATCTCTTTCTCTGATGATGGAGGCTTTGGTACTGAATTGATGACGGTGCCTTCGTCGTTGAGAGTGGTATTTCCTTCGCAAATGTCATCCCACAAGTCATTGTAGTCATAAGCAGCCTTGATTTTCCTCCACCATTTTGGAAATGTATCCTTTCCAATGAGTGTATTACCAGCAACTGATGCTATTGAATGCATATTGAACCCGCAACTTATACAAGTTTTGAAAAATATAGAATGCAAACTTAAAAACTGCTCCTTTGTTTACATATTACAATATTTAATTTTGCAGTTGTTAAAATCATTTTGCAGCTCTATTCAGATTCTTCCATACTCTTTTAAAAATTAAGAGCAAGCTTTATCTCACAACTCTTTTAAAATAAGAGATTACAATATTCTTCACTTCCCAAATAATTAATTCTCACCCTCACAAGGCGAATATAATGACGCAATATTATTACAATGATGCCTTATACTTGAATATTTTTCTTACAATATAAAAGTATGATTCCAATAATAGTCTCAACACCTTAAAAAATTGTAAGATTGTATTTACCTCCATGCAAAGAATAACAATACTTTATTAGGGTTTCATTTCAATTTCACTCGATAGATATTATACTTGGTCTCAACTAGATTTCTGATCGTAGCTCTTCATGCTTGGATGCAGAATTCAACTATGTTCCAATGCGTCCAATATGCAGTTCTAGTCTCGGTCTCCAGGCACTAGAACACTTGAGCAACTTCTACATAGCAATGTGCAACTCCAAAACAATCTTCAACGCAGTTGTATCTTTGATAGATGAAAGATCCACAATTTTGGGCAGAGGTAGTCTTTGCAACCTCCAGTCGCAGCTTGAATGGATTCCTCGAGCTTCAACGCAAGGTCATGATATCTTATGAGCAGGAACCAAGGGCGCAATTCTTCAAGTCTAGACCACAATACTTAGCACCTGTATCAAAGACACTTAGCATCACCATGAGCAGCTCGAGCAACACGAGTATCCACTTAGCTCCAGTATCAGACAGTTCACAATCTTTACGAACTCGCAACAGTTACGCAACATTCATTTTTGGAATCGGGATAGTAGTCCACGCAGGGTCATGATAACACTCTTGCTCCACGTGGTTTCATGGTGCAATCTCATGCCATCTAGTTAGACGAACGACGCAGACTTAATGCAAGTCGCAACAAACAATTCACAGCACTTCTCAATAGAGGATCTTCACATTATTGAAATGGGTTTTACGCAGGTCGCAGCAAAAAATGTGTTTTACGGGATCTCAACAGAGATTAGGGTTAACAATAGAAACCAAATGCAAGTGAAGGAGGCCTCAACATCGCGTGTATGTAGAATGAAAGCATGCTCGAAATATTAGGGTTTCAAGACGTTATTCTGCAAAATCTCAGAATAATGATGAATGACGCAGAGGGAAGAAAAGGACTGAGCATGCAGCATGAAAACCTCTAGGCTTGAGGAAGAGCGCAAGGCTAAATATAGCCAAACTGAAAATGTAAGGAGTTATGCAGGTCGCTCTAATACCACATGACAGATAATAACTCCCAGATATTCAATTTATTCACCAAAGATTGCATTTATACAAATATTTTACGACCTTTGGGATTCATATTCCAATGGTCCATTGGAGTCTTCACGACTCTTTGTATTCTTCAATTACAAACTAACCTAGGATTCTAACAGATAATATAGTCCATCGTTTTAAATTAGGATTTTTTTAACCCTATCGTAGTGCGGCTTAGGATATACTTCTCGACTATCTGTTTACCCTACCTTAGTTCTTTCAAGTATGTGGTTCCTCGGTGTGTTTTGATCATTTAAACACACCGCTTGTAAAAAAAAAATTAATTAAACCTTGACGCGATGCACTAAAAAATTTTAGATTTGAAAATTTTAAAACCTTATGTGGTACAGATTAGGATATACTGCCTCAGTGCGGTGTATTAGACAAGCTGCACCGATGTTGGAAATTAAAAATAATAAAACATTGTCGGTGCTCTTGCCTATCCAGTTACCATACTTTGCTGCTTTCAGCTACGAGGAACCCTGGTGCACTATGTTAATATAAATGAATTGTTTGCAAATTTTAATTTTTTTTTCTTGATGGTATTTTCGGCTGATGTGCTACATGATCTATTTACAGCACCAATGCATTCATGTTGTGTATGCACCAGTGTTTTTATTATGTATAAATGCACTAGAAAAAAAAACATCCGCTAAAACTTGTACTTGCTTGCCTCCTATAGTGACCTCCACTGTAACATACCCAATTTTCATAGTTCAGATTTTGAGTGAAATTTCAGAAAGAGACAATTAAAAAGATATACAAAGATCACACATGGAAGACCATATGTGTAACACACCCAAAATAACTAGGTTAGTAAATAAGGAACCTTTAGAAAAATTTCATTAAGATGTAAAGTTCCCACTTTATCTTGATTTCATATTCCTTCAGTTTCGTTAGCCATGAATATAAACAAAACATATACATTAGTACAAATAATTCCTTCTACAATGCAGGAGAAATACCACAATGATAGAGTTCACATTCCTATCTTGTTCATCCTTATGAAACTCCTACTTATTAGGGTTAAACTTAGAACTTCTAACCAATATAATTACTCCTATGAAAACATATGTAAGATATCCACTATTAAAGGTTAGTAATTGGGAAAACCCTTGAGGATTTCCTATTTTGTTTACCTTTGCCTTTCACACTTGATTATTTTAAACTCCATAGACTTCACACAGATAAGATAGGAAATAGAATACTTTAACTTTCCACATTCACTTATTGCTTTTTAGGTTCCATAACTTATATCGAAGTTCGTCTATCGTATGTACCAAGGATTCAAAGATCTGTCATCCTTGCATCAACTAAATGACCATTAGTATTTAGTAAAAGGGAGTATTCAAACAATGCATAAATGTTTAATATTTCCTACAAACATCCTTAATGTAACCCATACTTATACCATAAGATTGTCTTACCTTAACATTTGATATATCTTAATCAGTACAATGATGTAAGGGAAACTTTGCATGTGTATGTTAAGCACTTCATCTTTCTCATTGAGATCACCTTCAACTAACGTTAAACTACATGCATTTCTTTAATTAATTGATGTAACAATGACTTCTTCATGATTGAGGAAATTAATATGAATGCATCTAAATCTAACAATACAACCATTACACAAAGGAGAAAGACCAGATATAACCGTGGTTCACCCGCTATCCGGGCTACGTCCACAAAGAGAATATGCCACATTATGTATTATTCATCCCGAATAGTGAGGGTTACAAATCTGCAACTCCCTGTTGCTATACTTGCTCTCGTACAGTCTGAGAGTTTTTCCACCACATTCGGCGATGAACCTAACTTGCATAATTATAGGGGAATTTCTCTATATGTACAATGCCGGCTTATTCTCCCTGATGTAATAAAAGAAAACAACCTATTACTGTGGGTTTATATTGCCTTCATAGGGTTCATAAACCAGAATCAACTTAATGCTAAATTACTGGATTGTACACTTTTTAGTACAACTATAAGACAACGCCTGTGTGTACCCAATCACTGATTAGCACAAACATAACAACAATTTACTCTATATAAACTCGTTGGCATATGCATTTGTTAATCCAGAACATAAAACAATGATGAATGTACTCATTCGCTGGTTAGCACTAATGCGGCAGGGATCTACCCTATGAAACTCACTGGCATATACATTTGTTAAATGAAGACATAAAACAATGATAAATGCACCCATTTGCTTGTTAGCACCCATGTGGCAGGGATCTACCTTAAGAAATTTTCTAGCATATACATTTGTTAACTCAAAACGTAAAACAATGCTGAATGTAACCAATCACTAAATTAGCAATAAAATCAACATTACTTGTTAGCATAAGATAGATATCCATATGCTCAATCGCCTATTAACATCAATGCGATAGAGATCGACCCTATGTAATTCGCTGGCATATTCAATTGTTAATCCAAAACACAAAATAATGCTGGTAATACCCAATCGCTAGTTTAGGAATAAGATCAATGTTACTATCACTCACATTTCATAAAATAAAATGCAGAGATTAAACTCAATAGGAAGATCATCACATATTCTAAACTACAAACGAGATTTTAAAAGAAACTATCATAACTGTCTAAACAAAAAACCTGAGTTCCCTTTATATAATTAATGAAGGAGAGGCCATGGCGATTTCACGTTTAGGCACTATCCAGAAATCAACAATATAACAATGATGAAAACCACATCGGCGCTACTAATAAATGGCGATGTAGTAGTGCAGAATGACACATCAAAGTCAAGATTGACGTTAACAAACAGTATACCAACAATAATGGCAGCAACACGGATTCTTATGTTCCCACCCATCAATGTATAAAAGATACAAACTGAGATTGATCAGGCTCTCTACGTTTTCAGGCAGTAAAACCAAGTATATATATATAAACAGAAAAACCACCCAACATTTCTAAGATTTCCATGCCCTAAAATATAGGCAAGATCAAATCAACAATGATAAATAAATGCGTTGACCACACTCAGCCTGCGTGATAGACGTCATATGGAGCATTAACCTACAGGGGCAAAATATCCTCACAAAGGATGCGTTGGAAAAACTCAGCAATGATATAATTACTGAGATCCAAAACAATACTAAGCTGTATGCTACTGTGATCGGCAGAGATTAGAGCTTCACGAAAGGGATTGATAATACCCATCTCTGCAGCAACTACAATGGTTCAATGAAAACCCAAATGCAGCAGTGCAGTGATCGCATACATCAATCAACCCATACCGAATTCCAAGAGTGAATAATTCAAAGATCCGGTTAAGTGGTTCTCCTAAGAATATTAACCCTAACAGCGCAAGGATTTCTAGCTATGTGGTAATCTCTCCAATCAAAATGATAAAACTCTGAAAGAAAAAGTAGAGTTTCGCATGGCTTACCACTTTGATGCGAGGAACAAGGGATCGTATGACTTACTGTAACAATGCGTTGAGCAGAGGATCGCTACCTTCTGTAGATCCAGTTCTGAAAGAGATAGCAACATTTCCCTCATGAAGAGCTCTTCCTATATCATAGATCCCATTACTCCCACTAAAGGATCCCCCCACAACTAACCGTTCCTGGTCCTCTTAAAACGATCGATCGGGCTCCTTCCAAGACAGGTGGCGATTTGGGAAGTAACGGCTCTTCAGTGGAGGAGACACATGGCAGGAACTGAGGCTCCACGATGAGTTTAAAGATGACCGAGGTAATGACTAGGTAGTGCTCTACCAAGTGTCAAAAGTCATTCGTTTACAACTCCACTAAATGGAGTGCGCCAAAATGGAGAGGAAGGTCTTTTCATAATAAATGCATATCTTTTGTTTTAATATCTTTATACAACAAATATGCATATATATATATAATTATATGCATACATAGACCATAGTACTTTTCACATGTTAGTTCCCATTATAATATTCACATACCTATCAAATAACAAAATGGTGTATTCACTAACATAATAATACTTTCGTATGAATAATGAAATTATAATTATAACCTATACTTTATTCCAAAGTATATTATATTTACGTAAGACAATATATGATCCTTTTTCTATAAAGGATGATCTCTCCTAGGTAAACATGCAATATAGTCTCTTCACCAAAAGAAATGGAAGGCTTAATAAAATAACCAAGTCTTATAAAATAACTCTTAGGTACTTGATTCTCTAATTAAGATACTTATATCTATAATGTAAATAATGGCAATATATAACTAACGTCCTAGTTTTCCCAATGTCGGACTTCTTTTGTCTTATAAAATAATTAGGGAAAAAGTGGGATGTTACATCCGCTATAAACATATATATTTGGGCTCCTTTTAGAGTAGCATCCACTATAACCTCCCCAAAAAGGCCTTTTCCTTGTAGTGTGCTCAATTTGAATGGTGGTTTTAGCTATGCATAACATAATAATGTTTTTAGAAATGGAAGAAAATTATAAAATAGATTATGCAAATTATATATATATATATATATATATATATATATATATTAAAAATGTTTTATTTATTTTTTTAAAATATCAGGTGACACATGTCATGATTCCAATATACACTGCTCCATTGTTTCTATTATAACTTTTGACTAGCTTCAATATTTTGCAAAAACAATATATGGTGCACTAGAGGAAACATATCTCTACAAATTAATATAATAAAACCATCAATTTCATTAAGCTATGTCCCTAAAGTGTTGCACACACACAAGACATCTTTGTTTTAGAGATTTTTTACTTTAATAATTTATAACAAATTAAAAAACATCATATTTTTTTTAGGAAAATAGTGCTGCACTAGAACTAGATGTTATTTACATGTCCACAAGTTTTTATTCAAAAACACTATAAATAAGTCAATAACGTCTTGCATGCACACACATATCTACCTTATAATTTGTTGAAATTTTAAAACGTTGCTTTTAGGAAAAAAATAAAAAAATTAAACAATTATAGAAATAACCCAATATTTGTATTTATATATTATGAAAGCTTATTCAATCTCACATCTTCTTTCTTTTTATTTCATCTTAAAATTAGTTGTGGAGGTACCTCCAATTGTCTCTTGAAGTAAAAAGTTCTATGCCTTTTAGCTTTATGTGGAAACTAAAGTGTCTTTAAAAGAGTTCATGTTTGTGCATCAGTCGTGTTGTAATTTTGTAGCAAAGGGCATCAATGTGCATCATGCCTCAAACTGTGCCAAATATTGCAGCATTATACCCTTGTTCTCTTATATTAAGGTTTTGGTGTAACATTGGTATATCATTAAACCAGTGGGTAATCCTTCAATATATGACCTTCATATTTCACACAATACACTAGTTACTCTCACTCCCTAAATGTTTTTCCTTAGCCAACTACTTAAATTTTAGGTAAGTCCTTATCTAATTCTATATCCAATCTTCCTTCAACTTTTCATACTTATGAGTATCTTCTTTGTGGTCACTTATCACCTTTACAATTTATGCCATCAATGGATTGTTTAGAATTCTAAACACATTATATCCACCCTCTTGTCCCCCTTCATTACCACCCACACACATAGTTCTTAAGCTTCCATGTTAGTGAGGTTAGCCAAGAATACCATTCTAAGTAGCATGACCACATGAACTAAACTAAGATGAATAAGACACAGAACAATGGTACAACACATTCTCTACCAAGAGACGATGTAATAATCTCAACACCAAACAACCATGAAGAAATAAATGTAGCTCTAACCTTCATTAATGAAATAAAACTATGCATGATATATCATCCTCATATATAAGACATAAACATCTTTGTGAAACATGTGACTAACGTTTGTCGAGTGGTAAAGAAAGGGTTATAGCTCTTAGGTATCCTACAAACTCAAACTTAGTCAACAATAGAGGACTTATGGTGCCTTTACTCACATGGCTATTACCTCACTAATATCAATAAACTGATCTCAGATACCTCAAACCCTTGAACACATAGATTATCCACTTAATATTAAGATTCAATACGATCCATAGACTATATAAAATAAATATTAAAGACATCATGAAAGATAGAAAACAATGTGCTTTTACTAGATTATTCTTGAAACTTACAGATATGAACAAAATGTTAATTGGATAGAGACGATGTAATAATCTCAACACCAAACAACCATGAAGAAATAAATGTAGCTCTAACCTTCATTAATGAAATAAAACTATGCATGATATATCATCCTCATATATAAGACATAAACACCTTTGTGATACATGTGACTAACCTTTGTCGAGTGGTAAAGAAAGGGTTATATCTCTTAGGTGTCCTACAAGCTCAAACTTAGTCAACAACAGAGGACTTATGGTGCCTTTACTCACATGGCTATTACTTCACTAATATCAATAAACTGATCTCGGATACCTCAAACCCTTGAACACATAGAATATCCACTTAATATTGAGATTCAATATGATCCATAGACTATATAAAATAAATATTAAAGATATCATGAAAGATAGAAAACAATGTGCTTTAACTAGATTATTATTGAAACTTACAGATATGAATAAAATGTTAACTGGATTTGATACCATGCAACCCAAGGACCAAATTTTCTTCTAAGTTTTACAGACTCAATACTATGCTTGATTGTCTTCAAAAATTCTTGCAAGCCATTGATCCTTGACTCTTTGTAAATAAGATCTATGTTTCTCAAAAGAGAGCATATACATTACATACTTACAGACTCTTTATAAATGAGATCTATGTTTCTCACAAACTAGTTCGCACATAGTGAAGGAATAGAGGATACACATAGCTCCTCACATAGTCTATTTTCCAATCCAAGGTGTGATGAATTAATGAGTTGTGGTGTTAATATCATCATTGTTCACCTGTAATCTCCAACAACAATATGATTTTAAGTTCATACTATAACAATAGTGTGGATTCATTCTAGAAAATATCTCATGTATGGTCCACGACTCTCATTAAGTCAAACATACAATAGTAATTATATAGAGACACAAAATTATTTTACCTCATTAGAACTTATAAACATCGAGGGATAATAACAAAGCTTTGAGAAAGATGTAGAAGATACATATTTGTAACCCACTATCTTGATAACTATGTGTGACATGTCTTATACTCATGACACTTTGTGATACTTTGGTTTTCTTTGAATGTTCCATTATGTTGCTAACTATGTCTTAGATGTCTTATGCTCATGACACTTTATGATATTTTGGTTTTCTTTGAATGTTCCATTGTTGTGAGGGCCTCAATGTGTACTCATACTTATGTATTTCCATTATTGTTGTGTGCTTTTATTGTATGTTCTCTAACATCCACCAGTTCTACATCCTTAATTTATCTACAGCAAATATTCTAGAAAGAATAAATCGAGTGATGTTAATTGAATATTTTAACTTGTACTATAATGACGATTTATTAATCTAATTCCTAAGGGATGCCACTCTGGTATCGATTATCGATTTTATGATGAGAAGAAAATGTGAGATTACACATTATTCATTTGATTTTAAACTTTTCCCATCTCTAAAACCATATATGCAATGTGTTAGTTAAATACAATTGAAATTTATTACATAAGCTTAGGGTCTATGTAGAGTGTATTTTTAAGTAGGAAAACCCATTTTGAAAATTGTGACCTTCTTATGGAGATGTCGCTATCAAATTTCCTATATGTATACAAAGTTCAATAGTTTTTTAAATAAGACTTGTAATATTTCTATAATATATTAAAAGGAAATCCCTATGATAAAGAAAACAAACTCAATACAACTAAGATAAAGTATTTTTTAAAAGTAGGGTCCCATAGAGTTAGAGGACCATACCTCAAAATTTGATTGCATTGGCTAAATATGATAAAAAATAAAAAATTGCTTCCATAATCATCAATGATCAATGAAGACATTGAAAATACTACAATTATTATAACTATATTCAAATTGAAATGATTAATTATCGCAGGATATTGTTTTCATCCTAGAAGCATAAAAAAGAATATGAGGTACTTATGTAAAAGTTCTTGGAACCCGTCCCAATATACTTATAAGAAGAGCATGCTCATGCAAGGGTATGGTAATAGGTGTATCCCACACAAATATATGATTATATAATATATATAATAATTATTATAAAATAAAAATTTAATTACTATTATAAAATATTCCTTAAATAGTCCGTGGGGTAGTTCAAGTGGTTAAGTTGATATTGGTTATAAATGGTAAGTCAAATGTTCGATTCCTCCCAATTTGCATTGTACGCCATGGCTCGGGGCTTGTGGTTGCACCTAGGGGTATAATGGTAGCGATATTGGACCCGTGGATCCCATGTCACACGAGTACTAGCCTAATCTCCGTTTCCAATTCCCATAGACAAAAAAAAGGACCCAAGAAAAAACTATTCCTTAAATGAAATTAAAAATAAAAGAATACTATTAGCCATTATAGTGAAAGCTAATGGAATGATATAGGATTTTTAGTTAACCTAAGGTCACTGAAAGCTAAAGGAATGATATAGGTTTTTTAGTCAACCTAGTTGTTCAATGCCCTCTATATCTTTGCTTATAGCCTCCTTTAATGTTCATGTAAAATTTGTGTCACTAGAACTGGTTCTTTCCCCGTGGATTTGAACGGGGCAGCGCTCTTAACCTTTTTAAGCATTAAGACCGGGCTTTAAAGATAAAAGAGGGCCACTCTCATCTCTATTTTCAAAGGGTTGATTGATGGCCAATAAGGAGTTGTCTTATCGAATAATGGTCTTGTATTTATTGTATCTCTTTTGTTCACTCTTTAATCGTTCTTTAATGATAATCAACTCGTTTATCTTTACTGACTAATCCATAAAACACTAATGTTAATAATTACCACTATAGAAATCTTAAAATCCTAAACAAAATGAAAAATAAATCTTAAAACCCTAAATAAAATAAAAAAGAAAAATCAAAACAAAAATGAAAAGAAAAATCCAAACAAAATGAAAAAAATAAATAACTCAAAGATTAAATAAAAGTTATAAAATCTTAAAACCCTAAACAAAATGAAAAAGAAATCTTAAAAACCCTAAACAAAATGAAAAAGAAAAATCAAAACAAAAATTAAAAAGAAAAATCAAAACAAAAATTAAAAAGAAAAATCAAAACAAAATGAAAAAAATAAATAACTCAAAGATTAAATAAATTTTATAAAGCCAAACTTTGCTCACCTTAAATCATACTGTCAATCTTACTTTTACATAACCAAAACGATTCATACAAAGACTAACCTAGTCTTACTTTTGCACATAGTTCAGATTTTGTGGAAATATATCTTGTTATGATTCTAGACAACTCACATAGTCAAAGGAGATTAATAATTGATCATTAACCTTTTGCACATAAAATATATATTCTTATGATTCCAACTTAACCCTACACAACTTAAATAGTCAAAGGCAGTCTAAGGAGATTAATAGTAGATTCTTACAATGAACTAATGATATTAGTAGTTAATCTAATTTTAAGTTTGCTCCACATATACGGTGATTATGATGTTATATGGATAACAATGTTTCACATGGAGTGGCTGGCTTGGGTTTTATTAAAAACCTTTGGATCGCTGATAAGCTCCAATTGAACGGTTGTGATATTCAATTTCAGTGGAGACTGGGTTAAGTATTTTCGCTTTAGTGATCACATATTGGACTCATTATGTCATCGTTTTAGTTCTTCCTCTTTAAAATATGATTATGATGAGTTACAGGCTCTGGCGCATGCCCATGAGTTTCAAGGTTGATGGACGATGGTGTTACTCTTTCTTATGGCACGTATTGTGATGCAGCACGCCTTCATAGAAACGGATGAAACACTCCATTATGAAAGGTCGAAATGGACTGATTATGCATTTGAGGTTACCCTATGATAAAGGTAATGTCCTTTATTCTTTTATGTGGATGCTGTAGTTGAAAGAATCATGGTAATGAAACTAGTTCTGTTCTGGGTATTTGCAGACTGTCAGAAGCTTACAAAAGCTTACAATAGTTACAGTGATGACAACCACGGAATTGCATAGACGGCATCTACAAGATTGGACCGGTCTTCTTTTTTAAATAAAGGAAGAAATAATAGAAGATTCTACCCTATTCCCGTTCCCTTTCATCTTTTAAGATTTATGACCCCATTTTCTTCCTTGCTTACAGAGCCCATGAGCCTTCAACAACATACGTGGCTTGCAACTGAAAGCCCAACGTTATACGCCAACGGTTCAGTTATTTGAAGAACCTGCCCATCAATCTCGTCTCATAAATTTTCACTTCCACGCCTTCATATTCTGCCACCTTTTCAACCAAAGCCTATATATATTAACATACATCTTGCTCCATTAAAAGTATCTCCCCTCCCTTCGTCAAGAAAGTAGTTCACGTACATTTTTCTCTATACAAAGTACACCACTCCCTCCATCGAGAAAGTGATATTTCAGCCCAGGTCTGGGTTTTGATGTTAGAGAAAGTGACCAGGCTTGCAAGCTTCTTCCAAATTGAATGCTAAAGTTTAAAGTTTAAATGCTATTGTTTCAGATTCATTCATTGAGTTCAAAGTATGAACTTGCTTGGACTTTTATTTCTTACCAAGCGGCCATTATTTTTCATGTTGGGTTCCCTCCATGAAGGTCTATTAGGAGTTGGAAAAAGCCTTTCGATGTTTTATGTGAGGCTATTAAATGATAGGAAAATGGTTTCATAAAATTAATTGGGAATTATGTTGTACTAAGAGATAGGAAAATGGTTTCATAAATTAATTGGGAATTATGTTGTACTAAGAGATAATGGGAGATATGAGGATTATCAACCTATAGTCAGGCTAACATATTTGTGGTAAATGAGTGATTCATATTCACAAAAAAATTAGGCATTAAAGGTGGTGTTGAAAGATCACACATTTTGGAAATCCCTTTTTAAGAAAAAATTCCTAACAAAAACTTAATTTTAAATCCCTTATAATGGTGAAAATCAAAAGTTCCTTTGTGACTTAAATATCTATAACTCTTATGAAGATATTTGAAACTTTCTTATCTTATATGGTCTACTCTTATAGAATTAATATATCCTTTAATGACCATTTCATCCTATAGATGACCATTGCATCCTATAGGTGCCTCTACTAGCATAGGAAGGAAAAGAAACTTACTGGAGATTCCTTCTTTTCTCAACTCTTAAGCTCTATAGAAATGGTATTTTTATATCTATGGGTTGATATGCTTATATAACACTCAAACAAGGGATTATATCACATGGCTAGAGCTAAATGTTAATTTTATGATGAGCAAGATACCATACCTAGTAACATCATTTTATAGAGTCTGAAATTTGTTCCTTGAATCATTTATGATCAAGATAGGATTTTATGTTCCTTGACCTGAATGAAATAATGAAAATACAAAAAAGACTAATGTCTTCAACAAAAGGTTATATAAATGTATTTATTTTACGCCAACATTATATGGTCATTTGAACATGACATAGAAGCTTAAGTCTAAAGAGAAAATGTGTATCGCTAGGTTATAAAGCATCTAAATCCTTTTGCTAGAATATTAAAAAGAATATTTATATGGTTTCTAATGATGGGAGGCTTAATTGTTAACAAGAAACTTAATCATATCAGACTTCAAATACCTCAATCCCCATAATGTGATCATATTGAAGAACATACTCCCTTCTCAATTATGTATGGGATTGGCTTCATTCCTTTTGCAGTCAAATTTTGTTTGCCTCCATTCCTGAGAGAGCTTCTCTCCTATGATGGAAAATTACATGAGTCTGTAGAATTTTAGTCCTCATAATAAATGTTTTCTATTAAAATATTGTTGTCCATTGGAAATAAAATGAATGAAGTCCTTAATACAAGTGAATCTATCCTTGTACAGTCATTATCCAAGTGAGAAATATAGAGATGAAGATGGGCCATTTATGCTAGTTATTAAATTTTTTTCGGAGAACACACCCTTTAATAGGAGTAGGGAGATACATGAACTTCCCCAACCATATCAACTTGTTCCCATTAGTCATAAAAAATATACAAAAAGTAAAATTATTGAATTTGCAGGGACCTCTTCCGATAAATTTCCAACGATGACACTTAGAATCTTAAATCCAGAGAAACCTCCTAAGCTAGGTGGTCATGGATAGGATTCCACTATCATGGATACATAGTTGATGAGTACATGTTGGTAGCCAATCCCCAATGATCATGACAATCCTTCATCCACATGTTTTTCCCTAGAATAACTTTATGAAACTTTGTTAATGTGTGTTCCTAGGTCATAAAAAATTATTGCTACTAGTCACATCACTTAAATCATGTATTATATAATAAACCTTTTGAAAGTCTAGAATTATTAAGCATTAAAATAGACGAATATCATTACATGGTTAGATATATATAGATTCATAAATTCGAGGATCTAGTGTGGACTCTATATGTGTTTGGATTCAAAGGGAAGAAGCATTTTTTTTGTCATTCATAAGGGTTTGATATTTATTTCTAGAGTACGAATACACCCATGTATTTAAAAAGGAAAGGAAAATAATGATTAGGTGATAATAATAATTAACTAGTTTGTGAATAAGCTTAGGTTCAAACTCGATCTTAAGCTCAAGCTATTCCATTATATTTTATTTTGCTAAATTACCCTAGTGAGTCAGCATAAGGATGCAATCATTCATGATGGATGTTAGACTTGATCTCAAATTGCATCTAAAAGCAACATGGACATATACACACTAATTAATAGCCATTATTACTTAGTGAAATAAAGGTCTTTACTATTTGTTTTCAACATAGGAGTACCCTTAGTTATGGTATTGGAGCAAAAGTGTTTAATTTTTAGGTCTTAATCAACCATTTTAATGCTTGAAGAGTTTTCGTGCTAGGATAATTCATTTTGCATTTCGCTACTTTTGAATAGTTTTCATCTCATCTAAGTTAAGTTATGTGATTCCAATTTTTTATATTATTATGAAATCCTTTTTTATTTTGATTTAATATTCACTATGCTTTCATAAGAATCACTATTAGTGTAACAATCAAAACTACATTAAATCCTAATTACTCTAAATATATTTAAACTACCATGTTATTTATTTAAATTAAATTAAAGTGTTTTGAAAACTACCATATTATTTATTTAAAGTGGCTTGAAAATATTTAAAATTTTAAGTACATTGAATTTTACTTTCACTCAATAAGTGAATATATGAACAAACTTTAAAGTTATTGTTAAAAAAAGTATACATATGAATAAAAAATAATTTATAATGAAAATATTATAATTAAATATAAATATATAATAAAGAGATTGAAAAAAATTATAAAATTAAATTTAAGAAAACAATTCTTTTTTATATAGATATAATTATAAATAAAAACTATTAATAAATACAAAGAAGAGAAATAAAATAAAAGAGAGATATATCTAGAACTAGCATAGCTATTTAACTTGTGGTGAGTAAATATCCCCTATACCACACATTAAGTGTAAAGAATTCTTAGTTATCCAGTTAAATGAGTTGCGTGTCACTACATTTTTTATATTTCTCTTTTAAGACCGGGCTTTAAAGAGAAAAGAGGGCCACTCTCATCTCTATTTTCAAAGGGTTGATTGATGGCCAGTAAGAAGTTGTCTTATCGAATAATGGTCTTGTATTTATTGTATCTCTTTTGTTCACTCTTTAATCGTTCTTTAATGATTTTCAAGGTTGATGGCTGATGGTGTTACTCTTTCTTATGGCACTTATTGTGATGCAGCACGCCTTCATAGAGACGGATGAAACACTCCATTATGAAAGGTCGAAATGGACTGATTATGCATTTGAGGTTACCCTATGATAAAGGTAATGTCCTTTATTCTTTTATGTGGATACTGTAGTTGAAAGAATCATGGTAATGAAACTGGTTCTGTTCTGGGTATTTGCAGACTGTCAGAAGCTTACAAAAGCTTACAATAGTTACAGTGATGACAACCACGGAATCGCATAGAAGGCATCTACAAGATTGGACCGGTCTTCTTTTTTAAATAAAGGAAGAAATAATAGAAGATTCTACCCCATTCCCGTTCCCTTTCATCTTTTAAGATTTATGACCCCATTTTCTTCCTTGCTTACAGAGCCCATGAGCCTTCAACAACATACGTGGCTTGCAAATGAAAGCCCAACGTTATACGCCAACGGTTCAGTTATTTGAAGAACCTGCCCATCAATCTCGTCTCATAAATTTTCACTTCCACGCCTTCATATTCTGCCACCTTTTCAACCAAAGCCTATATATATTAACATACATCTTGCTCCATTAAAAGTATCTCCCCTCCCTTCATCAAGAAAGTAGTTCACGTACATTTTTCTCTATACAAAGTACACCACTCCCTCCATCGAGAAAGTGATATTTCAGCCCAGATCGGGGTTTTGATGTCAGAGAAAGTGACCAGGATTGCAAGCTTCTTCCAAATTGAATGCTAAAGTTTAAAGTTTAAATGCTATTGTTTCAGATTCATTCATTGAGTTCGAAGTATGAACTTGCTTGGACTTTTATTTCTTACCAAGCGGTCATTATTTTTCATGTTGGGTTCCCTCCATGAAGGTCTATTAGGAGTTGGAAAAAGCCTTTTGATGTTTTATGTGAGGCTATTAAATTCATAGGAAAACGGTTTCATAAAATTAATTGGGAATTATGTTGTATTAAGAGATAGGAAAATGGTTTCATAAATTAATTGGGAATTATGTTTTACTAAGAGATAATGGGAGATATGAGGATTATCAACCTATGGTCATGCTAACATATTTGTGGTAAATGAGTGATTCATGTTCACAAAAAAATTAGGCATTAAAGGTGGTGTTGAAAGATCACACATTTTGGAAATCCTTTTTAAGAAAAAATTCCTAACAAAAACTTAATTTTGAATCCCTTATAATGGTGAAAATCAAAAGTTCCTTTGTGACTTAAATATCTATAACTCTTATGAAGATATTTGAAACTTTCTTATCTTATATGGTCTACTCTTTGAGAATTAATATATCCTTTAATGACCATTTCATCCTATAGATGACCAGATGACCATTGCATCCTATAGGTGCCTCTACTAGCATAGGAAGGAAAAGAAACTTATTGGAGATTCCTTCTTTCTCAACTCTTAAGCACTATAGAAATGGTATTTTTATATCTATGGGTTGATATGCTTATATAACACTCAAACAAGGGATTATATCACATGGCTAGAGCTAAATGTTAATTTTATGATGAGCAAGATACCATACCTAGTAACATCATTTTATAGAGTCTGAAATTTGTTCCTTGAATAATTTATGATCAAGATAGGATTTTATGTTCCTTGACCTGAATGAAATAATGAAAATACAAAAAAGACTAATGTCTTTAACAAATATAAACCTTCAACAAAAGGTTATATAAATGTATTTATTTTAGGCCAACATTATATGGTCATTTGAACATGACATAGAAGCTTAAGTCTAAAGAGAAAATGTGTATCGCTAGGTTATAAAGCATCTAAATCCTTTTGCTAGAATCTTAAAAAGATTATTTATATGGTTTCTAATTATGGGAGGCTTAATTGTTAACAAGAAACTTAATTATATCAGACTTCAAATACCTCAATCCCCATAATGTGATCATATTGAAGAACATACTCCCTTCTCAATTATGTATGGGATTGGCTTCATTCCTTTTGCAGTCAACTTTTGTTTGCCTCCATTTCTCGGAGAGCTTCTCTCCTATGATGGAAAATTACATGAGTCTATAGAATTTTAGTCCTCATAATAAATGTTTTCTATTAAAATATTGTTGTCCATTGGAAATAAAAGGAATAAAGTCCTTAATACAAGTGAATCTATCCTTGTACAGTCATTATGCAAGTGAGAAATATAGAGATGAAGATGGGCCATATATGCTAGTTATTAATTTTTTTTTGGAGAACACACCCTTTAATAGGAGTGGGGAGATACATGAACTTCCCCAACCATATCAACTTGTTCCCATTAGTCATAAAAAATATACGAAAAGTAAAATTATTAAATTTGCACGGACCTCTTCCGATAAATTTCCAACAATGACACTTAGAATCTTAAATCCCGAGAAACCTCATAAGCTAGGTGGTCATGGATAGGATTCCACTGTCATGGATGCATAGTTGATGAGTACATGTTGGTAGCCAATCCCCAATGATCATGACAATCCTTCATCCACATGTTTTTCCCTAGAATAACTTTATGAAACTTTGTTAATGTGTGTTCCTAGGTCATAAAAAATTATTGCTGCTAGTGACATCACTTAAATCATGTATTATATAATAAACCTTTTGAAAGTCTAGAATTCTTAGCATTAAAATAGACAAATATCATTACATGGTTAGATATATATAGATTCATAAATTTGAGGATCTAGTGTAGACTCTATATGTGTTTGGATTCAAAGGGAAGAAGCATTTTTTTTTTGTCATTCATAAGGGTTTGATATTTATTTCTAGAGTACGAATACACCCATGTATTTAAAAAGGAAAGGAAAATAATGATTATGAGATTATAATAATTAACTAGTTTGTGAATAAGCTTAGGTTCAAACTCGATCTTAAGCTCAAGCTATTCCATTATATTTTATTTTGCTAAATTACCCTAGTGGGTCAGCATAAGGATGCAATCATTCATGATGGATGTTAGAATTGATCTCAAATTGCATCTAAGAGCAACATGGACATATACACACTAATACTATATGTGTATATAAAATAGTATATGTCCATGTTGCTACTACTACTATTGCTACTACTATTGTATATAAAATTAAAGTAACTATAAAATTAAAATTAAAATTACTACTACTACTATTGTTAATAAAATTTTCAAAGTAACTACTACTATCATTAACATTAATACTATTAATACAACTAATACTATAATTAACATTAATTTTACACTATTAATATTAATTTTACACTAATACTATCATTAACTTTAATTTTACCCTAATAATTATTTACTTAAAATATTATTAATACTAAAATAGTTTTACACTATTAACATTTATAATATTAACTTGTTAACATTACATAACTATCATTTCTTAATTAAATATCATGGCTTTAGTAATTAAAAACTTTAAACCTAAAACCTAATTAATTAAACCCTAGCCGACACTTAAGCTACATCCCGACATTTCAAAAACACCATCCCTATGCAATTCTCTATTAAAGCTACAACCTTTAGGATCAGCTACTCTTCTTTGACACACCGTCCTGATGATGAGTCCTGTTATGGACTCGAAACGTCGATGAAAATCATGAGATCTGTGGAAATTCCGAACATGCATCCTGAAATTCTTTTTTATATAGATATAAATATAAAGAAAAACTATTAATAAATACAAAGAAGAAAAATAAAATAAAAGAGAGATATATCTAGAACTAGCATAGCTATTTAACTTGTGGTGAGTAAATGTCCCTATACCACACATTAAGTGTAAAATTTTTTTAGTTATCCAGTTAAATAAGTTGTGTGTCACTACAGTTTTTATATTTCTTTTTTATATAATTGTTTATTTTGAATTTTGAACAACGCCCATAAAATCAATATGGATAGTACACTTGTCCATCCTCTTTTAATATAGGAAAAACATAGATGGTAATCCACCCCAAATTCAAATATATAAACACTTATAAGTGTAATTACTTAATGTAAACTAAGATTATGATATATATATATATATATATATATATATATATATATTATTTAGAAGCACCCTATCAAATAAGTATTAAGTATTGACAATACACTTCTCTTTTTCATCTTACTCTCATCTAAGAAAAGACCCTTCCTAATTCACCCTAAATAGTAAGATATAGACACTTATCAACATAATTAAAAAAAAAATCAACAACATAATCAAAATTAAAATAGAATAAATAAATAAATTATTTGAGAGAATTGTTAAAATACACAAGACAGAAGAAAATAGAAGATAGAACACAAATGGGCATATTGATTACCTTATGATTATTAACTTCAAGCTTATATAGGATTATATCACATCAATACTACTCTCCAATACTATGGGACAACCAAGTGTCCTAGTAAGACTATAACTAACTAACAACTCAACTAATTAACCAACTCATGACCACTGAGATTACAATTCTTAACATACCCCCTTAATCTCAAATGGGATAGTATTCTCAACATTATCAATGCCTAAGTGCTTCCTCTGAAACTCAAATGCAGATGTTCCCAAGGGTTTGGTAAACATATCATCTAATTGTTCCTTAGAGCGACAAAACATCAAAGTAATCTTTCCATTAGTGACTAACTCACGTATAAAGTGATAGCGAGTGTCAATGTTTTTACTCTTTTTATGAAACACATTATGTTTGGACAATTGTATGGCAGAACTAAATTGTCACAATAAATAGATGTTGGTTCTTTTTATGTGTGTCCCATATCCTTCAAAAGTCTTCTTAGCCAAACTGCGTGGCATGTTGTTGTAGTTGCTGCGACATATTCTGCTTATACAGAAGACATACTAACAATGGGTTGTTTCTAAGAGGCCCGTGAAATTAGATTGGTACCAAAATGGAAAGCATAGCTAGATGTGCTTTTCCTATCATCAATACTGCTTGCAAAATCATTGGCAGTGTACCCTGTAAGAGTATTGTCTGGTGAATGAGAGTACCAATGTCCATAACCAATTGTGCCTGCAACATATCTCAGAATTCTTTTACCAAATTTCTAGTGAGAGTCTTTGGGAGACTCCATAAATCTAGAGATCAAACTTACAGCATACATCAAATCAGGTCTAGTTGCAGTTAAATACATTAAACTCCCTACCAATATTTTGTAAATTGTAGAATTTACTTATGGTCCTTCATCATTCTTGCTTAACCTGGTTCTTGTAGTAATGGGGGTTTCTACTGGTTTGCATTTATCCATTCTGAATCTCTACAGAATGTCTGTAGCATACTTATGCTGACATATGAAGATTCCATTTTCACTTTGGTCAGCTTCCAGACCAAGGAAATACTTCATGAGACCAAGATCAATCATTTCAAACTCATTTTTCATGGCTGTCTTAAATTATTCTAGCATCATATTTCCTGTATAAATCATATCATCAACATAAAGAAATACAATCATAATGTTACCTTGTTGATCTGTTTTGACATACAGAGTGGGTTCATTGCTGCTGCTATTGAATCCATTATTGATGAGGTAAGAAACAATTATGTTGTACCAAGATCGTGGAGCTTGTTTTAGACCATACACAACCTTTTTCATCTTACATACCTTGTCTTATTGACCTTTGACTGCATAACTAGGCGGCTGGTCTACACAGACTTCTTTTTCAAGTATTGCATTGAGAAAGGCATATTTCACATCCATTTGATAAATAAGCCACTGGTTTTGAGATGCTAATGCAAGTACAATTCTGATAGTGTCCATCCTTTCTACTGTAGCAAAGGTTTCATCATAGTCTACACCATATTGTTGAGCAAATCCTTTTGAAACCAATATTGATTTGTGCTTCTCTATCTCTGTTTTTTCATTCAAATTGGTCTTATAGACCCATTTTACTCCAATATATATATATATATATATATATATATATATATATATATATATATATATATATATATATATATATATATATATATATATTTCTTTCTGATGGGAGATCAATAAGATCCCAATTCTGATTCCTTTCAATAGAATCGATTTCTTCATTCATTGCTTGTACCCACTGTGCATATTTTACTGCTTCATCAAATGATGTTGGCTGACATGAAAATAGAAAATACTAGAGTTGGTCATCATTAACAGGATTCTGTTCATATAACTCCCTTAAGCTTATGGTTCTTTGGTTCTGTGGTGGACTGTATGCTGGTGTTCCTTCTTGCTGCTGCTGCTGTACCTCCAGTCTAGGAATTCTGAGTGGTTCTGGACTGTCATTCTGTTGAATATCTGTTGTGTCATTCTAGAATTTGTCTTCAAGGAATTTAACATCTCTACTCACAAAAACCTTTTTGGTGACATGATTATACAGTTTGTAGGCTTTGTGATGTTCACTCTAACCAGCGAAGATACATTTTTCACTCTTCTTGTCTAGTTTTCTCCTTAATTCATCAGGTATGTGTGAAAAAGACACACATCCAAATATTCTGATATGTGAAACACTAATCTTAGTGCCACTCCATGCTTCTTCAGGTATCTTATCTTTAACACTTACTATGGGAGATCTGTTCAGTAAGTAAACTAAACATGCAACAGATTCAACCCAATAATCATCTAGTAGCTTCTTGTATGACAACATGCTTCGGGCCATGTTCGTGATGGTCCGGTCCTTCTGTTCAACAACCCCATTCTGCTATGGAGTGTATCTGGTAGTTAATTGGTGTTGGATGTCATGTTGTTTACAGAACTCTGCAAAATCATGTGAGTCATACTCACCTCCACCATCTAATCTGAGTACTTTGATGGATTTACCCGACTGCTTTTCAGTCAATGCCTTGAACTCTTTGAATTTGGAGAAGGCATCTGTTTATGTCTGAGAAAGTAGATCTAGACTTTCCTGCTGTAATCATCAATAAAGGTAAGAAAATATAGACTACCTCTTATGGACTGGTTTCGCATAGGTCCACATAGGTCTGTGTGAACTAAATCAAGGTGTTCTTTGGCTTGAGATGTAGAAGTGGGGAAATTGTCCCTTTGATGTTTCCCTAAGATACAGTCTTCACAGGAACCGGACTGTTCATTCATAACTGGTAACCCCTTAACCACGGACTATTTTTGCAGATGACTGAGACTCTGAAATGGTAGACGACCATACCTACAATTCCACAACCAGGTTTCATGTAGACTCGAAACATTATGTGCATATGACTATGACAAGATAACACTTCTGAGATTGAGTGGGAATATTCTATTCTTAGTCATTTCTACTTTGGCTAAGAGTCTTCTATTGGGGGGTTTATCATAGACAACACAATATGAATCAATAAACCTGATGTCATACTTATTCTGAATCAGTTGACCCACACTGGTCATATTGAATTTCAGATTAGGAACATAAAATACATCATGTATGAACTTCTTTTCATTAGGTTTGGTAAGAACATGTACAATACCTTTGCCTTGATCAGGAACAAGATAATGATCACCAAGCTTGATTTTTGTATTGATAGATGAATCTAGATAAGAAAATAATGATTTGTTACCTGTCATATGATTACTGCAACCACTGTCTAGAAACCATACATTTGAATGATATTCTTCTTCAGTCGCTTTGCATGAGAGAAACATGACTTTTGATTCAAGCTTTCTTCAACATTGGAGACATGGGATTTGCCACTGTTTTGATTTGCTTGCTTCTTTCTGCAGTCACGTTCATAGTGGCCATAGTTCTTGCAGTAGTTGCACTGAATGTTGGACCTATTAGTCCATCTCTTGCCTCTCCCTCTTTGAGAGTTGTGAAAGTGCTCACTGTTATCTGAGTGTTCATGAGCAGTTCTATCATGTGTAGAATGAGAACTTATTCCTCTTCTGCTTCGTACTCTACTTCCTCTACCTCAACCTCTGCTGAATGAAGCTTGAGTGATTGATGCATTTGACATAGACTCTTCTTCTTGACTGAGTCGAGCTTCATGGGATAGAAGGGACCCTGTTAACTCTTCTATGGTAAACTTGGACAGATCTTTAGATTCTTCTATGGCAGTAAAAACCATAGCAAACTTCTTAGTCAGACATCTAAGAATATTTTGAACAACAACCTTTTGTTCCAAGGCCTCGCCATAGGTTTGGAATTGAGTCACAATACCCGAAACCTTAGTCATGAACTGATCTACAGTTTCAGTTTCCTTCATCTTAAGACTCTTAAACTGAAGTCTAAGGGTTTGAAGTCTTACCGTTTTAACTCCGTCGGTACCTTTGTATGGAGTTGCAAGGAGATTCCATGCTTGATATGCAGTGGTAGCTTCTGAGATCTGTGGGAAAATGGACTCCTCAATGCAGCTTTGGATCAACCATTTTGCAGTGAGATCTCGATCTCGGCTTTCATCAAGGGCTTTCTTGAGAGAATTAGACATAGCAGCCAAAGCAGTTGCTACCGGTTTTGTGAACTCATTTTCAACCATATCCCTTGTTGAGTTGGAGAAACGTCTTCATCTTGATTGACCAAAACTCGTAGTTTGTGGCGGTTAGCATTGGTTCGGAGATTTGCTTCATGCTGGTACTTGCCATATTGTATGACTGTCCTTTAAATAGAGTGTCGTTACTTATTTATTTAACACAGTGCATCACAGGGTACGCCGAAAAAAATCTGTGTAAGTGAAGAGTGTTCGATGTGCTTTCCCTTGACAATAAGTGCATCGGTGACGCTTCTTGTATGTGCAGAGAGTGCGTCGGCGACGCGTCTCTTCTATGCAACAAGTGTGGCGTGCCGTAGTTCCCAAAAGGGATAGGTGTGTCGGCGTTTCCGAAAGGAAAAAATAAAAAATATTTGATGCGACTTTGGTGCTATGAAGTTGTTACTCCATGCTGGCGTGTTCCTGTCTCGTGTGAGAGTACTTTCCCCTATGTGAAAATGATTACCCCAGATATAGGTATGGATCAGACCATACACATACCATGTTAAAATATACAAGACATAAACAAATAGAAAATAGAACACAAATGGGCATATTGATTACCTTCTGTTTATTAACTTCAAGCTTATATAGGATTACATCACATCAATACTAGTGTCCAATACTATGAGACAGCCAAGTGTCCTAGTCAGACTATACCTAACTAACAACTCAATTAATTAACCAACTCATGACAATTGAGATTACAATTCTTAACAAGAATAACCCTTAATAATTAAGCTTTGCTCAACTCAACACCATAAATCTTACTTTGACACAACCAAATGACAAAGACTAACCTTCCTTTAGCACGTGGTCGGGATATGTGGAAATAAAGCTTGTTAAATGAGTGGAGGATTTATCGATTGATCATGCGTTCAACCGAGCAGTCATTCTACATTTTTCGCATGGTGGGGCGAGCTTTATTAAATATCTTTCGGATGGGTCATATTCAATTTCAGTGGAGAATCTGAAGTTGGGTTGACAAATATTTTGACATGTTAGGCTCAATATCGAACTTTGAAATGCCAGATTATGATGAGCTAAGGCATTGCCACACGGCCGTTAGCTTTCATACAGTGACGGCACATGGCCATAAGCTACGTACTGATAAGACTGATGGCCGAAGTTTTATATTTTATAATATGGCTTTACTATGCCTGATGGCCGCCGCAATTACTGATGCAACACGCCATCATACAGACGGATGATACACTCCATTCTGACAGCTTGAAATGGACTAATTATTTATTTCAGGTTTCTATGTGATAAAGATAATGTCCTTTATTCTTTCATGTGGGGGCTGTTGTTGAAAGAATCTTGGTCTGGTTTTACGTATTTGTAGAAAGTCGAAAGTTTACAATAATCATAGTGATGACAACCACCGAATTGCACAAATCGCATCGACAGACTGGGCCGCTTTTCTATTTCAGTAAAACAAACTATTAAGGAAGAAATAATATAAGATTTCAGCAATAATATGTCCCGCCTCCTTTCATCTTGCAGGTTTGATTTAAGCTGATTTATGCCCACATTTTCTGCTATGCTTACATAACCCACGAACCTTCAAGGACGTACGTGGCTTGCCACTGAAAGCCCAATGTTATACGCCAACGGCTCAGTTATTTGAAAAACCTGGTCATCAATCTTTGTCTTATAATTTTTCACTGCCACGCCTTCATATTATGCCACCTATTTAACCAAAGCCTATCTTTATGAACGTACATCTTGCTCTATTAAAAGTAACCACCCCTCCCTCTCAAGAATTTGGTTCACATACATTTTAGTTCATTCAAAGTACACCTCCCTTCCCTGCACCAAGAAAGTGATAGTTCACAAGTCAGGTGCCACTTAATGCATACGTCTGATATATAAAACAAGGTAATTGTAGCAGCGAGTTCAAACCATGTGCATGATGGAAACAAGGCATATTGTTGGGCCATAGTTTTTAATTTACCTCCACGTTCAAGTTAATGGACGGCTTGGCACTTCTAGCTTTCAATGAGTAAGCTCTCTCATAAATTTTAATACCTCGGCATTTAAATTTTTAAATACCATGGGATTGACACTTTAACTATTAAACCTCCAAGAAAGGAAGTCTCTACACTTTAAGTGTCAATGGCTATTAAGTGTTAAACCTTCGATGGAATGAGAGAAATGGGGGAGTTGATCCGAATTTTAGGGGGCATATGGTATAAATTCGGATGTATAAGCCATAAAAGCATTAAATGGAGATGCCACCCTCTCCCATTTATCATAAAAGCACTAAATGGAGAGGCCACCCTCTCATATCCATGGTATTTGGTAGCATATGGTTTTGGCCCATGGTATGGCCTCAAGATACATTGTAATAATGCTATATAAAGGCCTAGCAAGCCTTCTCATGATAACAAGTTACTCATTTGGTTTGTCTCCTATTTTCTATTGTTCATTGTGAGATTAATTAGATCTGAGTGACTTATTGGTAATTAGTTTCAGAGGTGGGGCTCCTCTTTGAGCCTCACCTCCCATTCACTTCATATATTTTTGTTTATGCTTATTCTCATGCAAGATTAGTGTTTTTCATGTGAATTTTATGATAGATTTGCATGCTTAATCTCCTCCTCTCTCAGCATTCAAGTTTTCCGGTTCTCAGCTCCCAAGATCCGGATCAGTGGTATCAGAGCGGGTATGCTTTCCATCGGGACAATATTTTGAAGCATGATACGGGTTCAACGGAGGTTCTAAAACCTCTACAACAACCCATGCTTCTTTACAAACCCTTGGCATCTCTATACTCAACACTCTCACATTCAACAAACTTTGAACAGGTTCCATGGACTGCATAGGATGTTTTAGAGGCTCTACTATATCTCATCGGAAAAGTATTTCCGTCATCTCAAATGGGTATTTCATGGAATTTCATTTCGTTTTCCGGTTTGTGAGATATGTTTGTTTGAAGTAGCACATGTTTGTGCATAATGCGGTCGGACGTACAACAACTTTAAACAAGTCCTACAGACTCCACACAATATCTCAGAAGCTCTACCATAGCTCATTGGAAAACTCTTTATGTCAGCTAAAATGAGTATTTCATGGAATTTTATTTCGTTTTCTAGCTTGTGAGATATGTTTGTTTGAAGTAGTACATGTTTGTACACAATGCGGCCGGACATACAACAACTTTAAACAAGTGCTACAGACTCCAAAAAATGTCTGAGAGGCTCTACCATATCTCATTGGAAAGCTCTTTTCGTCAGCTAAAATGGGCATTTCGTGGTTTTCTATTTGGCTTTCAAGTTTGAGATTTATCATTGATTGAAGCAACATATGTTTGCAAAATCATGTGCGCATGTCTCCGGATCTTGGGAGCTGAGAACCGGAAAACTTGAATGCTAAGAGAGGAGGAGATTAAGCATGCAAATCTGTCATAAAATTCACATGAAAAACACTAATCTTGCATGAGAATAAGCATGAACAAAAACATATGAAGTGAATGGGAGGTGAGGCTCAAAGAGGAGCCCCACCTCTGAAACTAATTACCAATAAGTCACTTAGATTTAATTAATCTCACAATGAACAATATAAAATAGGAGACAAACCAAATGAGTAACTTGTTATCATGAGAAGGCTTGCTAGGCTTTTATATAGCATTATTACAATGTGTCTTGAGGCCATACCATGGGCCAAAACCATGTGCTACCAAATACCATGGATATGAGAGGGTGGCCTCTCCATTTAGTGCTTTTATGATAAATGGGAGAGGGTGGCATCTCCATTTAATGCTTTTATGGCTTATACATCCGAATTTAGATCATATGCCCCCTAAAATTCGGATCAGGAGTGCATGCTTAACTTTTAATTCTGTTCCATGTGTAAGCAATGAAATCACTCACTTAAGTTTTATCTTAGTGCCATGTGAAAATAAAGATGGCCATGCATTGCTATGTATATTTTTAACACCCAAAAAAAAAAGAAACCAATTGATGGTATTGTTTACCAAATTAACATCTTCCAAATAATTAGCTTTGGAAAGTGTTGAGACACTTCGGCCATAAAAATGGAACTATTGTACATAAAAATGATTCCATTTTTCCACTCTATAGCCACACCATTGGATTGGTTACCACAAACTAGAATGGAAATGCTCAATGATGATGGGTTCCTACCCATCATTCTATTACTCTAGCTCAATAGGATCTTATGCCTCTCGGATTGATAAAGTAAGCCACATGTATTTATATGCTTGCATTCATTAAGGCATACATAAAATGGTTAAATGCTAACGTGACAAGCTTTTAGTGGGAATCCATAATGAGAGAGCCTAAAGGTTATCCTTTTAATCATGTTAGAATTGAATGAGCGAATGCCCATATGGCCCATTCTTCAAGGCACATATGAGTTGGATCCTTTAAAGAGAGGTAATTTGGAGAGCACCTTGGGATACACTATAATGCTAAAAATTGTAAATAGATACACTATAATGTAAAAAATTGTAAATAGTTAGACTACGATGACCAAAAATTCATAAATAGTCAATGTGTAAAGTCGTGCTCAAAACATATGAACCCAATAAGCTTGGAGTTATCTTTAAATAATGGGCTCACTTGTTGGTCATGTGGTGTTTTCTAGTGTTTCGAGGAGCCACAAAGGTTGCTCGGCTGTCTTGATTTCATGGGAATTGGCCTTTCCAGAAGCATGGCATTATGATGCTACTGCAGTACACAATGATTGGGTTGCTAGCCTTCGATCCAGGGTATACCTTTCTCCCAAACTATGGTACGTTAGATTCAATGTGATTGAGTCTCAAGATTTGCAGTTGAGTGATAAAGGAAGGTTTCCTGAGGTTTGTGTGAAAGTACAGCTGGGATGCCAAATTGAAAAAACAAGAGTTTCCCAGAACCAGAGCATAAACCCCCTCTGGAATGAGGATTTGGTTTTTGTGGCAGCAAAGCCCTTTGAAGGACTAAGAGTAACTGATAGTGCATCCATCATATTAACTACAAAAAATAAGGGATAAAACATGGACAACATTAAAACTTCACACCATAAGAACCACACATGATGAGCCACATTTGATGTTCAGTGTCATTATCCATGCAACAACCTTAAACAAGGTCTTGGATCAATAACCTATGGTTCAACTAACCTACCATGTTTATCATGGCTTGTATTTAAGTAGCATAGTGAAAAATAGTTACAATGTTCCAGTTCTTCACAATGGAAGTGGTTATAACTTACAAGAGAGTACAATCATTTAGAAATTCACATGGCCATCCAATACGAGATTTTTGATCACCAATTAATCCCAAACAAAAAGTTTATGGCGATGCATTTAAATGTATTCATATCTTCTAATAGAGAAGTAGAATTACAGAATTAGAGAATTAGAAATACATATGAAATCATACGTTATTCATATTATGTCTAGTCTCATCATATGTCCCCATCGGTAAGTGTAATGGTAAGAAACCAATAAATTGTCATTAAACTTTTCTGACCACCATAGCAAGGTTTCAAAACCCTCGTCCCACGCATATAAATTTTTAGTCGGATAGAGATTTTGTATAAGAAAACATGAATACATATAGTAAATGTCCTTCAAAATTATATTAAAAGCCAAAGTAACAAAAATACAAACAAACGCGCGATTATAACCTTTGATTTTAATAAAACCCATTTGTTTAAAAGAATTGAGCCTTGAATCATTCAAGAAAAATACTCTTTTTTAATTAAAATAAATTTGCTCTCAAATTGCGTAAACTAACAGAAGAAATGTGAGACATTTGTGCACCTGGTGGAGTGAAATGGCGCCTGAGAGGACCCTGGGAGAGGACCGCTCGAATAGTCATGGTTCAATTGGAATGTATATTTATTTACTAAAGCAAGGAAATACAGATTAAGAGCTTAAGCTTTGGATGTGTATATATCGAATCCCTGCTTATCTCTGTGTATCCCACATTATTTTCAATGCTACTTGGATTTGCTGAAAGCCGTGGCTAAGATTAACGTTCTGGACTGATAATCTAGCAGTAGATATTAATCCATAGAGTACCCAAGCCTCAGACAATTCGTTTCTTCAAGTGGGTACTCAGAGTGAACAAATTCATGATTGGATATTTGAATGAACTCACACGTGTTTATAATGATTTGTGTTTAAGAATTCAATGAAAATGGGATGATGGATAGTGATATCAAGACAATCACAAGATTAGTTTTTTCAAATTTAAAGATTGATGCAATTAGATTTCCTCTCTCTCCAGAAAATAAAATATAAATGGTGCAATGCTGCAGGTCACAAATGAATACTATTGTATCAAAAGCATGCAACGAGCTTGGCATAATGCCAGTTCCGAGCGTCTAAGCATAGGAAGATGCTGCAGTCCTATGGATGCCAAAAGCTTCAGTAATTCAAGTGAGTTAAACTCTAATCCGACAACATTCAAGAAGGCGATTGAGGTTGATTCAAGGAGAACATAAAGTGAAGAGTCTGGGAGTTTGATTGACGGCCACGACTCAGACTAGTCACCTGCACCTACTGGTAAGTCAGTTTTTCTAATGCTTCTTCATTAGCTAATCAGTGTAATATCCTGTATTTTGGACTAACTATTTCTATTGTTATATTGGGCCACGGCCCCAGCACATATGTTTTATTTTGAGTATTGAGCATGAGCACTAGCACCTATGATTTATTCTTTTATATATTGTCATATTGGGCATGGACCCTGACTGACTTCTCTTCTTTATTTGAGTGTATACTGGGCGATGAGGCCCTACTGTTTTGATGATGTTCTTTAGCTTTGATATGGGTACAAACCCTAATATACTAAGATGATCTTTTGTTACTTACTGTGTAGAGCTATGATTTTACATGTTTGACTTATGAGTGTGTTGAGCATGGACTCCGAAACACACATATAACCTACGTACTGGGCATAAGCCCCGATGTACCTAGAAGATTGTTTATGTACTGGGAATAAGCCCTGAGGTACATTGAGTGTTGGGCATAAGCCCTGGAGCACTCCAAGCTTGATAAATGAATACCAGATCTGAGGCCACTTGAATATTCTAGATGTGCCTCACAACCACATTCTAGCATTAGTGTTGAGCATGAAGCTTTGGAATCGCACTAGTGTAACGCCCATGTGAAAGTGTTGAGTTAAAAGGCTCTGAAGAGCACTCGGGTTTACTAAATGTCAAAGTGTTGAGTCGGAAAGACTCTGAATAGCACTTCTACTTTCATCACATTTATTTAATTTGGTTAAATGATTCATCTTTTATCTATCATCAAATACCGTGGGAACTACCATGTTAAACGAGGGAATCCGACATGCAAAAGAGAGATTAGAGGTGCCTATCCAAGCTTACCGAAAGACTGTCTAAAGAATTGGACCTTATCCTTAATGTTTAAAAGAAGTATCATGTGAACATACATAATTAAATAAAAGATAATTGCCATAACCTAAAGTATGGATTGAATAAGAATAGTCTTATGAGAACAAAATGCTTAAAGGCCTCAAGGCTAAATATTATTATTAAGAGCTTTAATAATAATATTGTTATTATTTATTTATAGAATATATATTCTATTATATATATATTTATGCATAAGTGGGCTTCCACATTATTAAATATTATTAATAATGTATTAATATTTAGTTAGAATTATAATTATTGTTATTATTATTATTATGAAAAGATTAAAGATTAAAATCACTTATAGTTAAAACAAGTGAGAAGTTCTAGTTCAAGAGGACAAAATATTTTAGTAAATAATATCTTTTAAATATTATATTATTTAATTTAAAGAAACTAATTATTCCAACAACCATAATTCAAGACTCCCCTACTTAAAGAAGGCAGATCCCAAGATTAAGGACCTTATCTTTTTCATTACCATTTCTCTTATGGTAATTAGAGAGAATTCTTTGCTCCAAGAACTGAAGCAGCCCCATACAATATTTCCAGATCTGAACCAGCAGTGAACCTAGGGCCTCTATCTCTTATTGCATGTTGGAACCAGCTCGAGGGAATCCAGTTAGAACTAGGATTGGTCTAAGGGTCATGGTTGGGAGGAACATGGTATCCCCAAAGTTATCCAGCTAAGAAATCATCCTAATAGGTCATCTAAAGATCAAATTTTTTTGCATTAATTATTGTTTGAGTGTGCAGGCTTCTACAGGAGAGGATCAAGTTCCAAATCAACCAGGTATGTAGTGTTAACTTTACCTTTTTCAGTTATAGTAGATGTTAGGCTTTTAAACTAGAATTAATGGTTCAGCATTGTTTTAATTCTTAACTTATATATTATCAACTTAGAGGTTCGGCCCAGAAACCCGTGGAGGGTCTAGCAGGCCTAACCCAGCTAGCCTGTGCTAGACAACACCCCATAAGAAAACTTAGGAATTCTATTATGGCTTTTCAAAGGACTTCTAACACTGTGTATTTCTTCCTTTGATTTCCATATTATCTTCTAGGCTAGGGTTATTACCTCTTTAAAAATAATTACGTTTTATGTTTGAATCGTTTTATCAATTCATAGTGCAGGGTTTACTTCTTCCTTTAATTCTTTTATTATCATTATTTCTATCCTTGAAAATCACCCATTAGAAATAAAAAAAGCATCAAGCTAGACATCGAAACTCTTAGACACACTACACATCAAATCGTAGGCTAAACAATAACCGTAATTATTATTTTTCTGCTCTTTCAAACCAAGGTATCCTACATTTCCACATTATCAACATCTCTACGATTTCAGCCAACAATCAACCATTACAACTAAAATGCAATAGGCCTTTCAAGAAAACTAAAATTTCAAATCATAGACTTAGACATTGCATATTACATCTTACATTAAAATCTTTTAAGCCCAAAACCCTGACGGGATTCGCTACCATTTCAAGGATCGAATCCCACAGTAAAAACGTAGTATTCACTTATCATTAATTACAATTCTTTTAACACATAGAAACATAAGTCAAGAGATAGAATCTCATCAACCATATTATGAAAACCCTGCTATCTTTCAAATCTCCCAAACAACATATTATCAATGTGCAAACCCTTTCTCTTTCAAGCAATTAAAACGAACAACAGCTAGGGTTACATCTTAACTTCAAATGCAGGAGTTTATACATAGTTTCTTTTCAACAAAGACGCCCGGCGAGTCTTACATTATACAGAACCAAATCCACATTCCACCAAACAATACGATATCATTTAGCAATAGCATACAAATGAGCTTTAAATACAAACACAGAACATGGGATCGAATCCCTCTACTATTTCTTCATTTAACCCCTTTCTATTTATTACAACCACCAGAAACGCAACAGTAAGAACCAGAAACTAAACTTCTCAGACTTATAGATAAACCAGCATAAGGGTTACGATTTCTCCTATCAACACATTCTTTATTAAACAACTAAGTCATATGAAGATAGAAAAACTACGATTGTTCATTTAAATACTTAACCGAGGATTTCCAAAACAAGAGCAATGATAACCAAACACTGAGGACAGATAATTTTCTTTAAAACCATAAAAAATCCATAAAGAAAACACAGAAGATCTACATTCTTTTACACTTCATTAAATACATGTTCAGGGTTCAAATAGAAAATGCAGGTATTTGTATCACTTTCCAAAACTCCAGTGTAATACATGTGGGTAGAATCCCCATCTTCACAATATAGAAACCCCATGAGAACCAGTGACCCAAACCCCACATTAAAACGAAAACTCTCCAGGGTTATTCATAGACATTACAATAGGCTCATTCATTAACCGATCCAACCAACGACCACCTCCAAGAACTCCAAATAAGTTACAGTGAACCTAGAAGGGGGATTCAAGAAGTTTTTCATAACGACTACAAACAATACCACTCCATAGAGGTGAGAGGTAAGGGTAAGAGTAGGTTGACCCTGAACTTACAATTTGCAACGCCATCGAATTCGAGAGTACTAGCCACCAACTAGTAGCCACGCAGAAGAGGAATGACAACAAATACCTACCAAGCAAACGAACAATACGAAGTCAAACCCTGAGATCCTTATCAAACTCTAGTTAAATTGTAGCAGAAAATGTAGCACAAACATGGATAAATATTACATGCCTATTCAGTCTCCATCCTTGCGTATAAACCTCCATATGGTGCGTTGACCATGAACAAAGCTCAAGTCAGGGCACGAAAACCCTCAAATGCATCAAACAGCAAGCAAGGCCAAGTGAACCACGAAAATGATAATAGCTAGTGTAAAAACCCCTTTGCATAGCTGGCATCAAGAGCCATGTGAAGCATCTTATGCTGCATTTAATGTTATCACCAACCCCACTAACATTTCAATATTCGACCCAGTTCTCTATAGTGGGAAATCGTTGCTTACATTAGTAATATCTAGCAAGGGCTTCAAAGTGCCAACCCTTAAACCTTTACACCCTTTAGGCTTAAGTGTTGTTAGGACTAGGAAGTAGATACCCTAGGAAGGTGTCTTCATAAGCATACCTGCAAAGTAGAGTTACAAATAAAATGCATTAGCGAAACTTTCTAAGTAAGTCCAAAAATCCATTTCTCACACCCTACCTCTCGGCAGCTCTGCCGAGGGTACTTTCCCCTTGAAATACTAGGCGTCTCATCATGGGCCTCAACTGTCACCAACAGGGGTCCATCTCACCTGAATTACCAGTTAGACTTTTATAAATATGCACACAAATTCGTAAAACAGTAAGAAGGATATTTTTATTATTATACTCTAACATTAGTACACTTGCGACAGAATGACATTTTCCACCCATTACATCGCTTCCGCAAAGCTGTAAGAATAACAACCAGTAAGATCATGATACTTAGGAAACTGAAACTCTTCAAATGTCGCAAACAAGTACCAGTGTAGTATTTTCTTATCAGTGCCGAAGTTAATTTACAAATCATCGCCTTTTAAATAGTTTATTGTAGTAACGGATTTTTTTTTAAATTTTTACTATTTTTAGGGACATTACAATCAGCATAACTGGAACGAATGGGGAGTGGAATCAACGTCATATCCTCCTGGTAAGTCGGTATATGTTTTTTGGATGACGTCAATTGATAGACAATGTAATTTTGATTCTACCTTGAACAACAAATTACCGATTTGGAAAAAAGAAATTACAATCATTAGTAGAGATTACTTTCAGCTTTGCACCAACGACGTCGCTTTTGCATTGAAAAATTTCAAGATTTGTTATAGAAAAATCAAATGTAAGTTCTCACAATGGTGCATTTTGAACCAAAAATCCCAACTAGTTTCAACGATTTTCAAATGAGGTTATGTTCAACTACATTTCCAAATGCCTCAGAAAGAAAATCTATCGTCATATGAACATGAAAAATAGTAATTTTGAACCACTGAGGAAATAAGTTTAATAGCAATTCTGAACTACTGAGACAGGAAAGAGTAGAGAGAAATAATTTTGAACCACTGAGACAGGAAATAGTAGAGAGCAATAATTGCATGAGTTATTTAATATGGCTTGCTAGGTAAAAAAACAAAAGATAGTCAAAACGTGATGGACAAGCAAGGTTATCATCTTATAACTTTTTCCAATTTCCATATATAGGGGAGGGAGGCCAGAAGTGGTTCGGCCCCACTTTGGCCACCCGGGATGCCACGTGGACGCCACTCGTCAAGGGCCGGAGGTATGCAGGTGGATGCTCCACGTCGTCCCGGGTAGATAGCGCTTTAATGCGCTTTATGGCACCTCGGGAAGTGTGCCAGCTGTCCCTTTCCTTGCAGTCGCTCCCGGAGCCCGTTCATTCTTGCTTAGGGCTGGAAGGTGATCGTTTCGCCACCCCGGAACCTGTCCGCCATGGCTCCGCTGCTGCTCCGATGTCGCCTGCTGCTGCTGTTCGATGAGGCCACTGCTTGGAATCTCTGTCACCGTGTTCTGGTCTGCATATGTTTGTTGTTCGCGCGGAGGTCGTTGCTGTTTGAGCATAGGTGTTTGTTGTTGTTAAATTTGTCGAAGCTCATGGTGGAGTGGCTCGCCTCCATGGTCATCGCCGTGGGTTGGATAACTGGTGTGGTGTTGTTCTTGTGTTCATGGTGTGTGGCATGGGTTCCCCGGTGGGAATCTCCTGTTCCTGCTTGTTTGCAAGATGCTCCTGGTTCATCCTCGGCTCCTGGTGTTCATGTTCTTGGTTCGTCCTCGGCTCCTGGTACCTACTCCGCTCCTGGTTCGTGCTTGGCGGTGGCCACCTGTTCAGAAAACATGGTAGGATTTCGATCCTATCGGCTTCTCTTGTATTGTGTTTTTCAACACAACCACTCTCTCGGTGTGATTTGCTTGCCTTCTCTGTCTGTGTTCGGTTTGTTTGGGTCTGGTTGCATCTGTGTTCTTGGTTGAATTGATTTTGATGAGTGCTCCGCTCCTGGTTCGTGCTCCGCAGTGGCGGCCTGTTCAAACGACATTGTAGGTTATTGTTTTTTTATTTTTAATGGAGCACTATTATGGTTTTTGGTTTTTAATGGAGCACTATTATGGTATTTGGTTTTAATGGAGCACTGTAATGGTTTTTGGTTTTTAATGGAGCACTGTTATGGTATTTGGTTTTTAATGGATCACTGTAATGGTTTTTGGATTTTAATGGAGCACTGTTAGGGTATTTGGTTTTTAATGGAGCACTGTTATGGTATTTGGTTTTTAATGGAGCACTGTTAGGGTATTTGGTTTTTAATGGAGCACCGTAATGGTTTTTGGTTTTTAATGGAGCACTATTAGGGTATTTGGTTTTTAATGGAGCACTGTTGTGGTTTTTGGTTTTTAATGGAGCACTGTTATGGTATTTGGTTTTTAATGGAGCACTGTTAGGGTATTTGGTTTTTAATGGAGCACCGTAATGGTTTTTGGTTTTTAATGGAGCACTGTTAGGGTATTTGGTTTTTAATGGAGCACTGTTGTGGTTTTTGGTTTTTAATGGAGCACTGTTAGGGTTTTTGGTTTTTAATGGAGCACTGTTAGGGTTTTTGGATTTTATTGGAGCACTATTAGGGTATTTGGTTTTTAATGGAGCATTGTTATGGTATTTGGTTTTTAATGGAGCACTGTTAGGGTTTTTGGTTTTTAATGGAGCACTATTAGGGTATTTGGTTTTTAATGGAGCACTGTTATGGTATTTGGTTTTTAATGGAGCACTGTTAGGGTATTTGGTTTTTAATGGAGCACCGTAATGGTTTTTGGTTTTTAATGGAGCACTATTAGGGTTTTTGGTTTTTAATGGAGCACTGTTGTGGTTTTTGGTTTTTAATGGAGCACTGTTAGGGTATTTGATTTTTAATGGAGCACTGTTATGGTTATTGGTTTTTAATTGAGCACTGTTAGGGTTTTTGGTTTTTAATGGAGCACTGTTAGGGTATTTGGTTTTTAATGGAGCACTGTTATGGTTATTGGTTTTTAATGGAGCACTGTTAGGGTATTTGGTTTTTAATGGAGCACTGTTAGGGTTTTTGGTTTTTAATGGAGCACTGTTAGGGTATTTGGTTTTTAATGGAGCACTGTTATGGTTATTGGTTTTTAATGGAGCACTGTTAGGGTATTTGGTTTTTAATGGAGCACTGTAATGGTTTTTGGTTTTTAATGGACCACTATTAGGGTTTTTGGTTTTTATTGGAGCACTGTTAGGGTTTTTGGTTTTTAATGGAGCACTGTTAGGGTATTTGGTTTTTAATGGAGCACTGTTATGGTATTTGGTTTTTAATGGAGCACTGTAATGGTATTTGGTTTTTAATGGAGCACTCTAATGGTTTTTGGTTTTTAATGGAGCACTGTTAGGGTATTTGGTTTTTAATGGAGCATTGTAATGGTATTTGGTTTTTAATGGAGCACTGTTATGGTATTTGGTTTTTAATGGAGCACTATAATGGTATTTGGTTTTTAGTGGAGCACTGTTATGGTTTTTGGTTTTTAATGGAGCACTGTAATTGTATTTGGTTTTTAGTGGAGAACTGTTGTGGTTTTTGGTTTTTAATGGAGCATTGTTATGGTCAAAATTGATTATTAATGGCACACTGTTAGGGTCGAAATTTATTATTAATGATTGTATGAATTAGCAATGAATGGTTGTTAATTTGTTAATGGAGTTGATTATAGGATTAGGGTTTGAAGGTTGCGGGAAATTCTGACATAAAAAAAAACACCATAACAGTGCTCCATTAAACTCTTCAGTGATTATATTGCTTTCAGTGATTGCTTGAATTTTAAAGGAATGGTTGTTAATTTCTTATTGGAGTTGATTATAGGATTGATGCATGCTTGAGATGAATAATTTGGGCATGCCAATTAGATGAATAATTTGGACTGTGAATTGAAGGCATGAAACCTTTTAACAAATTAGGGTTTGCTATGGTTCATTGATTGTTTCAGTGATTGTATGAATTTGCAATTAGGGTTTGGAGGCATGAAACCTTTTAAGAAATTAACAACCATTTATGCTAATTAGGGTTTGCTATGGATCAGTGACTGTTTCAGTGATTGTATGAATTCGCAATGAATGGTTGTTAATTTGTTAATGGAGTTCATTATAGGATTAGGGTTTGATATGGTTTCATTGTTTCATCGGTTGATAACTTAGTATATTTTAAAATTGAGAGAAGGTTTCATGGTTATGGAAAATTCAGATATGGTTTAATGGTATGAAGGTTACGGGAAATTCTGACATAAAAAAACACCATAACAGTGCTCCATTAAACCCTTCAGTGATTATATTGCTTTCAGTGATTGCTTGAATTCTTAAGGAATGGTTGTTAATTTCTTATTGGAGTTTATTATAGGATTGATGCATGCTTGAAATGGATTTGGGCATGCCAATTAGATGAATAATTTGGACTGTGAATTGAAGGCATGAAACCTTTTACAATTCTAATATCCCTTTATTGGATGAATATGTGAAATAAGCATTGATTTCTAATGAGAGTATGAGAGAATATGAAGGAGTATTTGAATGTTGGACATGCATATGTGTTTGTCCCATCATTTTGTATTTTTCTAGAATTTTGGTTCTCATTTAAAAATTTGTCATTACTCTTCCGGCAGTAATGCAATATGCAACATGGAATTACTGATACCACCTGCTTTCATTCTTGCTGTGTGCTCTAACCTAAGTAATCTTTAACTGTGTGCTCGATGGTTGTTTGCAATCTTTTACTATCAATCCAGTTCAAGTCGATTTGCATTCAAGTCAGTATTGCATTTAGAAAAAACTTGCATTCAATTTAAATGTTCAATCAGGTTGGTCTACCATCCAATTTAGTTTAACATTCAAATAAGTTTTCCAACCAAGAAATCTAGCAATCAGTTTTAGTAAAGAATGTAGTCCAGTAAATAGACAGAGACATGAAGAAAACAATACTTGACATAAAGGGCATATTCTTGTTCAAAATAGTAGCAATTCGAGATTTATACATATGGTTGGTCCATGGTGGGTTGGGACTTTATACATTTACTATGGTTATGCCTAACATATATCGACTGTCAGATTGGAATCAAACAAAAACTTAGGAAACCACCCAAAATTCCTCCTGCAACAAAATCTAGCTTAATCTAGCTATCACATGTGTATGCCAAAGAAAACACATCTTCCATCTGTCAAACGAAAACTTCGGAACCACCCAAAATTACCCCTAGCAACAAAATATTCCTTTCATGTGTATGCCAAACACAAAACATCTATCATTTGCCAAACAAAAAACCCTATGTGTGAGGAGGTTGACTGCCTTCATTACCCAAACTAGTTGGGTTAGATACTGATGCATGACCTGGTTGTGTTGAGATGCAAAAATTTGGTGCGGGTCAGGTTGCTCCTTGTAGCCAAGGAGGAATTGAGTAACCATAGTTATGACTTGAGCCTAATTGCCCTGGGTTCACTGGAGTTTGGAAGGCATACACAGTATTTCCCCCTGACTGGTGGTATTGGGGTATATGTATGTTAATAAGGTCCTGGAATAATCTTCTGTTCTCTGAAAACTGATCCAATGGGTTGTCAACCACCTCTATCCTCTCCAGACCATTTGGATTCCTCTGATTTGACTTTCTTTGCTCCCTTTCCTCCCTTGCCAATTGTTTCCGTCACTCTCTTTCCTCCCTTTGTTTCACTCTTACAAGCCTTTCCTTCCTTCGATTTTCTGCTGCAACAATCTTTGCTTCCTTCTTCTCCTTTGCCAGGGCCTTCTTCTTATCTTTTAAATCCTGCATCTCCTTTTTCTTGTGCTCAGCCTCAATCAATAGGGTGATGTAGTCCTCTGATGTTAGTAGTTGTGAGCTCCTGCTTAATCTAAGATGCTCAGCAGTGGGATTAGATAGTTGAGTTGCAAATTTCTCCACTGGTAACTTAAGGAACTGGCCAAGTAGTGGCTCATTTGGTGGGAGTGCCTCATCATCATTTTCTTGGTCCACTGTATCTTCATTTTGTTCAATCTCATCTCCAACACCCCCAAGTGGCACATAATAATGTACAGCTTCATTGTTAAGGTCTGCTGGCATCGAAGGCAGGTTAAGGCTTTCATCGTTGGTGGGGGTGACAATGTGTCTGTTCATATTTGTCATCGCCTCTGCCAACCACTCGGGTTGTTCTGGCTGGCTTGGAAATGTCAACTCCTCGCTGTTGTTTACCATTGCTTGGTCACCTCCATTCACACTCAAATCGGCAACGTTGTTATGAACAATCCCTTGGCCATCTAATTCTGTTTCTGTCCTTCCAACAACTTCTATATTCTCCCCAACAGGTTCGGTGCCATACTGACTTTCACTTACGTGTTCATTGTCGTCATCCAGTGGTTGGCAATGACCTTGAGAGAGTGATATGATGTTATCTGCAGCATCTGCATCCTCTCTCCCCTGAACATCAAAAGCCTGACTACATCCCGTGTCATGTTGAAGAGCATCAGAATTGAAAGGCCATATTCCTGTCCACCTAAAACCAGCCTTGATATGTGATGTTGTGAGTGCCCTAGCAAAATCTTTGCTTGCAAGTTCTGCTAATTCGAACCTCTTCACCTCTACCCCCGGGTTCTTTTCCATCCAGGACGCTCTCTCAGACCTGAAGTAACACTTGAAAGGCCCAAACACACTCACATCTAGAGGTTGCAGCCTGTGGGTGGTATGTGTAGGCAGTGTCAACAGATCAATGCCTAGCCTGTTTGCCTCCTCAATGGTTTGTCTAGCAACGTGGCTGCCATGGACATCAAAAATCAACAGGTGTCTGTTTTCAGGTGAAACACCGCCAGGGACAGAGGAAGCAAAGTGGCAAAGCCAACTCAAGAACAGTTCTTTTGTCATCCAAGCGTGGGGGTGTGCAGCCATGCATGCACCAGGTTCACAGTTTTTAATGTAATTTTTGAGTTGATTCTTTCCCTTGAACAGATAAAAACCTAGAATTGATGCTCCAACTGCATTGACACAACAAAGAATAGTTATCCACTCTCTACTTTTTGGAAGAATTTTGGGCACATTCCTGCTCCCTCTCTTGGCAATTACCCGCATGCCACAATTCTTCCCTGCCTGCAATCCAGTCTCGTCATAGTTCCATATATGGTCTCCTCTGTATGAGTGTTTCTCATATGCATCAGAGAGTGTCTGATAGAACTTGGTCACAACTGTAGGGCGCAGATTGAAAGCCCTATCCTTGTCAAGCCCCTCTGCTGTGCGTAACACAAGTTCTGGATGCCTTTGTTAAAATCCTCTCCACCATGATTTCCCTGGAAATCCATCTTTGAAGGGGTTTGGCCTCCCTTGACAGATTTGTGCAACAGTGGATTTGAGTTGAACCAACTCCAGACCATGCCCTAGTTGAGCCATCTCTTCACACCAAACCACAACTTCTTCTTCCTCTTCTGCACTCAACACTGTAAGAGGTCCTTTTCGCTTGGTATGGGTCAGGCCATTTATCCAGTAATGGATTGATGTTGGTGGAATCCCATGTTTTTTAGTAGCTGCTCTGATAGAAAAACCATTGAGCTCTATATCATCTATGGTAGCCTTCATGTCTTCTTGTGTCCATCCTCTGATGGCACTAATCTTCTTACTGGCAGTTGCACCTTGAACTGTGGTTGATTGTGGAATAGCACCTCCAGGATCTGCATCATTTGCCTCTTCAACTGTGGTTGATGGTGGAATAACACCACTACGCTCTGCATCATTTGCCTCTTCATCATCTCTGTGTGCATTGTTATTATCAGCATCATGTGCTATGTCCTCATCGGACGAGGTGCATCGGAGCTGGGCACCCCTGCTGAGTATCCTACTTGACCTCCTTGCACGAGTAGTGCTGACTCTTGCCATGACTGCAATCACCCACAGAATTAGAACAAACCGGGGCAAGGACAGGGCTAGGGACAGTGCTCCATTAAAAACCAAAAACCATAACAGTGCTCCCACCCACGGAATTAGAACTAGCTGTGTATCTTCACAGGGATCTAGAATATTACAATAGCTGTGTTAAAACAAAGTGTTAAAACGACCCTAGGATCTGGAGTATTCAAAAGGATCTCTTGATGTGATTTACATGTTCAATGCAAGTTCTTGCATAAAACTAGATATAGTCTGGCTACTTGAAAACATTATTGAAAGACAAGTTTATCTTGAATGCAATACCTGAACTCTAAATGTTGTCTTGAATTAACTCTGCAACTGTGTTTTGCTTGAATGCAATGCCTGGACTCTGAAATTTGATGCTGGGAAATAGAGGTGAGTTTAACAAGGTCTGGGAATTTCGAATAGCAGAAAAAATGAAGTTTGTTTGAAGGTTGTAGTGTCTTTATAGCATTTTGGTGTTTGATTTGATTGGCAAGTTTGAGAAGGCATGGATTGCAACTGGCTGGAGTTGGATGAGTGGCTCAAGATTGAGTTGGCCTCGATCCAATGGCCATCAATGGGGCTTTGTCGATCCATGTGCTCTTCGAAATGCCTATGGACATGCTTCTGTTTGGTTTTCTGGTTGATTTGATGATTTTAATGGAGTTGGCAGCATTAATTGCATTGATTGGGCTACTTTGTTGAACAGCAATGCACCTGGAGCTGACACTCATTCTCCATTTATTATGCAGGTGACATTTGATAAATGTGTAGGTGGGATGCCTTGGTGGTTAAGTGATTCTCGATGCTGGTCTGGGTGTACCCTGAAGCTTGTTCGATGGGGTCCATGTGATGGGCAATCCGTCCTTGTAGATTGGGCTGCCTGGGGAGTGATGAGGTCCAATTAGATGTTTGTGTCAGTGCATGTTGGGATTTGGAAGGGACATGATGGATTTGATTTTGGTTTTGTCAAGACTGCTCAGTTGTCAACCTTTTGTCCTATAGTTGACAGCTGTGGGCCTACTGTACAGAATGACACTTAATGAACTTAAATAGGAAACTTTTTATATATTTATATAATTATATGTGTTTGACAGTTGGCATTTTCTTGATCACTTTTTGGGTTGTAACAGTCACCGGTTCTATCACCACTACCGGTTCCCGTTCAACTATAGAACTCTCTCCCCTATTTCAAGAAATGAGGAATGTATATTTATGTTAATATATGAGTCTCATTGACATATTGAAAGTCTTGTGAGCTATACAATTACTGTTTGGATTATACACATTATTTTACCAAATGCCCACTGCCTTCCACAATTGGATGTCATTCAACTGAAATCTAAGATGAGGTGTGTGGATTCCATCAATGAATGATACAGCTGCTTGAGTTGCCTAATCATCATTATCAACGTTAACAGAGGATTTCTTTCTTGGTATGCATAGATCACTCATCAAGAAGGTGGCGAGAATGAGAGTGAAAGTGACAACATGATTGTTTTCAGTTCTAGTGCTACTGACTTACGATTCAGATTCTCGCTGCAATCCGCAGGCATTTGTTGTAGCTACTTCATCACACGGAGACGGGGCAAGAGCAGGTAGCACTAGCGCCGCAGTTGTGACGATAGTTTCCTCAATCTCTTTAGGAGTAACAGGTGGTTTATTCTGGAATAGGAATGGCTTATATTTAAACTATATCACTAAATCGTAAATATCATATTTATAACATTTCTATTTCTAATTATTTGGTTCTTTTTATCTTTATGTATATATTGTTTCTATTAGGTTAAATATAGGTATATCTATTTTATACATTAATAAGTATCTATTTTATCTAAATATGTATTTTTATTTATTTCAATATTTGATTAACCTATTATATATAGACAATATATTAATTAAATATAAAAATATATTAAATGAATATACTTATATCTAAATTAAAAGAAACACACACTCTTTTTATATATAATTTTAGGTTATAGATGCATTTTGTTATTCTTTATGCAATAAAAACATCTAACAAGGACTGTGTTGGATTAATTTACATGAGGAATTCCCTTGCACGGTGAGAGGTGACATAAGTGTAGTTTATTTATCGTGCACGATTTATATTTTGGGATTTTATATATAAGGTTGGATTTGGTTTATGTGAAACAATGTGCTAGGTTATGGTTAGGATTTTGTATGCTACGTGGATGTTTAAACATTAGGAGCACTTCACAATATTACCATAGATTTATTTATATGAAACCTTGTGCTAGGTTATGATTAAGGTTTTGTATGATATATGGATCTTTAATCTTCACTTTAACAAGGGATATGAAGTTTAAGATAAAAGGTTTACATATGCAATGAGTATAATGAAGAAGTTGTTTTAAAGATTGGTTGATTATGAGTTTTGTATATTTTATTAAGTTGGTAGTTAGTTTTATGTTTTTTCAATTTTTTATGCATGTATGTGGTTTATAGTATTGATATGTTTGTTTGTTAGTTTTGACATGAATGTTTATTGTCATTTCATTGATTTTTTTGTCATGTTATGTTTATGTTTAGTTTGAGTTATCAATTGGAGTAGATGATTCTCTTTACATCTCTTGTATTTAAATACAAACATCACATTTAATATTTTGATTTCATGTCGGGAAAGAAACATTATTTCCCATCAATTTGAAATCTTGTTTAAGTTATTCAAAATGACATTCTTCTTTCATTTTTTTAGCTTAAATTTTTTATTTTAAAGTTTTCCAAAACTTTGTGGGAGCTAGGCTTTCCCCCACTCCCGCTCCTTCATGGTTTTAGATTAGTTTTGCATTGTTTTATTTGTCATCCTAAAAAGAGCAAAAACTTTAGACTATGTAACTAGCCACTTTCCTTTTGTGCTTTTATAAGTTTTCAATGGGCTCGTTAGGACTTCATTAGGAAGAAAATATATGAACACATAATCTAAGAAAAAATAATTTTGTTTTTTTCTTATTCTTTGGATTTTGATTTTGGAAAATACTCTATTGTTTTCTCCACTTGCATATCTACATGTAAAGGATTGCTTTCATTATGACATTTTGAAAATGAGAAAAAAATTCACTCTATCTCCTCGCACCCCAAATCTACTATATTAGAACATGTAGATTTACTTCCATTTTTGTCTTTGAATTTTTCTTGATGATCAAAGTATAATTGAACCCTTCCAATGTAAATGAAATCTATCATTCACTTTGGAAGGTTGAGACATTGTTTTCGTTCGTCAAATTTATTTCTCATTTAGTTCACTAACCTCATATTTGGTTTTGAGGTTCAAAGATTTATTGCATTTAAATCATTAGCACATTACACAACAATTTACTAGATGCATTGCACAATATCATTCTCCAAGCACTACACCTTTCATTTCATCTCCATAAATTATTTTATGATTATTGTATTTCCTTTTAAACACTTAGGTTACGTTTCATTTTTGGTTCATAGAATAAACCCTACTTCCCAACAAGAAAACATTAATGTATAAAGAAACAATGACCAATCCATTTGAAACAAAAAGGTCATCATATGCAAAAATCAAGATCCTAGAGAAAAGAACCAATACATATCCAGTTGATATGTAAAAAATAAGAAATATGTTTATATTGAAATGGTATCAATATACATATCACTAGGAGTAAAAAAAGGTGAATTTTCCGAGACAAAATATACAATGATGCCTTATCATCATCATCCTAATTATAATAGTCATTGTACAATTAATTGAGCTCAACAAAGATGATATCAATATGAAATACCGAGTGATAATCTTAGCATAACAAAAGGATGCTCATTGTAGAATCTTATCATCCCTTAAATTATAAAATCTTCTGCTACATACTACCATAGAAAATTGAATTAGGGTGGTTTGATCCCTTCACATAATGACAATTCTTCTAATGTCTTCAAGCATCAGAACTTCAAGAATGAAGAATAATGAGAAGGCATTGCAAGGTGTAATAAAGACATATCATACTCCATAAAATGTTTTGAGGATAAAGCATCCTCCAAGGGAGAGGAAATGTAATTGCAATACTCCGAAATGTTGTCCCCCAAAAGTGATTAATTGTTTATTATTTGTTTGGACATATAAACAATATGCATAATAATTTATTATGTACTTAGACATATGTCATGTTAAATTAAAAGTTACCTTCTGCTTAAGCTATGCAGGAAAACCTGAAAGAAGAGAGGTCCCAGTCTCTATAAGGATTAGATGATTAAAGAATAATAACAATAATATATAAATAAAACTTTGGTAAACATAAATTCTAGAAAACTAAAAATACACACTCTAGAAAATATAACTGACATGATAGGTGTCATTATCCTAAAAGCATACCACCAAATACAAAAAGACTCATAAAAAGAGAAATGGGACTGTTGGACTTCTAAAAAAGAGATACCACCCACAAGAGAAGACAGAGAGAGGAAGATGTTAGTTGATTGGTATTTGGAAATAGATAACCCAAGTCTAATTTTAACCTAGTTCACAAATATCTATGGCCATAGAGTGAGTAAGAGCACTGGAAGTGCTGAGGTAGGAGTACTATCAATATTGTGCTTTTTGCAGGAGTACTGCCAACAATGTGTTATGGAAGGAAGATTTCCTGTGAATTCTAAACCAACAAAAGAACTAGTAAAATTAATTCCTGGAAAACTAGGTAATAGAGATATAGAATCTCTGAGATGAAGTTGTGAGTACTTGAACAGTGCGAGGTGGGGCTTGGTAGCGATATTTTCTAGGTACTGAAAACTATAACTAAATATGAAACTTAACTATCCTTAAGAACTTGATAATCTAGATCCTAGAAATACGAGGATCTAGATCAGGGGTGGCAATGTGAAAAAAAAGAGCTTATTTGTTTTATACAATAGTTATTGCATAGGAAATTTGAAGACAAAAAGATAGATTAGTAAGTTTTCTTGGTTCTATGGTTTACATTGAATGTATATTTTATTGAATATCGGAATTTGGTTTCTATGAATATTTAATTAAGTTTTGAGAATATTTTAAAAGTAAATTAAGAGAGTTATTGTTACTATTTATGTGAAGAATGCTCTAATCATCTACAAGAAATACATGTATTTTTTATCGACTGAATAAGCATGGTTTGTAATATAGTATTTGAATCAAAATATTATTACTACATCATTACAGTTATCTTCAGTAATATACATGATTGAACTCATATGTATGGTAGGTTGCAATAGCTAACAATATGCCTATATTCACTAGTAAATATTATTTACATGTCATTATTTTTATTAATCAAGCCATGAAAAACCTCCTATCATGTAAAATGAATAAATACGCATTAAATATTAAGAGTTGCATTATATATTAAGAGCAAAGATCGAATCCCTTTAGTAAATAAATGTCAATACAACTTCTGAATAGATATAAATCCCAAAATAACTCTACGTACCAAAAATTATTCACCTATGTAACATAAAAAAATACTATGGAACAGTAATGCTAACCAAATAGTCAAACTAACAAACCAACTACTCAACCAATTAATACACTAATAACCATCGATGAGATGAGATTACACTTCTTAACAATTGCCATATACCCATGAGTTTCAAGGTTGATGGCTGATGGTGTTACTATTTCTTATGGCACGTATTGTGATGCAGCGCAGGCCTTCATACAGACGGATGAAACACTCCATTATGAAAGGTCGAAATGGACTGATTATGCATTTGAGGTTACCATATGATAAAGGTAATGTCCTTTATTCTTTGATGTGGAGGCTGTAGTTGAAAGAATCATGGTAATGAAACTGATTCTGTTCTGGGCATTTGCAGAATATCAAAATCTTACCATAGTTACAGTGATGACAACCACGGAATTGCATAGAAGGTATCTACAAGATTGGACCGGTCTTTTTTAATAAAGGAAGAAATAATAGAAGATTCTACCCTGTTCCCGTCCCCTTTCATCTTTTAAGATTTATGACCCCATTTGCTTCCTTGCTTACAGAGCCCATGAGCCTTCAACAACATACGTGACTTGCAACTGTAAGCCCAACGTTATACGCCAACAGTTCAATTATTTGAAGAACCTGCCCATTAATCTCGTCTCATAAATTTTCACTTCTACACCTTCATATTCTGCCACCTTTTCAACCAAAGCCTATATCTATTAACATACATCTTGCTCCATTAAAAGTATCTCCCCTCCCTCCATCAAGAAAGTAGTTCACGTACATTTTTCTCCATACAAAGTACACCGCTCCCTCCATCGAGAAAGTAGTCGGGGTTTTGATGTGAGAGAAAGTGGACAGGCTTGCAAGCTTCTTCCAAATTGAATGCTAAAAGTTTAAATGTTATTGTTTCATATTCATTCTTTGAATTCAAAGTATGAACTTGTTTGGATTTTTGTTTCCTACCAATGTTTTTCATGTTGGGTTCCCTCCATGAAGGCTTATTAGGAGTTGGAAAAGGCCTTCTGATGTTTTATGTGAGGCTACTAAATTGATAGGAAAATGGTTTCATAAAATTAATTGGGAATTATGTTGTACTAAGAGATAATGGGGAGATATGGGATTATCATAACCTATAGTCAGACTAACATATTTGTGGTAAATGAGTGATTCATGTTCACATAGACATTAAAAGTGGTTTGAAGAGATCACACATTTTGGAAATCCCTTTTAAGAAAAAAATCCTAAAAAGAACTTAATTTTAAATCCCTTGTGATGGTGAAATAAAAAATTCATAAATGTGATTCATGTTCACATAGGCATTAAAAGTGGTTTCAAGAGATCACACATTTTGGAAATCCCCTTTAAGAAAAAATTCTTAAAAAGAACTTAATTTTAAATCCCTTATAATGATGAAAATCAAAAGTTCATAAATGTGACTTAAATATCTATAACTCTTACGAAGATATTTCAAACTTTCTTATCTTATATGGTCTATTTTTTGAGAATTAGTATCTCCTTTAATGACCATTGCATCCTTAGGTTTTTCTACTAGCATAGGAAGGAAAATAAACTTAGTGGAGATTCCTTCTTTCTCAACCCTTAAGATCTATGAGAAATGGTATTTTTATATCTATGGGTTTATATAATTATATGACACTCAAACAAGGGATTAGATCCCATGGTTAGAGCTAAATGTTAATGTTATGATGAGCAAGATACCTAATAACATCGTTTTATAGAGTCCGAAATTTGTTCCTTGAGTCATTTATGATCAAGATAGGATTTTATGTTCCATGACCTGAATGAGGTAATGAAAATACAAAAAATACTAATGTCGTTAACAAATATAAACCTTCAACAATAGATTATATAAATGTATTTATTTTAGGCCAACATTATATGGTCATTTGAACATGGCATAGAAGCTTAATTCTAAAGAGAAAATATATATGGCTAGGTTATAAAACATCTAAATCCTTTTGCTAGAACCTTAAAAAGAATATTTATATTGTTTCTAATTATGGGAGGTTTAATTGTTAACAAGAGACTTAATCATATAAGACTTCAACTACCTCAATCCCCATAATGTGATCATCCTGAAGCACATACTCCCTTATCAATTATGTATGGGATTGGCTTCAGTCCTTTTGCAGTCAACTTTTGTTTGCCTCAATTTCTCAGAGAGCTTCACTCCTATGATGGAGAATTACATGAGTCCGTAGAATTTTAGTCCTCATAATGAATGTTTTCTATTAAAATCTTGTTGTCTATTGGAAATAAAAGGAATGAAGTCCTTAATACTTGGTGGGTTCATGGTAATGATACCCACTTATGACACGTTAGTTGCAATGGCATGCTAGAAAAACATAAATCTTATCATTAAAATGAATTATAAGAGTTACAAAACTTTTTAGAATTAGGTGTAAAAAGAAGAAACGTAGAAAAACGGATCACCTTCTGATATATATAAATTTTATTTATGGAAAAGTGGTATAATCACCCCAAAATGTCATTATTTTAAGATTGGTATGGTACTTTTCCTCTAAAACATAATGCATATGTTCGTGTTGGTCCACTAGTTTGTTATGTAAATTGTCAATTTATGAGGAAAAAATATGTAGAGGCGAAGGCAATAGACGAATCTTGTGCAGGGCTATTTCTCCAAAATTTTAAAAGTTAATTTTATATATATTTTAAATTACGAAAGTCAGTGAATCCTTAAAACGACATGGTCGAGTGCTGACCCACCATATCATGGTTTGAACATAATCAATCAATTTTTTTTTTAGCTTGTAGGTATTCTTGTACTCTTGTGCGGGTTCTTTTCCATTTTCGAAATATGTAATCCAATCAAAAGTTATAGGCCAAATAAATGACCTATGTCTTTTACAAATTTGACATGAGTGCAGTTAAAAATGTATTAAAAATAGAAAACAATAATAGATCTATTCAAAAAATATATTGTTAGAATCTGCACAAAGAGCTCGACAAGTGTGTGCAATTTCATTGGTAGTGCACAAGTGGAGCATATGCGAAACTAAGCGTGAAAAACATGAAGTTATAGAAATTAGTGTGTTCTGCCATAACTTAGATCGAGCCTCAAGGTTTGGAAATCCGAAGCTAATACCAAACCTGCAAGGGCGCCCGAAAAAAATTGAATCCAAACACGCGTTTACGCAAATGCGTGAAACGTATATGCACACACACATGGAGGCGCACACACGTTGTTGTGTGCGCATGCGTTGCTTTGCACGCATGTATTGTTTTGTGCGCACGCGTTTATGCACGCACACGTTCTTTTTTACACCTTGATTTTTATCTATATCTCCCTAAAACCTCCCTCCCTCTCTATAACCCAATCCCCCCCCTCTCTTCCTATCCACCCAATCGCCCCTCCTCTCTTCCACTCTACCCAATCCCTCCTCCCTCCCTCACCCCTCTCTTCTCTCCTTCACCACAAGGATTAGGAGATCTATTATTACACAAAATCACTAACTCACATTATCCTCATGTACATATAAATATTCATCCTTGTAACCATAAATCCATGACCCCTATATCTCAATCCCCAAACCATTGACCATTATTCCCTAGCCACTACAATCCGTAGTCCCTAGTACAACTAGCCATCATAACTCTTAGCCCACTATAATTCTAAACTAGTATAGCCCCTAAAACTCCTAAATACTAATACATAATGATATATATCCCTTAACCCCTATAATCCTAACCTCTAAAGTTTATATTCAAATAAAAATTAACGCCTAACCCTTATAACCTCTAATTCTCATCAACCCTAAACTCTATTATCAAACACCGAACCCTTAAAACCTATAACCCATGTAGCCATTTTAGAGAGATAGTCAGAGAGAGAGAGACCTGAACCTTGGGCCCTAAAGGAATATTCTATCTAGAAAGAGCTATGATGATGATTTCCTCCACTAACCACACATGACCTCTTAATGGTATCATTGGCCTATGATTAAGGATGTCGATACCATGAAGTGGTTTTGAGCAATATGTATGTGCCTGATCAAAGCTTTGGGAATGATGTTTTATGGAAGAATGTCATGCCTTTGGCCATAAAGAAACTATTTAGACATCCAAGGTCATGAACAATGTCTAAAAGTACCAAACAAGACTTTACAGGGGTATACATTGTGCTTATATGTATCCAAGTCTTGGAGACTTAGGGCATTGGACATGGTCAAGGGAGGAGACCTAAGACTCGGGTCTTAAAGGAATCTTATATCCATATAGTGCTAAGAATATTACCTCCACCAACTACACATAGCCTCTTGACGTATCATCGTCCTGTGATTGAGGATGGAGGTGCCATTATACGGTTTTGAACTTAGTATCTACATGTCTTAGGGCCTTGGAAATGGTTTTCTAGGGAAGAATACCATGCATTTGGCCCTAAATAAACCATTGAGGCATCCAAAGCCATGAGAAATTCCTTGAGGAACCATGCATTACCTCATAGGGATATATGTGGAAATATGTATCTATGTCTTAGGGCCTTAGGACCTTGGACATAGTCAAGGGAGGAGAGTTGATCCTATGGACCTAAATGAATCTTCTAGCCATCCAGGGATAAAGAATATTTCATCCACCAACCATGCGTGACATCTTGAGGTTATCATTACTCTATATTAAGGATATTAGTTCCATTCGGTATTTTTAAGTAGTATGTACATGTCTTGGGGCCTTTAGGATGATGCTCTAGGGAAGAATACTTTGACTTTATCCTTAAAGAAAGCATTGAGGCATCTAGATCCATGAAAAATGCTTCAAAGCACAACACATGAATTTGTCAATGGTATTCAAGATGCTCTAAATTTATGTCTTGGGGCCTTGGACATGCTTAGTGGAGGATACCAAAATCTTGGGCCTTGAAGAAGTCTTCTAGCCATCAAATACTAAGAAGGTTTACTCAACCAACCACACATGGATTCTTGAGTGTGCCAATGGCTTATGATTAGGGATGTTGGTGCAATTAGGTGGTTTGGAGAAATATGTATGTGTCTCAAGTCCTTAGGAATGACATTTGAGGGAAAAAGACCATGCATTTGGCCCTAAAGAAACCATTGGGGCATCTAAAGCCATGAAAAATGTCTTAAAGCACCATGTATGACTTTGCAAGGATATCCATGATTCCATGGCACTATGTATCCAAGTCTTTGGAATTGGGGGTTTGGACATGGTCATGGGAGGAGACTTGAATCTCGAGACCGAAAGGAACATTACATCCATTTAGGGATAACAAGGTTTCCTCCACCAAGAAAATATATCATTTTGAGGGTATCATTGGCCTATTGAGGATGAATGTGCCATCATGGTATCATTATCAATGATTGTTTCCTTGAACCAACATAGATCCATCATAAATGCGTACCTATCAAGCACTAAGAGGCATCCAATTTATTGAGGTCTTATTTTTTTAATGAGTTTTTATCTGGTTTTAAATTTTTATTTTATGAGCGGATATGGATTTTTAAAATTATTTCTTAATTGGTTTTCACTTTTTATTTTATGAGCCGACATAACTCTTTTTAATTACTTTTTCTTTTGGGTACATAACGTGACACCGTTACGCTACATTACATTACACATATCCCCCATACTAAGTTGTAAGCACCTCGCCACTCTCGGTGAAATAAACACATAGACATTGCAAGCATATACTTGGCCTTCAAATGATCCTATTTGCTTGAGAACTATGTATAGGTCTTGAGCCATAAACCAATGTAAAGGAATGAGACATTGAATTTAGGCCTAAACTATAACTTTTGAAGCTCGAGGGAAACCAATAATCCCTTGAACTACCACACATGACCTCTATGTAGGATATTTGTCCTATGAGTGGTGATATCTCACTATTAGAAGGTTATGAGCACTAAGGATGGGTCATGGGGAATTTGACATGTTCAAGAGATGATCCTAATCCTTATGATCTAAAGCAATATTTTAGGAAATCTACTTTAAGAAAAACACCTTCAACCACCACATTCGATCCTCTAAGAGTATAATTTTCCTATTAGTAATGATATGGGAATATAGGGATAAAAACTTCAGCTTGAACCATCACATACCTGATCTATTGAGGGTATCCCTAGCCTCCAAGTAGAGATATGGGAACCATTAGGAGTTTTTGAGCATCAGGTTTCAGTGTTGAGGTATTAAACATGGTCAATGGAGGAAGCTGAGGAATTGGGACATAAAGGCATATTCTAGGAGTAAGGGTCCATGAATGATGCATCCAACCACTAAAGATGAATTTTTGAGGGTTTCTTTGGTATTGTAGTGACTTTATGGGAACATTAGATGTTTTTGAGCACTAGGTATGGGTGTTGCGTCCCTAAACATGGTCGAGAGGGGAAACTTAGATCTTATTCCCTAAATAATTCTTGTAATCATCCATGGCCAATAAGGATGAATAAAAAAACACATGGCTTGTCAACGATGCTCTTTAACCTATGACTAGAGATGTTGATGCTCTTTAGCCTATGAGAGGAGATGTCTCTTTAGCCTAGTAATTATGGGTTTTGAGGCTCTATGCATGATCAAGGAAGGAATCCTATGCATTACGCCCTAAAGGAATCTTTGAGGCATTCAAGGCCATGAATGATACCTTAAAGAAACACACGTGAACACCCGAGGAGTGTTGTAATAATAAAACTAGTATTTTATGTTTCTTTGTGGACATTAGAAAAACATTTGACAAAGCTCTAAAAACTAACCTATAGAGTAGTTTACAATAGGTATAGAGAGATATTGGGGGTTAGGTGTATAGAGAGGGAGAGAGAGAGAGTGAGAGATATTGGGGGTTAGGTGTAGAGAGAGAGAGATTAAAAGTTAGGGGTTTAGAGAGAGATATAGAAAGAGAGAGATCAATTGTTAGGGTTGAGAGAGAGAGAGAGAGAGATTAGAGGTTAGGGGATTACGAAGGAACAGAGAGAGAGAGAGATATTGGTGTTAAGGTGTTTAGAGAGAAAAATTTATTGGATATTAGTGGTTCAAATAGAGAGAGAGAGAGAGAGATATTTTGGGTTACTGGTTTATAGAGAGAGAGATTGGGGGATAAGTGTTTAGAGAGAGAGATATTGGGGGCTAGGGGATTAGAGTGAGAGAGATTGGGGGCTATGGGATGAAAGAGAGAGAGAGAGATATTGGTGGTGAGGGGTATAGAAAGAGAGAGAGAGAGAGATTTTGGTTTAATGGTTTAGAGAGATAGATAAAGAGAGAGAAAATGGCGGTTAGGGTCTTATAAAGGAAGAGATAGATATTGGGGGATAATGGGTTAGAGAGAGAGGGGGTTATGGGTTTAGGCTTCTATAAAGTGAGATATTGATGGTTCCATGTTAGGAGGGAGAGAGAGAGAGAGAGAGAGAGAGAGAGAGAGATATTGGTGGTGATGGGTAAAGAGAGAGAGAGAGGGGTGGATTGGAATTTAGGGGTTTAGAGGGGAGAGATTAGGTGTTAAAGGTTTAGAGAGAGAGAGAGAGATTGGAGGTTAGGGGATGAGATAGAGAGAGAGATATTAGAGCATATGGGTGAGAAAGAGATTGGTGGTAAGGGGTTCAGAGAGAGAGATATTGGTGGTAAGGGATTCAGAGAGGGAGAGAGATATTGGGGCTCAAGGGTTTAGATATATAGATAGATAGAGATTGGGGATTATGGGTTTAGAGGGAAAGAAATAGATCAAGGTTGTTTGAAAAGAGAGAGAATTTAGGGTTATGTGTTTAATATGAGATGGATCAAAATTGGAGGTTAGGAGTTTAAATGGTGAGTGAGAGAGATAGGGGGTTATGGGTTTACAGGGAGAACTCATTACCCCTATAACCCTTAAAGACTATAAATTTTGAACACTAAAATATATAACCTTTAACCTGATAACTTTAACAACTCTTAACCTACAATCCTTATAACCCTATCCCCAAAACCCCTAAACACCTAGAAGCACTTATGCACTTATGCACTTAGGGATTATGGTTTAGAAGAGGGCCTAAATGTGTTTATGGGGGAGGGGATCTATGAATAAACAAACATATAGAGATTTATTTGGTCATAAATGAACTAAACGTTACCCACCACAAAAAGAAACGTTCAGCAGAGGCGTGCACGTGCTTTGCACACTACTAGCGCGTGCACGCCTATGCTGAACATAAAATTTTGCAAATAACTCGCGCTCTTCTCCCGCATTTTTTCTCTCATGTATCACATATTTTTCTCTCTTTTCACGCACATTTCGACAATTACTTTCATTTTGGATTGCATTCACACATATTTTGGTGTTTCTTTGACAATTTGGAGTGAATACACATCAGTTGGACTCTATTTGGATCTTTGAATTGAATAAACACCAGTTGGACTCTATTTGGCTATTTGAATTGAATACATAACAATTGGACTCTATTTGGCTCCTTGGATTGAATTGTCATGCTGCTTGGACACACTTGAACTCTTCTTACATATAGTGGATACATCAAAAAACTATTTTACATTTCAAACAAAGAGAAATCCTTGAGGTATGGTGACAATTTTTTCTTATGAAATGTATTTTAGTATTCATTCACTTTGTTTAATTGTATGTATTTTAGTTTTTACTCATGAATTGTATGATAAATGTATTTTAGTATTCTTAATCTTCGACACGGACAATAAAAAAATCTTACCACAAAAAAACTACAACATGCACCAAGTAATGCTTTCAACCTTTCATAAAGATAATAAAAAAGCTTACTGACATCACCACCAATAACCTTTCATAATCACATAACTCCATCCAATACACAAACATTTGTTTAATTCCTCATGATTTCACTACAACAACTCACACAAATACCAAAAGAATCAAATTCTTAATCTTTAGGGGTGATTTTCCCTCATCCAAAACATGAAAATGAAGTGAGTAGGAGATTCTCCTTTTGTAGGAAATGTGCTCCTACTAACATCCCATACCACCATCTAATACCATCTACTAACAAAAACTATTGTCAAAAAACCATGTGCCAAGTGCCAAGCTACCAAAAAGAGGCTCATTGTACATTGTTTCAAGATGACAAGAAAACATCTCAAATTGAGTTCCTAGAGGTGATGTTGTTGTTATATTTAGGGAATTCTCAATAGATTTTAAGATTATAAGAAAATATTCTCACTAGATGTTGTTATACATAATCAATTGCTACATCGAGTTTTAATAATCATGCACATCGAGTTTCCTCATTTCATAATTGAAAAATAATATCTTATTTGTTATTTATTCTTGTAGAGGTGATATTTTTGTTTTGTTAAAAAACGTTTTGAAGATGGAAAACAGACGTAAGAATAAAATAAAGTCTAGAAGGAAGGATTTGCCCCCTAAAAAGGCCCATGAGAAAAGAGAAAAGGCCAGGCTGTACATGGAAAACCATAGACATCAAAATGTTAGTGCCTTAGATCCATCAACAAGTAATGATGAAGTGGTTGAAGTCAATCAAATATTAGTTAATGCCAAGTATGAAGGGATAGATGTTGAACAAGTTGTTATTTGGAAACCTCCCCAGAAAGAGCACACACATGTCGAACACACTTCATTGCGGGACCAAATTGTGAACGAAGGGCCACAACAAACCAGTGATGAGACTCGTACTTCCTTTCCAATTCCCTTTCCTTGACTATCAAGCATGCGACGAAGAAATTCCAGATGTATTCATGTGGATGAAAGTTATTTTTTAGGACCTGAAGGTATGTTTCCCAAATGCACTATTGATTTCCATTGTAACAAGATCATCAAAGAATTTTTTGAATCCAAAACCAATGCAGCAGAATGCCAATTGTTTATGGATTTGTTAAAATCACATTGTCTAGCTCATGTTAGGAGAATTTTAGGCATAAAGGTAGTTAGAAGTTCACAGGCCAACAATCATGTTGTTAGAAATCTATAGTCTGCATTTAATTTGATTCGAAAAACTTCTTGTACAAAATATTTTAATGCGGCATGTCATGTACTGTTAGAATCGATTGTAGACAAATCCAGAAGGCAATGTCGCCTGTTATCACATACATGTAAAATATTTAAAGTAGATAGAAAGACTCTTCAAAAGTATTATGTTATTAGAGAAAAAATTGAGACCCCAAGACAAAAATATTGTTGGGACTTTGTTGGTAGGTTACTGCGTTCAAACATGAAGCTTTATTGTTGATGTTAAAGAACCATTACAATTTTTTTGGCATGATAACACTAGACCGTCATCGAATCAAAGAGATGTGTTAAAGTTGAGAAAATGTGTTAAGGGGTGTGAACCCCATGTCAAGCACTTCCTTGACACGACACAAATGGAACTCTATGAGAGGTTCAAGAATGAGCACACATAATTGAACTTGGACCAACGACCCTTTGAAAAAGGCAAACCCTTGTATGTTAGAATTTGCATTGATCGCAACACATGTTGTTTTAGATACCATGTGGAATTTGATTACTATTATGATACATATAGACATATATTTTGTGATTTGCATACTAACATTGTGCAGGACTTCCCATCATTACAACCACCGAATGCATCCAAAAAATTTATACATAGCATAATGTGTCCAAGACTTGAAGGACAACAATATTATAAAACATCATGTTTATATGGGACCAGGGAAATTTTTAAGGGCAAAATTTTTCCAATTGGCTATTTTTTGGGTCTTTTTTCAAAAAAATAATTGTTATTTGGTCATTTTTAGTCTCTAATATCGCCTATATTTACATAAAATATTTTTTTTATCATAATATTCGCTAAAAGTTACAAGTTTCAGTATTAAATTTTATGTTTCATATTTAATATTTGCCTACCAATCTATATTTATGTTTTTTTCAATCCAAATTAATCGCCTAGAATACTATACTTAAGTATACTTTTATAATCCATAAAAGATACCCCGTATGAGACATGTTCAAGGTGCAGTGGATTTGCAGTATTAATCTACTGCATCCATGAAATCGAGGAGCATGAACTTGGGAGGATGTTAGTATAAATGCAAAACTTCAAGTACATAACATATCAAGTAGATAGTGCGAAGGAAAGCAAAAAAATTGCATTGGTGAAGTCACAGGTAATCTAAGTTTGCATACTTTCATACTGTACACGTTGAATTCATATATATATATTTAGATTGCAAATTTCATGTTGTATTAATGCCCTTGGTTTTGTGGCACCAGGTAGAAATTTGCAATTTCACGAAAGAATTCTACAAAAAGACCGAGTAGTATGTACAACATGTCCATGTAGCACGATGGAATGATGAACAATACATACATTGCAGGGACAACTTTCCCAACGGCACAATATTGTCGGTTGTGGAATTTCCTGAAAACTACAACCTGCACCCACAGAATGAGATTCAAAGTCAATACTACCATTCAGACCAAGTTAGCATAATGGTCCATATCATGTATAAGAACGCGTTAGAGAGTAGCAATGACATGACGATAATATTGAAAGATACCAACTTCTACATCAGTTATGATAGGTGCCACGACCTGCATTATGTGCAGCATTTCTTCAAAATTTTCTATGATCAGCTGAAGGAGAGAGGTATATAGATGGATTAGCATTGGATATGGTCAGATGGTTGTGCAGGACAATTAAAAAATGCATGTGTATTCCAGTGGTTGAGTATTTTTCATAAGAATTATGATGTGCTGCATATATGGAACTATTTTGAGATTGAGCATGGAAAGGGAAAGCATGTTGGGGATAGAGCATGTCTCAAAACTTCCCTACGAAGGGAGGAGATGAGGTGCATGACAAAGCCTCATATTCAGGATGCAAAATCCATAGTTCAATGGTGCTCTGCAAAAAATGTCAGATCGAACCACATACCAGCATAGACCAACAGGTAGAGGACATATTGTTAGAAATTTCTGGCATGTGGTTGATATAGATCGATCGTGTTCTTATAGTTGTAGTACTGTACAAGGAAATTGTGTATTTCACTTGGTTTGAAGCTAAAAAAACCCCTTATTTGAAATATGGACGTGAAAACTTGCTTGCTTTTGTGGGCCTTGTAGCAGTTGTGAGTGGGATGAGTGTGAATCAACGGATTGGGTTGATGAAAGGGATCATGTATAACTTGCAGTGCACCCACGTGCAGTTGTTCAAACAATCCAGTTAGAGGAAGGCTAGTCTTCTATTTCGAATGAATGTGATCATATATCTGATCTTATACAGCCAGGTAAACATTTCTGCATTCATATCCCGGTTCCCTCCTTGCTTATTTAATTATCCAAGTTATCATGCCACTACTTGTTGGAATATGACTGTAAAATGCATTTTTGCTGGACACATCGACGTAGTTGTCACCCTGACAAACAATGCAATTGGCACTAATTATTGGTTGGAACGATGCATCCAAGGGAAGCAAACCCTCCTTGCATCATTAACTGATAGTGAAGGCATTACCTTTCCAATTGGCTCGATGGTTGTTCAGGGAGAATATATTATAGTAGATGGAAAGGGACGAAAAGAGCAATGGCTACACATACATGGATTATAGATCAAGTTCACGGGTGTATCACTTTACGCACTTGATCGTTGGAACAAACATCCAACTACAAACAATGTCAACGAAGTCACCAAACAAGGTACACTACTTACTACCTCATGCAGAGCACGAGAGGTTGTTTGAGACAATAAAAAACATAGAGGATCTAGATGGCCTAATTGATTGAGGTACATAGTATATTCATGCATTTCTAATGTTATTCATGTTGGATATTTATTTCTTGTAGACCATATTATATTATTTAATTTATTTGATGTTTGAGCTATGTTTAAGTTACTATTACAGTACATTGATGTTTTACACCAATCACTCCAATTCAAGTTTCCATCCCTTTAGGAAAATTCACATGCATAAACAAGATTGAAAACTCATCTTATATAACATATATATAACGGATTATAGCACTCCAGAGAAGAAACATAAGTGATCCACGCACTAGCGAAGTGCTCCACTTGTAGAGTACATGTGTACATATGTAAGGAAATACCACCAATCCATCTCCAATCCTCCAATTATCCCACCAAGTGAATACTCCATGTGGACGCCATGCAAGCTAAGTAACCTGACATGAGGACACGGGACATAGGACACCAAGGACACAAAAATACGAGTGTCCGACATGGACACAATGACCCTCAGAATCCAGACACAAAGGACACGTTTTATATACATACACATATATATATTTAAAATATATTAAAATTTAAAAATATAGACATATAGATCCAATTTTTTTTAGAAACTAGAACATTAACAAATATTCAATAGAAATTAGAATCAAAACACATTAATGATTACACATTTGTAATTCACAAATCACAATGAGACAGATAAATGCATTAAAATTTGATAGGAATTGGGCTGGTCCATGTCTACAAACTGCAACAAAGAAATGATTGGCTTCATGATCCTAATGCTAAGATATACCCTCTCCCACCAACAATCATCTAACGCGGTGTCCTTCACTTTTTTGAAGCAATCTGATCCGTCTTTCTCCAAAAAGACCAAAACTTTGATATCACCATGGACCCAAGAGCATTTTTGACCTCCCTCAACCTCTTGAGCATGATAAATGAGGAAGCAAATCGAGTATCTGCAATATTCATCAATTAAAGTTGTGTGTACTCTTTGTAGACGGTGAGGGAATTTATGTGGTTTTGTACAAAGTTACGGATATGGCATGCATCCTCAATAGGGTTTCCAATCCATGTCACATCTGAAGCAATGGATTTCAATGCTAAATTTAAGGAATGGACAATGCAAGGTGTCCAAAAAACCTATAAGAGCAATAAAAGCATGTATAAATGACTCTACAAAACTAACAACTAAAATGAGTCAAAGAAACCTAGATGAATCATGACACATTGCCTCCCCCACCAAGCTTTTCCCCAAGCCCATCTTTTCTTGTCACATAATTCCACAAAGGGTATTTTTTTTCCTGGGTTTGTTGTCTTGTTAAAATAGGGTTAAATGGAGCATGAGATCCACTAGTAGTAGATGGAGCACTTGAAGGAGGAGTATAATAGCTTGTGCTTGGAGGAATAGGAGGGGAGGCACTAGATGGTGCATTTCTCCCTTTCCTTTTCCCCTTAGCTCCTTCCCTAGCTGATTGAGACATTCTCTTTCTTGTTTGATGGTTAAGATTGCAATCCTCTCCACAAATCCATCCCCAATGCACTTGGATTATCTTGAAAATCCTTCAAATATTATTCATATGCACATAAAACCCACTCTCAAGATTCTCCACACTTGTGAATGACAAAAAATAAATGAAAATTTATTTTTAAACTCACCTTGGGAAGCCTTTCCATGGAAATTGTGTCTTGCAATCAATACATGAGTCGCACAATCGGAGACACGATGGGAAATCATGACTGACACAACTTTTGATCATGTCCTGATTTCAAAGACCTAAAACCCTGAATACCTACCTAATCTAGAATACTTGTATATCCCTATAGATGTAACCTAGCCCGAAGACCTAATCTAGACCTATAGAACCTAATCTAGCTTATAGACCCCCGATCTAGCCTTAGAAACCAAACAAAAACAAATTTATCCCTGGAAATCCTAAAGTCGACCTACAACCCTGAAGACCTAATCTAGAATACTTATCTGTCCTTAGAGACGTAACCTAGCCTTGGAGCCCTAATCTATCCCTATAGAACCTAATCTAGCTTATTGACACCCTTTTGCAAAATTGGAATGGCCTTCACTGAGGAAAACTTGGGTTCCAGAGATGGCAAAATAACACCATTTTTGGGAGTTGGAGGCACCGTGAAGGGGGGGGGGAGAGATGGAAACCAACGTACTGAATCCATTAGAATCGATGGCATTGTGATTAGAGTCACGGTTTTGGTGCTACGGGCATTTTTTCCAGGCACCACTTGGCCATTCAAGGACACTTTGAAGATTTCCTCCGGGGGCATGGAACCCAAAACGGCGAGCGAAATGGGGTTCTATCAGCTCCCATGCATGAATATGTCCAGTGTGGATCTGTTCATGATTTTCACACACGCTTGAGAGTCGTCGGATCAGAAATGAACCCCTTGAGAAAAATTGGCATGGCCTTCATTGAGCAAAACCCTAGTTCTAGAGATGGCACAATAGCACCATTTTTGGGCATTTGAGGCACAGTGTGGGGGGTCCCACAGCTAAAAACTGACGTCCTGAATCCATTGGAATTGAAGGATTCATGATCAGAGTCATGGTTTTGGTGCTATGGGAATTTTTTCTAGGCACCTCGTGGCCATTCAAGGACACTTTGAGGATTTACTCTGGGGGCACGAAATCCATACCAACGAGCGAATTTGGGTTTCATAACTACCACACATGCACATGGCCATTTTGGACGTGTTCACGATGTCCATGCACACCCGAGAGTCTTTGGATGAGAATTGACCCCCTTTAGTAAAATTGGAATGGCCTTCACTGAGCAAAACCCTAGTTCCAAAGATAGCACAATAACATCGTTTCTGAGCATTTGAGGCATGGTTTGGCGGGTAACCTAGTTGAAACCCGACCTCCCGAATCCATCAAAATCGATGGCTTCACGATCAGAGTCATGGTTTTGGTACTACAAACATTTTTTCCATGCACCCCATGGCCATTCATGGATACTTTGAGGATTTTCTCTGGGGGCATGAAACCCAAACCTGCGAGTGGACTTGGGTTCCGTCATCTCCCACATGTGCATATGGAAATTGTGGATGTTTTTAGTATGGCCACACTTGCCTGAGAGTCTTCGGATCATAAATGAACCCCTTGAGCAAGATTGGCATGGCCTTCACTGAGAAAAACCCTAGTTCCCGAGGTGGTACAATAGCACTGTTTCCGAGCATTTGAGGCATGGTGTGGGGGCTCCCCCAGCTAGACCTCGGTGCCCCGAATCCATTGGAATCGATGGATTTGTGATCGGATTCACGGTTTTGGTGCTATGGGAATTTTGGTTAGGCACCCCATGGTTATTCAGGGACACTTTGAGGATTTACTCCAGGGGAACGGAACCCAAATCGACGAGCGAACTTGGGTTTTGTAAGCTCCCACATGTGCATATGGCCATTGTGGATTTGTTCATTATGGCCATGCATGCTCGGGAGCCTTCAGATGAGAATTGACCCCCTTGAGCAAAATTGGAATGGCCTTCACTAAGAAAAACCCTAGTTCTGGGGATGGTACAATAGCACTGTTTACGGGCTTTTGACGTATGGTGTAGGGGGTCCCCTAGCTAGAACCCGACATCCTTAATTGACTGGAATTGATGACTTCACGATCAGAGTCACGGTTTTGGTGCTACGAGAATTTTGGTAAGGCACCCTGTGGCCATTCAAGGACACTTTGAAGATTTTCTTCGGGGGCATGGAACCCAAACTGGCGACCGGACCTAGGTTTTGTCAGCTCCCACACATGAATATGGCCATTGTGGATGTTTTCACGATGTTCACGCATGCCCAGAATCCTTCAGATGAGGATTGACCCCCAGAGAAAAATTGGAATGGCCTTCTCTGAAGCAAAACCCTAGTTCTGGAGATGGCACAATAGCACCATTTTCGGGCGTTGGAGGCACAGTGTGGGTGGTCCCCCAGCTGAAAACTGACATCCTGAATCAATTGGAATTGATGGATTCACGATCGGAGTCACGATTTTGGTGTTATAGGCATTTTCGTCAGGCACCCTGTGGCCATTCAGGGACACTTTAAGGATTTTCTCTGGGGGCACAGAACCCAAACCAACAAGAGGACCTGGGTTTCATCATCTCCCACACATGCATATGGCCATTTTTATGTGTTCATGATGGCCACGCACACGCGGGAGCCTTTGGATGAGAATTGACCCCCTTGATAAAAATTGGAATGGCCTTCACTGAGTAAAACCCTAGTTCCAGAGATAGCTCAATAGCACCATTTTTCGGGTGTTGGAGGCACGGTGTGGGGGGTCCTGCAACTGAAACCCAACATCCAGAATCCATCGGAATCGACGGCTTCATAACTAGAGTCATGGTTTTGGTGCTAGAGTATTTTTTTCCAGGCACCCCGTGGGCATTCAAGGACACTTTGGGGATTTTATTCAGGGCATGGAACCCACCGGTGAGCAAAATTGGGTTCTGTCACCTCCCACATGTGAATATGGCCATTTTGGATGTGTCCAGGATGGCTACACTCACCCGGGAGCCTTCTGATCGCAAATGACCCTCTTGAGCAAGATTTGCATGGCCTTCATTGAGCAAAACCCTAGTTCCCGAGATGGCACAATATCATTGTTTCTGAGCATTCGAGGCATAGTGTGGGGGGGGCCATAGCTAAAACCTGGGGTTTCGAATCCATCGGAATCGACAGATTCGCTCCCAGAGTCACGGTTCTGCTGCTACATGCATTTTTTCCTGGCACCCCCGTGGCCATTTAGGGACACTTTGAGGATAAGGAATATGTGAAGTGTTAACCAAGGAGATAAGATTGGTCTACTATAACTTAAATATTTGAATACCAGTATGGAAACTATTAGTAGGTTTTGAGATTTATGGGTGGGCCTCAAATCCATAAACATGGTTCGAGGAGGGAGACCAACATCTCAAGGCTAGAAATATATATTTATGGCTTAAGACAAATGATCAATTTGATGTCTCATTGTAATGCTTCAGGGCATCATTCATGAACCTTGGTCCCTAGAAGGTGCCTTTATATCCTAATGCATAATTCAAAATTCAAAATATTTGAATGTGATATTTAGGTGTGTAATTGTGTTTAACAAGTTGATGTTGCTTTTTATTTTATACTAATATTTGTATGGTTTTCTTTGTGCAATTTTTTGTAAATTCACTGTATGTGTGCATAGATATTTTCCTATGTGCATGTATTTTTTGTATGTTTAGGTATAAATATTTTTATGTCTGTAGGTTTTTGTAGTGTAAATATATATGTATCTTTATTCTTTTAGATGTGTGCAAATATAATTATGTGCATCTAAATTGTGTGTGTTTGTGTGTAGATGACTAGGGGTGGTAGGTACACAAGGGGGGTGTCTAGGGGTGGTAGGTACACAAGGGGGATGACTAGGGGTGGTAGGTACACAAGGGGGGTGTCTAGGGGTGGTAGGGACACAAGGGGGATGAATAGGGGTGGTAGGTACACAAGGGGTCTCCTTCATTGATCCAGAGAGAACTCAATAAATCAAAATATCATGTGGTCTAGGGAATTCTTCAAACAATAAAGTATAGGCTTAAATGCTCTCCATTAAGAGATAGAGATCACATTTTCAACAAACATAAGGAACCTTTTGGTATTTGGGAACATCACCATTATCATTCATCACTTACACAATAATTTCATATGCAATGAGAACACTTTAGAAAAACTTGTCAAAATCATAAGGTATAGGAAAGCCAATGGTTTCTACTTTTAATTTTAATAGAATCACAAGCATGTAATCAATGCTATGGAGGTGAACTTATCTTGAAAATAACTATAGTCAGTGTCATATATTTGTGTGTTTTGTCTTATTGGATTTGAGGAAAACTAATAAGATCCATGATGGTGCAAGAAAATTTGCATTTAACTCCATTACTGGTTTTGACTTTGCACTTATTCTTGTATTGGAAGGAAATATCATAACCACTAGCTTACCTTCAAGAAGAAGAACATGCATGCAACTACTGCTATGGTTTCCTTTGTCCTCACATCCACTTTTAACACAATTGCATTTATAAGTTTGAATATGCCTCACCCTAACCCTAATTCTAATTACCTTACTTGATGATCCACTACTGTTGGTCTCAATAGAGATGATAGAGCTAAATTTTACTGTATTGTCCAAGTGATGCACCATTATCATCGTGTCTTTTGAATTTCTTCTTACACTTGTCTTTTGGAGCCACCAAGTGAAAAAATACTTGAAATACATATATGTGGAAAAAGATGTGACATTCAATATTTGGTCTTGAAATTTTCACATGTAAGTGGAAGAATTTTCAAAATGATTGCTACAAAGTGTTCTTTGATCTAACTCTGTTTTATTATAAAAAAGAGAATGAACATTGCAAAAGTCAATGAGAAGAAAATAGGAATTCGAAAAGTTTATTTCTTCAAATAGGTTATTTCATTTTTTCATATATAAGCACATATCTAATCATATTATGCATATCACATGCCAGTATCTAGAGTCTTGAACAATCATCCAAAATAAAACATATCCGGATGGTGCAATCCATAGCATCACACAAGAGCAATTTCTCCAAGAACATACAATATTATCAAATTGCATTGCTTTGTGCAAAAATTCTAATGCCTCTCACTGAGCCAAACCCTAGTTTATGAAATAGTGAAACCGAAAGAGACTCAGGCCATGGACCCATGTGAGGGAGGCACCCCTAGGATTATTCTGATGTCCTGATTCCAACGGAGTCAACAGTCAGTCGATCTGATCAATGATAATTGTTTTATGGCTCGTTTAAACTCGCCTCTTGGAGGCTTTCAAGGACACTTGTTGAATCCTAGCAAGGGGCTTAGAATTTGATATGGGTAGCAGAATGGAGTTCTACGAGATACTGCAAGTGTGTTTGGAAAGTTTTGATGTGGGAACTCTAGCAACGAGTTCACTATTGAGTAATTTTCAAAGTTGACCCCCTTGTGCAGAAATTGCATTGTCTCCTACTGATCCAAACCCTAGTTTATGAAATCATGAAATAGGACAAGATATGCACCATGAACCCATGAGAGAGAGGAACCCCTATGATTATCCCAATGTCTCGATTCCAATGGATTTCACAGTTTGTCAATCCGAGCCACATTATTCATTTTATGGATTGTTTAAACTTGCCTTCTGGAGGCTTTGAGGGACACATGTTTAATCCATGTTGGGGCATAGAATTTGATCCGAGTATCAGAATTGAGTCCTGTGATACCCTGCAAGTGTGTTTGGGAAGGTTCAACGTGGTAATGCTAGCCACAAGTCTACAGTCGAGTAATTTCCAAAGTTGACCCGCTTGTGCAAAAAATGCATTCTCTCTTACTAGGACAAACAATAGTTTATGAAATCATGAGGATGGTCATGATTAGGATGGGGATGATGAGGATGGTGATGGTGAAAACATGGGCATGATGAGGATGAAGGTTCTATTGATGGTAGAAATGGGAATGGTGTTCATGGTGACAACATGGGAATGAGGAGGATGGTAGTGACATTGATGGTGGCAATGGGTATGGTGTTGATGAATTATGATAGTCATGGCGCAATGAGAATGGGGATGGTGACAATGAACATGGGGATGATGTTATGGTGAAAATGACCTAAATGTCCTATAGAGTCTAGAAAATTTCAAGCTACAAAAAATAATTACATATCAAAATCCTTTCCTATATTCAGATCCTATTTATAAATAACACCTAAATCCCCACCTCTACCTTGAATCTCGAAGGTGTTCCTTCGAGGACATTAGTCAATTCCCTAAGATTTGATGAAACTTCCTAATGCAAGTGTTAAAGTAAGGTATAAAAAGTTTCCCATGCCTAATAAGTGGTTTTTCTTAAGTGAGGGTTACATTTTTGTTATGGTCATGATAAAGGATTTCAACATTAATCTTGTAAACCTAGAACCTATAGCCTAGCCTAAAAACCTTAGTTTTGAATCCAAATAATTATACACTTATATGCAAAGTTTTTGACATGTATATAGCAAGGGTGCATACAACTAAATAAAAATCAAGTGCAATCCATATCTGACCCAAAATACATAAACAAAGAGGCTAAATGGCCTAGAATCCAATTAGCATTGATGGGGACAATGGTGACAATGAGAATAATGATGACGATGGTGATAATGGGAATAAGGATAGGGATGGTGACAGTGACAATAAGACAAAGTGCATTAGGTTGATGGTGGATGACAGATGATTGATGGGGACGAGGATGGTGGCACCACGAGCAAGAGGATGACGAGGCTTGATGGTGATTGTGGTAGTGGGCATGGTGTTGGTGAAAATGATGTCATGAAAGTGGAGTTCAACATTAAACTAGTAACTCTAGAGCTTGGATCCTAGCCTAGAAACATGAGATCCTAGCCTAAAAACCCTAGTTGGTAGTGTAAACCCTAGTTTGTATTCTAATCACAATGAAACCCTATTATGTTGCCTAATCCTTTGCCTAAATTATAATACATATAAAAATTAAATAATTTTCATTGTACATATATATTCATGTGCATACATTTGAATCCAAATCATTATACACATATATGCATAGTTTCTCATCTATATAGCAAGGGTGCATACAACTAGAAAAACGTTGTACCTAGCACCAAAAACGTAATTATTTATTAGATGATTGAAATGTTGTTATGACATGGTTGACAATTTTCTTGCAAATGATCGTGGTTGATTCTTGGACCATAACTGGTATTTATTGCAGATAACTGATTTGGTTGAGTTGTAAAGGGATTTGATAAGTGTTGGTGTAAAAAAATTCCCTGTAATGTGGAGCGTATACTTTTTGGTTATTTTGAAAGTGTTTACAACATGTTTGGGGTGCCTCATGAGATTTAGGGTGTATGGTGTATTTTCATCCCCTCAATGGTTTGAAATTGATTGTAGCATGACATTTTTTATGTGATGGATATGTACACTTGTGACAACCTTCTTAATGGATGGAAAACCTAATATGATCATAACATTAGTAAATATTAGGCCAACATGTACATTCTACCATAGTGCCAAATCCATGAGATAAAACCATAGTACGTTCTCTCAATCCATGTATTTTTACATTGAATACCTCCCATAGTTTATATCCTTTTACAAAATATTGCATTATTGTATGCCTAGTAAAATAGCAAATTGAAGACAACAAATTTATGGAATGAATTCATTTCAATGTTCCACCTCATAACAATAGAGAAATCTCAATATGCTTCTTGAGGTAAATCTATCTAGAATTTGTCTTGGGGAAACATGCTAACTATTTTCATCACTTAACATTCCAAGGGGTTGGTTTAAAGATGCTACAAATTGATGTACTATGAGACGCCAAGATTCAAATTTCCAAATCCATCCACAAGCAAGTGAAGCATTGGTGTAATTAACGCTTACAATGGTCCTAAAATACTAAATGTTAAAGACTTTCTTAATAAAATAGACAATCCCTTGATGAAACTATAAACATGAATTTTAAAATAGTCACCTATCCATAACAATAGATTCCTTGCATTTCTTAGTCAAGTAGGCAATTTGGATCATCTCTTTTGCCAATGGTTTCCTTCAGTATCTCATGCTTAGAATGAGGTAGGAAGTATCGTACCTGTGACTCTTTTTTGTGGGAAAGTGTATGTAACTTGGTAACTATTAAGTGGGTGTCTAAGGGTTGTAGGTACACAAGGGGGGTGACTAGGGGTGGTAGGTACACTAGGGGTCTCCTTCATTGATCCAGAGAGAACTCAATAAATCAAAATATCATGGGGTCTAGGGAATGCTTCAAACAATAAAGTATAGACTTAAATGATCTCCGTAAAGAGATCGAGATCACATTTTCAACAAACATAAGGAACATTTTGGTATTTGGGAAGATCACTATTATCATTCTTCACTTACACAATAATTTCATATGCAATGGCAACAATTTAGCAAAACTTGTCAAAATAATAAGATATAGGAAAAAATCAAGTATATCCCTAGTCATCATATCAAGGGCCCGATAAAATTTCTCCAATAACTACTCAATGTGTTGAATTTTACCATCGAACTTTCATCCTTGCATTGTGATGTATACAAACTAGTTGGATGTTATTAGAATGACATTTTACGATCAAAATAAATTTCATAATATAAACCAATTGAAATAATATTCATTATGTCAATTCTAAACCTAAAGTCACACTTAAACCTAAACGAAGGAAATCATATCAAAATCCATTCAAAATCAACCCTTTGTTTTAAAAGCATGATGTTGTTTATTAGGAAACTACACACAACATGAGACAACAAGATACAAATATATACAACATGGATATAAATCACATAACTGAAAATCCATGTACATCAAGGCTACAAAACTCATCCAAACATATAATTTTTTTAGAAAACAATGGAACATGTTTCCCAATGTACATACGATGGCAACTCGTGCCCTATACAAAATACGACAACTCGTGTCATAGAACCAAAATACATGGCAAATCGTATTGTAGATACTAAGTACATGGAAACTGGTTCCCAAAAGTTCCCCATCGTGGCTAATGTACATAACATGGTATGTCAAGCATTTTACCCACCCTCATCAGTCCCACTCGCATCTCCGAAATCGATCTTCCTCTTCTTGGAGCTAGTGGTATCTCGGGCCTTATTCCGTCTAGGAGTAGACTGTCTCTCTGGGCTCTAAAACAAATGATATAAGATACCATCATTTTCAAGCATTTGTAACATTTACCACATTTATAAAATGAATGTAGAATTCAAATCTTAAATAACTCACCGCTGATGGGCGTGGAAGACGTGAGGCATTTGTCCTTGATCTACTGAGCCTCTCAACAATGCCACCCTACAACATTTACGACAATCATTTCATTGAATAATAATAATTTCTTAAATTAGTTTTCGTTAATGCATCAAAATATTTTCATAAATTAACTTGATTCTCACTGTGAACACCTCCGACAATGGACATGACTGGGATTCAGGGCTAGCAGGTGGAGAAGTTGGCTGGACAACCTACTCTAATGCAGTCATGGGGGGGGGGGCGTATGTAGTTGCAGCAAGTATGGGTGCAACCACTGTAGATACATCGACTGATATTGGAAGATTAGTTTCCACAATAGAGGAGGGAACTGAAGAATATATGGTGGAAGAAGGCATGGTGGTATGGGGTGGAGGAGGATGTTGTGGATGATGAACCCCTACCAGCTATACGATAAGGGGTATCGACCCAAAAGGTATATGGGGGATGTTGAGGGATGGTGAATGGGAGGGAAGTCCTGGATATAGGGAGGATGATGGATACAAGGGAGGTTGTGGATGAAGGGGGGAAGCTGGATGGAAGGGGGGGTATGGATGAATGGGGGAGGATGGATAGACAGGGGGGCATGTATGAATGGGGGAGTATTTATAGACGAGGGGCATGGAATAATGGGGGAGGATAGATGGAGGGGGGAGGATGGACGAAGGGGGGAGTATGGACGGAGATGGGAGGATGGATGGAAGGGAGGGGGTGGACGAAGGGAGGGGTTTGGATGGAAGCGAGGGGGAGACTCATGGGAGAAGGTGGAAACATGGGACTAAAGTGTGGACGTGGAACAATGTCACCTGAAGCTGTTGGTGGCCTCTGCGTATACATTTGTAATATCATAGTTTAGTAGAAAAAAAGCAAATTAAACCATTGTAAGTCATAACAATTCAAATTAAAAGCGTGGGGTAACTGAGGTGGCTAGGGAGAGGGGCTGGGCTCGCACCTAGTAGCTAGTATCCCTCTCAGTGGGTTCCTCCTAGCAACAGGTTGATCTTGGGAAGAGCCAAGCCCAACACCCCGGAAATTGGTTATGTCAAAATAGTTGACATGTAAACTGAGCGCAAACTCAACACATAGTTGTCGAAGGAATTACTATCAAGCCTCCCTATTATTGCAGGGAGGTTTATCGTAAACCATGAACCACCTATGCATCTAATTGTCCCTCCATGGTTGGAAATGACACCAATCCATGCAGACACGTGGCTTTATAATGTCTGGTGGTTGTTGTGTTCTTGGATCGGTGAGCATACTATATAATTGGGCCTTTGTAATATTCAATGCTTTTATTTCCTCTTTTGAAATGACGATGGAATAATACTCCCGCATCCTAGCTCTATATATCATGTTAGTCAATTGGCGATGTGCATGGATGAGGGAGTAAATTGAGCTCTCAATTGAGGCGGAAAGGGAAACTCGAGATTGTTACCCTATGTTTCTTAGTTCTCAAGTTTGCACTCTCATTTCATTAACGTAATGGGTCAAGTCTTCTTGGTCGAAATGTTGTTGGGGGTTTTGAATTTCTTGGGCATTTTGATTTTCTTCAGTGTTTTCATTGGTTCCAAGATTTGTGTTTTCTTGTGTTCCACCGAACTCCATGTTAACATTTTGTTCATTCATTGTATAGGTTTAGACTCTGCAATTGAAATTTTTTCTATTATTTTACTAAATTGGAAATTATTAAAAATTTAATAAACAAAAAAAATCAATAAAATGACAAAAAACAATGATCTTACCTATCCATTGCAGTTGATGATCATTCGGTGGATGGATTGAGGGAGTTTTAAAGTGCAATAGGTGATTTTAATGGTCTCTTACTTCGCGTACGCGTCGGGTGAGTGAGGCTTGGCCGATTGGAAGAAAATAGAATGCGTTCTGCCCTCTCTTTTTTTTAAATTTTTTTGCTTAACAGGTGTGCATGCGCACTTTTGGGCGCATACACGGTAGAAATGCGCGTGCGCCTCGGTTCGGTACCAAACTTGATGGCGCATGTGTGCTTCCTTAGGTGCACGTGTGCGCTTTTGGGTGCGTACGCGCTAGAAACGTGCACACACCTCATTCGTTACTGAACCTGATGGCGCATGCATGCTTCCGTAGGTGCACGTGTGCCTTCATTTTCTCCCCGCTAGAACGATCCTGTTGCAATGGATTTGGGGAGCATCTTTGTGCACCCACCCACGAGTGAATATATCCTTGTAGTCATTATGCAAGTTTGAAATATAGATATGAAGATTGCCAATATATGCTAGTTGTTAAATTTTTTCGGAGAACACACCCTTTAATATGAGTAGGGAGATACATGAACTTACCCAACCATATCAACTTGTTCCCACTAGTCATAAAAAATATACGACATGTAAAATTATTGAATTTGCAGGGGCCTCTTCCTCCTATGTAGAACACCGATAAATTTCCAATAAGGACACTTAGAATCTTAAAGCCTGAGAAACCTCCTAAGCTAGGTGATCATGGATCGGATTCCACAGCCACATATGCATAGTTGATTAGTACATGTTGGTAACCAATCCCCAATGATCATGACAATCCTTCACCCACATGTTTTTCCCTAGAATAACTTTATGAAACTTTGTTAATGTGTGTTCCTATGTCATAAAAAAATTATTGCCACTACTCACATCACTTAAATCGTATATTTTATAATAACCCTTTTGAAAGTCTAGAATTATTAAGCATTAAAATAGATGAATATCATTACATGGTTAGATATATATAGATTCATGAATTTGAGGATCTAGTGTAGACCCTATATGTGTTTGGCTTCAAAGGGAAGAAGAATTTTTTTGCCATTCATAAGGGTTTGATATTTATTTCTAGAGTAGGAATACACTCATGTATTTAAAAAGGAAAGGAAAATAAATGATTAGGTGATAATAATAATTAACTATTTTGTGAATAAGCTTAGGATTAAGCTTAGGTTCAAAATCGATCTTAAGATCAAGCTATTCCATTATATTTTATTTTGCTAAATTACCCTAGTGGATCAACATAAGGATGCAATCATTCATAATGGATGTTAGACTTGATCTCAAATTACATCTAAGAAAAACATGGACATATACACACTAATAGCCATTATTACTTAGTGAAATAAAGGTCTTTTCTATTTTTTTCAACACAGAGGAGTACCCTTAGTTATGGTGTTTAAGCAAAAGTGTTTAATTTTTAGGTCTTAATCAACCATTATACTGCTCGAAGAGTTTTCATGCTAGGATAATCCATTTTACATTTGGCTACTTTTGAATAGTTTTCATCTCATCTAAGTTAAGTTATGTGATTCCAATTTTTTATATTATTATGAAATCCTTCTTAATTTTGATTAAATATTTATTATGCTTTCATAATAAAGCTCTCTTTACAATTAGTGTAACAATCAAAACTCAAAACTGCATTAAATTTTAATTAGTCTATATATATTTAAACTACCATATTATTTATTTAAAATAAGTTAAAGTGTGTTGAAAAGTAAGTTAAAGTGTTTTGATAATATTTAAAATTTTAAGTACATTGAATTTTACTTTCACTCCATAAGTAAATATATGAACAAACTTTTAAGTTATTATTAAATAAATTATACATATGAAAAAAAAATTCTAATATAAAGAATTCTAATAAAAAGAATTCTAATTAAATATAATTATAAATATATAATAAAGAGATTGAAAAAAATATATAATTAAATTTAAGAAAACAATTCTTTTTCATATAGATATAATTATAAATAAAAACTATTAATAAATATAAAGAAGGAAAATAAAATAAAAGAGAAATATCTTAAAACTAGTTTAGTTATTTAACTTTTGGTCAATAAATGTTTATATACCACAAATTAAGTGTCAAGATTTTTTAGTTATCTATAACTAGCATTAGCACAACCACTTAACTTGTAGTCAGTGAATAACTTGTTCTCCATGCTTAGTTTTAACTTGTAATCACATGTTGTCTATTCCTTAGCTATTGTTACCTTCTTTAGTTAAATGAGTTGTTTGCCACTACCTATTATGGATGCATGAGCTATGAGTTATCCATGCATCAACTATTAGTTATATTTTATATATTTTTTTTAATATAATGTTTATGTTGAATTTTGAACAATGCCTCAATGAATAGTATACTTGTCCCATTCTCTTTTAATCTAGGAAAAACACAAATGACAGTCCACCCCAAATTCTATAATATAAACACTTATAATTATAATTATTACTTATATATATATATAAGTAACCATAGTACAATAAATATTAACCATACACTTGTTTTTTCATCTTAAAAAAATACCTTTCCTAATTCACCCTAAGATATAAACATTTATAACATAATTAAAAAAATTAACAAAAACATAAGATCTCGAGAATCAAGCTTTGCTCAGCTCAAGACAAAAAATCTTACTTTGACACAACCAAATGATCCATACAAAGACTAACCTTCGACCTTTAGCACGTGGTCCAGATATTTTGAAATATACCTTGTTATGATTGTTAAATGAGTGGAGGATTTATCGATTGATCATGCGTTCAACCGATCAGTCATTCAACATGGTGAGGCGAGCTTTATTAAATATCTTTGGGATGGTCATATTCAATTTCAGTATAAATTGGGTTGACAAGTATTTTGACATATTTATTAGGCTCATTATCGAACTTTGAATTCTCATCGATTTGGTTGATTATGATGAGCTACAGGCATTGCCACACGGCCGTGAGCTTTCATACAGTGACGGCACATGGCCATAAGCTACGTACTGATAAGGCTGATGGCCGGCCGAAGTTTTATATTTTAAAATATGGCTTTACTATGCCTGATGGCCGCCGCAATTACTGCTGCAACACGCCTTCATAGAGACGGATGATACACTCCATTAGGACAGGTTGCAGAAATGGACCAATTATGGATTTCAGTTTTCCATGTGATAAAGACAATGTCCTTTATTCTTTCATGTGGAGGCGGTTGTCAAGGGCATACACTATTTAGTTTGTTATAATTCATTTAATGCCGTTGCAGTGGGTTTGTTGATGGTTGGATTTTAAAATTTAATAACCACCAGGTTTACTGCAACGATATTAAATGAGTTGTAACAGACTGAATAGTGTTTGCTATTGTGAAAAGAATCATGGTCTAATTTTACTTTTACCTATTTGTAGAAAGTCAAAAGTTTAGAATAATTATAGTGATGACAACCACCGAATTGCACAAATCGCATCAACGGACTGGGCCGGTCTTCTATTTCAGTAAATTTAACAAACTATAAAGGAAGAATAATATAAGATTTCAGCATGTCCCGCCTCCTTTCATTTTGCACATTTTCTGCTATGCTTACATAGCCCATGAACCTTCAAGAACGTACGTGGATTGCCACTGAAAGCCCAATGTTATACGCCAACGGCTCAGTTATTTGAAAAACCTGCTCATCAATCTTTGTCTTGTAATTTTTCACTGCCACGCCTTCATATTATGCCACCTATTTAACCAAACCCTATCTTTATGAACGTACATCTTGCTCTATTAAAAGTAACCACCCCTCCCTCTCAAGAATTTGGTTCACGTACGTTTTAGTTCATTCAAAGTACACCTCCCATCGCTGCAACAAGAAAGTGATATTTCAGCCAAAGTTAGGGTTTGATGTCACAGCAACGAACAGTGGTTGGTAACAAATTGAATGGTTATACATGATTCATCGAGTCAAAGGTTCTAGACATATCATACTATGAGATCGAATTAGTTTTGCCTGCAACGCTTGTTTTATATATATATATATATATATATATATATATTCTTGTCAATCAACCACCATGTCTCCCACAGTTAGTACAGCATATGGACAGACGCGGAAATTTGTAATGCTTTCAGGCGGCAGGCTATGGACATTTCACTTACAAAGCCGTTAGTTTTTCCAAATTGGCAACGCTCTCCTCCATCACCGGCCATCGACATCGCAGACTTTTTCGAAAAATGTGAGATGGTGTGGACGTAATTCCTGAGAAATTTACTGGAACACGTCTATGCTTGGCCAATGCCTGCAACACATCCCTGCCTGCTTTGTTTTTTATCTATACAAAACTACTTTAATATTTTAATTTTAGATTTTATTAAAAATTTAAATTTAAAAATACAATATTGATCATTATTAAAATATTTATATTTAAACTATAACACTATAATCGTAAATATCATATTTATAACATTTATATTTCTAATTATCTGGTTCTTCTTATCTTTATTTATATAGATGGTTTCTATTGGGTTATATATAAGTATATCTATTTTATATAAAAAAATATTTTTATTTATTTCAATATTTGATTAACCTGTTATATATATATGTTAATTAAATATAAAAATAGATATATTTATATCTAAATTAATAAAAACATAAAAACATTATTTCTTTTCTAATATAATTTTAGGTTATATATGCATTTTATTATTCTTAAGGCAATAAAAACATCTAACGAGGACCATGTTGGATTAATTTACACGAGGAAGTCCCTTGCATGGTGAGAGGTGACATAAGTGTACTTTATTTATCACAGGAATATTTATAAACCTTATGATAGGCAATGGTTAAGGTTTTGTATGATATATCTGGGTTGGTAGGTGCCGGAGGAGTTCCTATGGACTTCGATGGAAACAAGCTAACTTAATACGCTTAGGGGATTGGAAGACAGACAAACAATGCTACAGAGTGGTTGGCCTTACTCAAAGGCATTAATATTGCTAAGGAAAATCACATTCACGACCTTGTAGCCATTGGAGACTCCCTACTTGTGATTCAAGAAGCACGAGCCTTAGTTAATAAGGTACATAAACCATCCTCTAAGTATCATCGTCATTTCTTCCACAAGATCAAGGATCTAAACTCTATATCTCTCTATCACATTCTAAGGAACAATAACAATCAAGCAGACACCACGGCAAATGTAGGAGCAGGGTTAAACTGCGGTATTATGGTTAGAAATGGACAAACCATTGCAAATACTTGGGTCCCTTAAGGTTTTGGATCACCCTAGATATTCCAGCATCCACACCCTTCAACTAACTTGCCAAAGTCTCATTAGACCATCTATGGCCTCCACAAATGTTTGGATGAATTTAATAAGGGTTATGATCCAGATCTCTCCTCGATCCCATCTTCCGTTCCCAAGGCACAAGCGACGGCGCCTTCTAGCTGGCCCCTACTATCTCGCATGCGAGAATTTATTATGTGTAGGTGGCAGAGATCTCTGCGCCTATATCAAGACCATGGACGACGACATTTCTCATTCAATCCTTCTCAACATTCTCAGGATTTCGAAGAGTTTTTGGTACAGGCATTTCGAATTTAGGTGCAACATGGATTGTGAAGGTAATGGTGGCTTTGGGCTATGCCTCCCGGCTCTGCAATGCCATCAGTGTAAGACTCACATTCAGGTAAATTCTGATGGTTATGGTCTTAAGCGTTTCCTCTCTTCCCTTGAGGTGGTGTAGGGGAACGGGCATAGCGAGAAAGATGCGCAAGGTTTCCTTGCCAATAAAATGAAGCATGTCCGTCGTGGGAAACCTATAATCTCAGAGCTCGGTAGAGGGTGGCTGCAACAGGATGCGGGACACGGGAGTGGGAACGTGTCGCCTACCCAAATTTCAGAAATTATTATTTTATTTGCAAAATACTTTATGTTAAATTTAATTACAAAGTTTTGTAATTATGACCAGTTTTGATCAAGGATGAATTTAATTACTGATTATTATTACTTAAATAAATTAATTAGGAGACAAACACCCAAGGGGACTGTTAAATGAGTGTTCACTGACCCATTGGGAGGAATGACAGCTGTTGGAAGGTATGGGATAGATGGCAGCAATTGCATCACACCACTAGCTATTGGTTATGGGACAACTACCCCTAAAATTGTGGCATTATCCCCCAAGTGGAGGGAGTGAGCATGTAGCTCATTTAATGACCCAGTAACAACTGAAAAGGCTTAGGCAGCCTACATAAGGCAAATTCGAATTGAGCAGGCAAATCTTAGACAATATTTTCTGCAGAAATATTTCCTCATGTGAATCAGGTGATCACTGAGAGATTCGAATAGGGAGGCTAGTTGTGAGTGCAATCATAAGTCTGCAAAGTATTGGTGAAGGAGAATCAAAGGTGCTGGAGCAGGTCCCTTGGACTGCTATTGAAGATACATAAGTTATTTGTTATTGCAAGAAGAGATCCTAAATTCCTAAGTTTCTTCCTCTTGGTGGTTTAGTGAACAGGATCGGGGGTCCTAAGGCAAGTACTTGCCTGTCTTAAGGAATTGGTTGGGTGGAACAGTCTTCTTGGGCTATTTGTTCCTACAGATTTTATCCAAGTTTTACAGTTTCTACTTCATTTTAGTTATTAATTCTGTTTAAGTAAAATTATCAATCTCCCTTTTAAAGAAGAAATGTGTTCTGATTTTGTTTGAAAGTCTGCATGTTAAAGTTTCAATGATGATTTGAATTGATAAACCAATATCTACATTTTTCCACATGTTGTTTTATGCATCGTACTTTAGTGTAGATACACAAATTATGTATAGATGAGAAGATAGGCAAATTGCCATTTGATTCAATAGACAAATATAGTAATTTAAATGTTTATCAGTTCCTACCCTACAGTTAATAATAGTAGAAATTTCTCTATAATATCTAATATATATTATAGAATGTTTCCTTTGTTTCATGAAAAACAAACATTGTTTAATTCCTGTACAGTTACATTGTATTTCCCTTATCATTGCTATGTTCATAAGAAATAAATAGAATCCAATTTTCCATATATCATATTACATCTGCATTATAAATAGTGTTGCTGCAAGTAAATGAAGAAATAAATAATGGACAAAGCTGCAATTCACAGTCTTCACATTTCACATATACACGTTGTTTTCATTTCCTACTATAACTATTGTCTTTGATTATTTAATACAATCAGATAATGAAAACATTTCTTTTTATTATTCATTCTATTTATTTAGATATTATAAACTGTAAGTGTCGATTTCAAAACTGAGTTTCATTTCAACCCTAAGGTAGAATTTTCTTTTCCATTACCATTGTTTATGCATATTTGAACAAAAGAGATCAATACAAGCTACATATCGAATCCTAGCTTTGGTTTCAAAAACCTTTTAGAAGTTCATTTTCAAACACTTATCTATTTTTCAAAGATGAGAACTCGAACTAGGGTATGACCCTGTTCTTCCATTACAAACGAAAGAAAAACATTTGTCATACACATTATAGAGTTATCATCTACGACAAACTTTTAGACTCTGACCTAGCTCGAAAGTCACATTAGAAACCTACACTATTCAAACGTACAACACAGACTTGACTTATATTTCATGCTCTTTAATATCAGTATGAAACATTTCTTGCAAATAACGAGAATCTACTGTTTGGGGCATAGCCCATTATTTTTCTTTATATATCAAAAATAAAACTTACTCTATCATTGCCACGATTACTCAGACCTCCACTACAGTTTTCGCATTCATTAACAAGTGCGACACACACCAATTATTACATAGAAAACAAACCGAATAGCTCCAGATAGAAACAACATTTTATCATTTTTCAAGAAGCAAAGTTTTATCCACAAGTTAGACGAGCCTCAGCTCCATTACTTTTCCACAATAACATATATCAACAGGTGGGATGTTCAAACGTATTCAACCATTACAAGTTTCATATTCAAGAAAGAGGAATCAACAATTCCCAGCAACAAAAATTTACAATATGTTTCCAAACGACATCGCACAAGGTTTTATCCCTTCATCTTTGAACTCTCAAACACGAGTTTACATTTCCAACTGGACGAAACTAAGCATAAAAAATAAACGCAGAGAAAATAGATGAAGATCTTTCGTTGTAGAGTTGTCACTCCAACATAAGAATCTTCTTAAAAGATCAACAGGCAGACGACACCGAACATGGCAAGACTGGTTAGTCACTATTGGAAAACAACCACATCAATCAAGACCGAAGGAGCACCTATGAGGGTTTTGGAAGACCTAGAGCTTACCAGGTTTGGAGCATGGCCAACCCTTTTCAAACCCTAGTTCATGTTCCCCTTTCGAAACCGATGCCTACAAAACAAATTTCAAACGTTAACATCATATTTGTTAAAACTATAAACCAAACGTTACTAAATACTCTGAGTGGAAAAATTACTTACCTTTACAGTTGAAGGCCGAGCTCGGTACATACGCCTGTACATGATGAACTCCCTTCCTCGAACGATAACAGAATACTATTTCAAATCAGGTTGCGGGAAGATATCTCCCACTAAAAATCTCAGAGAAAGAAATAACTAACTTCTCAACTCGATAGCGTTGTAAATCCAAGACTCAACATTATTCATGCCATTACAAAAGACGAAACCTGCACTATTTCAACCTAACTTACGGGTTGCAGGGTCGAAACCCTCTTGCATTATCTTCTAACCCTACAAAGCAGCAGCATGTCGGCCTCATTGCCAACACCATTGTAACAATGAGCTACAATCACTCCTCGTCAACCAAAACATTGAACACAATTCTAGGGTTACATCCAACGGCCAGGATCAAGTCGATCAACGATCACCATTGCCAACGCTTTGCATTGGGTATCGCATGACCCTTGCATTTATGGGTTCATTCATTTCCATAGCACGACCTTGCCACATTGTGCTCACGTTGGATGCATCGACAGCCAGCTCGGAGGGCTATCAACAAGAAGTGTTACATGGCAACGTTCATAGTCACCATATGCATTAGTTTGCATTCACGTGGAAGCTTGTAAGTCCTCGTCACACACTATATTATGGACGGGCATTAATGTAGGCCTGTACCATCAACCTGTCCATCAGAATTTTAATCCATGTCAGTACTCCTTATTACAACATTATAATCGCAACATATGAAACATAACCATAGAACATTACGTGTCAGGCTAATCCAAATTTCATTTGGTTTCCAAGTTACGAATTACAACACATATTATTGTGTTATTTTGATCCACAATTATATATGTATATAGTTTCAAACCTTGCATATAAACGTAATTGTAATATATGATACATTCATATGAATGTTATGATTTTGAAAGTCATTCGTTTCTAAAGCCACAAGACTTGTATGCTTATTGTATAGAGTTAACAAGGTCATTGTACCATAGCATAAATAATTCGTAAGGATTATAATGTTAGATATTATCAATTCTTCATTTATTAAATTCAATCATTTTTAATTTTATCATTTCAAATATGTAATTATATAGTTGTATTTGGTGATCAAAAGAATTCAATGCTATATATATTTAGCATGAAAATTATTTCGATGGCTATACACCTTACCTTAAGTGTTCATCGCAACAATTAATGATTTGGCGATGCATTCACTTTATCAATTCTATGAATATTTTTACAAGATGACAAAGTCAGCCACAACAATGACGAAGATTATGTAGAGAAACTTATCAGTTGATGATTCATTAGACGACTATATTTTTAAAACATTGTGGAGTATAATACAACTTTCGAAAAACAGTAAGTATAACCCTGTAACTCATACCTGCATTACTTTTATGAGTCGTAATAGAGTTCTAATATTCTATCCATTTAAGACGTTGAACTTGAACTATACATTATGCAGTCAAGAAACTTCTTACTCGTCGTCTGCACATAGAACATTCAATTTGCTTTAGCGTTGCAGCTAAGTAAGCTCCAGGGTACCTCGTAGGACACCCTTTTCATGAAAGTCAAACTGTCAGTATCATTGTAAAACAAAAAAATGTCACATCATATTTCTGACCTGTTAGCTCATTTCTTATCGTAATCATGTTGGCTAATTATGTGTTAAATCTGTCACTGTCACATTGCTGCTAAACAGAAATTAAATTATGTTTAGTACTAACAACTTTTCATTTAATGTCGTCGTAATCAACAATTATTATTTCCGCAATTATAATTATCATATTTAATGTTATTTTCAAAAGTTTTAAATTTTTATGAAAATTTGGGATGTTACATGTGGTATTAGAGCTCATGTTCGAACTCTAGGCCTGAAAGAGGTCCAAGAACACGCAGCAGAAAATTTTATACACCAGAAAAATTTACTAATTTGAATTTTAATTATGATGTTATCCATAAATTATTTTTAAGCTATAGGTATGGAGAATTCAGCTGATCATATAGACGATAGATTTCATTCAAACAACCACAGTTCGGGACAAGACTATGTAGAAGAAGGTCACAGTGAACTAAATAACAATTCGTCAGAATTGTTATGTGCTTTTCATGAATTAAAGGAAGAAATCAGATCTGTGAAATAGGATAATGAAAGAATTCTGCAAGCACAAGAACAATTACATCAAGTGTTGTTTGAACAATTCCCAATAGAGGAGCAGGAGAGAGATAATGAAGATATCTCTAAAGTTGAGGATCTGCCTCATGCTAATAAAAATCAGAAAATGAAAATGAGTGAGGTGAAAAACAGTTCAACCTCATCAGGAGATGCTATCGAAGTGCATAAAAAGAAACGTAACTACACCAGTGATAGCAGTGAAGGAGATTTCAAACCTAGAAGGAAAAATCATAAGGAGTATGAGCATATTTCTTGAGAATTCAAAAAGATTAGACCTCCAACTTTCAATGGAGAAACTGAGAAGGGAGAGACAGCTGAAGCTTAGCTGTCTGGTATGAAGAAATACTTCTAGATCTATAACTATTCAGAGTTCTTGAAGGCAAAAATGACTATTTATAACTTGACCGGAAAAGCAGATATTTGGTGGCAGGACATCAAAAGAGTAAAGGGCATCAAAGATAAAGATGTAAGCTGGAGTGCTTTTAAACGATATTTTAAAAAGAAGTATTTATCTGAATAGTACTATGAAGAAAAATCCAAAGAGTTTTATGATTTGAAGTTGGGAGGTATGAACATGAAGGAAATGAACAGTAAATTTCTGAACTTATTGAGATATGTGCCATACCTCATAGAAGAAAAACCAAAAATTCAAAGATACTTGAGCTGCTTACCTTTCAATATTAAGGACATAATCGAGTACGGCAGTCCTAAAACCTTGGAAGAGGCTATGAGAAAGGCAATTTTCTATTATGACACAAATCAGAAAAGAGAAGGAATGTCAAACTGAAAAAATCATAAGCCCAACAACTTTGAGCAGAAAAAGAAAAATTTCAGATTCAGTGGAAATTCCGGGTTCCAAAGGAAGAATTTTCAGAATCAGAATTTCCAAGGGAATAATTCCAGAAACAATTCACACCAGAATTCTAAAATACAAAAAAAATTCTCCTAATAATACTAGGACAATTGAGAAAAAGGCACCTATCAAATGTTTTGAATGCCAAGGTCCTCATTACGCATCAGAATGTGCATTGAGGAAGCGAAAGACTAACAACATCAACTCTATTCAAACTGAACCTACTGTTGGAGACGTGGCGAGGGAGATGCCCAGAATTAATGCAGCACTTGACAACAGGCAAGCAGATCATCAAATCTCCATGGTAGAGATTGAAGGTATGATACAAAATTATCTCGTTACTGTTTTAATTGAACCAGGTGCTAGCTTAAGTTATATATCACCAGATATTGTGAAAAGTCTTAATTTGAAAACAGAAAAGTTTAGTAAATCTTGGCTAGTTAGACTAGCAGTTGGAACAAAGAGGAAAGTATCAGATTTTATAGAAAGTTGTGCTTTAGCCATGAATCATTTACAAACACAAATCAAGTTGAATATTATACCTTTAGGATCTTATGATATTATAGTTGGGATGGACTGGTTAGAATCCCATCATGTCATTCTGAACTGTTACGAAAAAAGTTTTACATGTTTAAATGACGAAGGAAAAACTGTAGAAATAAAAGGCATCCCAAGATAGGTAACCCTTAGACAAATTTCAGCCATACAAGTTAAGAGGGCAGTTAGAAAAGGATGTCAATTATTTGCAGTAAATGTAGTAAATGATTAGTTTATCGGTAAAGTGGACAAACTGAAATTAGAAGACATACCTGTCCTAAAGGATTTTAAGGATGTGTTTCCTGAGGAGATTCCAGGATTACCTCCTAAAAGAGATTTAGATTTTACCATCGAGTTAATACCAGGAGCACTACCAAATTCCAAAGCTCCATACAGAATGAATATACTGGAATTAAATGAATTGAAATCATAGTTGAAGGAACTGATCGATAAGAATTATATTAGACCCAGTGTGTCACCTTGGGGAGCACCTGTCATCTTTGTTAAGAAGAAAGATGGAACCTTAAGACTGTGCATAGATTATCGCTAGCTTAATAAGATGATGATCAAGAATCGATATCCGTTGCCCCGCATAGACAATCTATTCGATCAGCTGCGTGGAGCAACGATATTTTCTAAGATTGATCTAAGATCAGGATATCATCAAGTACGGGTTAAGGATGAAAATATTTTCAAGACAACTTTCAGAACTCGGTATGGACATTACGAGTTCGTAGTCATGCCATTTGTCTTGACTAATGCCCCAGCTGTATTTATGTGTTTGATGAATAATATTCTGCACAAATACTTAGACAAGTTTGCTGTTGTATTTATAGATGACATTTTAGTGTATTCTAAAAGTAAAGAAGAACATGATGAACATTTATAGATTATCTTACAAGTTCTGAGAGATCATCAACTATACGCTAAGTTTAGCAAGTGTGACTTTCACAAAGACAAAATTCAATATTTAGGACACATAATTTTGAAAGAAGGAATCTCGATTGACCTCGACAAGAAAAGGGCCATTAATGACTGGCCGGTTCCTAAGGATGTGTTGGATGTAATATCATTTATGGGCATTATTGGATATTACAGAAAATTTATAGAAATTTTTTCAAAGATTGCCAACCCCATAACTTCTTTGCAGAAGAAGGAGAAGAAATTTGTTTGGGATCAGAAATGTTATGACAATTTCAAGAAATTAAAGAAATGATTGACTACGGCACCTATCTTGAGGATAGCAGACCCTAACAAGGATTTTGTAGTTTGCACAGACGCATGCAATGACAGACTCGGTGGAGTCCTGACGCAGGAAGGGCATGTGGTGGCATATGAATCTAGAAAGCTTAAAGTACATGAAAAGAAATACTCTACCTATGATTTAAATTTATTGGCAGTTATTCATGCCTTAAAAATGTGGCATCACCACCTTATTGGCAGAAAATTTATGTTATTAACAGATAACATGGGTCTGAAATATTTATTAGATCAGACAAACCTGAACGCTAGACAAACTAGATGGTTGACTTTTTTAAGTGAGTATGATTTCAAAATTCAGCATATTAAAGGAAAAAAGAACAAGGTTGCAGATGCTTTGAGTCGTAAGGAAAAACTGAATTTTATTTCAGCCATCAGTACTTATTCAACTGATTTGGAAAATCGGATTCTTGAAAAGAGTGAAACAGATGAAGAATACAGAAAAATGAAGGGAAAAACAACAAACAACAGTTCTGAAAATTTTATGGCAGATTACAGCATGAAGGATAATGGATTATTATTCTATAAAAACAGATTGTATGTACCAGACATACCAGAAATAAAATTTCTGATATTAAATGAGATGCATAAAAGTCATTATTCTGGTCATCCAGGCTATCAAAAGACCATTACTATGTTAAGAAAAGAATACCATTGGCCCAGAATGAAGGATGAAGTAGCAGAGTACATAGCTAAATGTTTGGATTGTCAAAAAGTGAAGGTTGAACACCAACATCCTGCTGGATTGTTGCAACCGTTACCGATACCAAGTTGGAAATGGGAAGTGATCAGCATAGACTTTATGACTGGATTACCTAAAAATCAGAAACAACATGACTCTATTATAGTGGTAGTGGACAAACTCAGCAAAGCAACACATTTTATACCTGCGAAGACTACGCATAAAGCTCCATACATTGCAGAAATATTTATGAAATAGATTTTTCGACTACATGGGATACTGAAAGTAATAATTTCAGATCGTGAATCTAAGTTTACCGGGAAATTCTGGAGGTCACTATTTAAGGCGTTGAATACAACCTTAAATTCAGTACAGCATTTCATCCACAAACAGATGGACAGACAGAAAGGGTAAATCAAGTTTTAGAAGATTTATTAAGAATGTATGTTAAGGATCAGCCTAGTAAGTGGGAAGACTACTTGCACTTAGCAGAATTTGCTTATAATAATCACTATCATGCATCAACCATACTTAGTCCTTTTGAAATTCTTTATGGTAGGAAATGTGATACACCTGTTTCGTGGAATGATCCAGTAAATAGAGTTGTTTTAGGACCTGAATTATTGCAGGAGTTAGAACTAATTGTGAAACAGGTACAAGGACGTTTAAAAGCTGCCCACGATAGGCAAAAGAGTCAAGCAGATTTAAAAAGGTCTCATAAAGAGTTCCAGGTTGGTGAGCATGTATTCCTCAAGGTAAGACCGAAAAAGAGTTCACTGAAATTGGGGAGCTGTGCCAAGTTGGCACCCAGGTATTGTGGTCCTTTTGAAATACTGTCTAAGGTTGGAGCAGTGGCATACCAATTGGCTTTGCCACCAAACTTAAAAATACATAATGTTTTTCATATATCGTTTTTAAATAAATATGTACACGATACTACTCATGTTGTAAACTGGAATGATGTACAGGTGGGACAAGACAGAGATTTTCCAGTGGAACCAGACTGTATCCTTGGAAGGAGGGAAACTATTCTCTAGAATCACACCATTGGGCAAGTGAAGGTGCAGTGGAAGCACCTTAGCCCAGAAGAGGCAACCTGGGATTTGGAGAGTAGTATGCAGGTAGCATACCCAACTCTGTTTCAGGAACACTCAAGGAGTGATTAGCCAACATCAAGGACGATGTTGAGACTTAAGGAGGGGTGTATGTCACCTACCCAACTTTCAGAAATTATTATTTTATTTGCAAAATACTTTATATTAAATTTAATTACAAAGTTTTGTAATTATGATCAGTTTTGATCAAGGATGAATGTAATTACTGATTATTATTATTTAAATAAATTAATTAGGAGACAAACACCCAAGGGGACTGTTAAATGAGTGTTCACTGACCCAGTAGGAGGAATGGAAGCTGTTGGAAGGTATGGGACATATGGCACCAATTTCATCACACCACTAGCTGTTGGTTATGGGACAACTACCCCTAAAATGGTGGCATTATCCCCCGGGTGGAGGGAGTGAGCAAGAAGCTCATTTAATGACCCAGTAACAACTGAAAAGGCCTAGGCAACCTACATAAGGCAAATTCGAATTGAGCAGGCAGTTCTTAGACAATATTTTCTGCAAAAATATTTCCTCATGTGCATCAGGTGATCACTGAGAGATTCGAATAGGGAGGCTAGTTGTGAGTGCAATCATAAGTCTGCAAAGTATTGGTGAAGTAGAACCAGAGGTACTGGAGTAGGTCCCTTGGACTACTATTGAAGATACATAAGTTATTTGTTACTGCAAGAAGAGATCCTAATTTCCTAAGTTTCTTCTTCCTGGTGGTTCAGTGAATAGGCTCGGGGGTCCTAAGGCAAGTACTTGACTGTCTTTAGGAATTGGTTGGGTGGAATAGTCTTCTTGGGCTGTTTGTTCCCTATAGATTTTATCTAGGTTTCACAGTTTCTACATTTGAGTTATTAATTCTATTTAAGTAAAATTATCAATCTCTATTTTAAAGAAGAAATGTGTTCTGATTTTGTTTGAAAGTCTGCATGTTAAAGTTTCAATGATGATTTGAATTGATAAACCAATATCTACATTTTTACACATGCTGTTTTATGCATTGTACTCTAGTGTAGATACGCAGATTATGTATAGATGAAAAGATAGGCAAATTGCCATTTGATTCGATAGATAAATATAGTAATTTAAATGTTTATTAGTTTCTTCCCTACAATTACTAATAGTAGAAAGTTCTGTATAATATCTAATATATATTATAGAATGTTTCCTTTGTTTCATGAAAAACAAACATTGTTTAATTCCTGTACAGTTACATTGTATTTCCCTTATCATTACTATGTTCATAAGAAATAAATAGAATCCAATTTTCGATATATCATATTACATCTGCATTATAAATAGTGTTGTTGGAAGTAAATGAAGGAATAAATAATGGACAAAGCTGCAATTCACAGTCTTCACATTTCACATATACAGGTTGTTTTCATTTCCTACTATAACCATTGTCTTTGATTATTTAATACAATCAGATAATGAAAACATTTCTTTTTATTATTCATTCTATTTATTTAGATATTCTAAACTGTAAGTGTCGATTTCAAAACTGAGTTTCATTTCAACCCTAAGGTAGAATTTTCTTTTCCATTACCATCATTTATGCATATTTGAACAAAAGAGATCAATACAAGCTACAGGTCGAATCCTAGCTTTGGTTTCAAAAACCTTTTTGAAGTTCATTTTCAAACACTTATCTATTTTTCAAAGACGAGAACTCGAACTAGGGTATGACCCTGTTCTTCCATTACAAACATAATAAAAACATTTGTCATACACATTACAGAGTTATCATCTATGACAAACTTTTTGTTAATATTTAATATGCTAAGACAGAAAATAGCAGCATTACATTCCATTTCACAATAATAGCATATACAAGATCACTGAAGAAACAACAAGCATAGCATAAACACAAGAGACACAGATTTATCCTGGGAAACCCTCATGGGGTAGAAAACCCAGTAAATCTTCCTCAATATAGATGACCAACAATATACAAATATGCAAACCAAATACATGATCTCCTCCTCCACCATAGCAGACCTCTCCTCCACAAGTTCGCCTCTCTCTCAAGTGAGTGTGTGTGTCAAATGAGGAACACACCTCCTCTATTTATACACTACTCTGACATATCTTTTACACAAGTACACGTAGGCTCGTATTTAACCAATGGGTTAAATACCCCACTACAACTGACTGGGCCGACCCCTCTAGGGTGGTCTAATAACCCTTTGACCCACATGACACATACAGGGCCGACCCCCACTAGGGAAGTCTAATAACCCGAGTTACCACATTCCGACGGAGGAATAAACATCTCCGGATATACAATAAGATCTTCACGGAGGAATGAAACATCTCCGGAATAATAAAGTACAAATATAATATTCTTTGAAGTTACAATATCTCAACACTCCCCCTTAACGAGAAGGATATTATAACAACATCTGCACGAGCAAGGAGTCATCAACATCATACATGATACATCTATAAATCATTGGAAGCTTTCTCAACATCATCAGTAACTCAAGCAGTTACTGGAACATCTTCAATACTGGAACATCAACATCTTCAGTACTGAGTCTTTATTTTCTGCAGCACTCGAACAACTACAGCAACATCAACATCTAGATCCTCACGATCATCAGCATCATCATCTCACGATCATCAGCATCGTCATCACACGATCATCAGCATCGTCATCACACGATCATCAACATCGTCATCACACGATCATCAGCATCATCATCACATGATCATTAGCATCGTCATCAAATGATCATCAGCATCGTCATCACACGATCAGCAGCATTGTCATCACACGATCATCAGCATCATCATCACAAGATCATCAACATCGTCATCACATGATCATCAGCATCGTCATCACACGATCAGCAACATCGTCATCTAGATCATCACGATCAGTAGCATCGTCATCTAGATCATCACGATCAATAGCATCGTCATCTAGATCATCACGATCAACAACATCGTCATCTAGATCATCACGATCAACAACATCATCAATACAAGTATAAATATCATTAATACAAGTATCCTCATCAATACAAGTATACACATCATCAATACAAGTATCCTCACCAATACAAGTATACATATCATCAATACAAGTATCCTCATCAATACAAGTATACACAATAGCAGCATACCCTGCAACACACAAGATCCAATTACGGGATGATCAATCCCTCTCACTTTAGGACATAGGTCCAAGGATGATACAATCCTGATCCGCTTACGGGATGATCAGTCCCTCTCGGTTTAAGACAACTCTCATGTCTATGGATGATGCAATCTAGATCAATTTACAAGATGATCAATCCTTATCACTTTAAGACACCTCACCATGTCTAGGGACAAGGCAATCCCAATCTATTTATAGGATGATTAGTCCTTATCACTTTAAGACATCTCACCATGTCTAGGGACGAGGCAATCCCAATCTATTTATAGCATGATTAGTCCTTATCACTTTAAGACATCTCACCATGCCTAGGGACGAGGCAATCCCAATCTATTTACAGGATGATTAGTCCTTATCATTTAAGACATCTCACCATGTCTAGGGACGAGGCAATCCCAATCTATTTATAGGATGATTAGTCCTTATCACTTTAAGACGTCTCACCATGTCTAGGGACGAGGCAATCCCAATCTATTTACAAGATGATTAGTCCACTCAATCTCATTTAGGACTATCCTTCCTTTCGAATTACTGGATTTACTGTCCAAGGATGATTTAATCCACTCAATTCATTTAGGACTATCCTTCCTTTCGGAATTACTGGATTTACTGTCCAAGGATGATTTAATCCACTCAATTCATTTAGGACTATCCTTCCTTTCGGAATTACTGGATTTACTGTCCAAGGATGATTTAATCCACTCAATTCATTTAGGACTATCCTTCCTTTCGGAATTACTAGATTTACTGTCCAAGGATGATTTAATCCACTCAATTCATTTAGGACTATCCTTCCTTTCAGAACTACTGGATTTACTGTCCAAGGATGATTTAATCCACTCAATTCATTTAGGACTATCCTTCCTTTCGGAATTACTGGATTTACTGTCCAAGGATGATTTAATCCACTCAATTCATTTAGGACTATCCTTCCTTTCAGAATTACTGGATTTACTGTCCAAGGATGATTTAATCCACTCAATTCATTTAGGACTATCCTTCCTTTTGGAATTACTGGATTTACTGTCCAAGGATGATTTAATCCACTCAATTCATTTAGGACTATCCTTCCTTTCGGAATTACTGGATTTACTATCCAAGGATGATTTAATCCACAACCGTACATTTAGGACCATGTCCAAGGATGACTCAATCCTCAACCGTACATTTAGGACCATGTCCAAGGATGACTCAATCCTCAACCGTACATTTAGGACCACGTCCAAGGATGACTCAATCCTCAACTGTACATTTAGGACCACGTCCAAGGATGACTCAATCCTCAACTGTACATTTAGGACCACGTCCAAGGATGACTCAATCCTCCACCGTACATTTAGGACCACGTCCAAGGATGACTTAATCCTCCACCGTACATTTAGGACCACGTCCAAGGATGACTTAATCCTCAACCGTACATTTAGGACCACGTCCAAGGATGACTTAATCCTCCACCGTACATTTAGGACCACATCCAAGGATGACTTAATCCTCCACCGTACATTTAGGACTACGTCCAAGGATGACTTAATCCTCAACCGTACATTTAGGACCACATCCAATGATGACTTAATCCTCCACCGTACATTTAGGACCACGTCCAAGGATGACTTAATCCTCAACCGTACATTTAGGACTACGTCCAAGGATGACTTAATCCTCAACCGTCCACCAAGGACTTCATTCTCAAAGACATACGTCTACGGCTCTTCTTTTGGACTGAAGTCCAGGGATGATCCAATCCCCTCACATGTTCACCAAGAACTTCATTCACGAAGACATACGTCTACGGCTCTTCTTTCGGACTGAAGTCCAGGGGTGATCCAATCCCCTCACATGTTCACCAAGAACTTCATTCTCGAAGACATACGTCTACGGCTCTTCTTTCGGACTGAAGTCCAAGGATGATCCAATCCCCTCACATGTTCACCAAGAACTTCATTCTCGAAGACATACGTCTACGGCTCTTCTTTCGGACTGAAGTCCAGGGATGATCCAATCCTCTCATGTCCACCAAGGACTTCATTTTCGAAGACATACATCTACGGCTCTCTTTAGAACAAGTGTTCAAGGATGATACAATCCCTCTTCTTTCTCGGAGACACTTGTCTACGGCTCACTTTAGAACTTGTGTTCAAGGATGATGCAATCCTCACATGTATTCTCATCAATTACTATCGATCCTGGGAACCCATACAGAACCTGATTCACACTTCTTCTTTAATTACACCATTAAGAGAATGGTCTTATCTAGCCACTTGGAGCAAACATCTCATCATGATTCTCTTCTTCTTTCTAAGAGAATCTTCTAGCCACAAGCTTTCTATAGTGTGTTTGATTTGAAAATCTTTTTTTTTGTTTAACATCCATCGCTTGTTCAGTGTTCATCATTCATCATGATCTTTCCTACAAATCAAAATTAAGTACATGATTAGTAATACTTCATAATCATCAAATCATATTGACATGATAACCTACTATGCATATAGATATCATTTACATAGTTATGCAACTATTTTGACCAATACTTTGGCACAACACTTTCCCATATCCTGTATGCATACAGTGGCTATCTAGATGCCTTCCATCTCTACCAGAACATACTATCGAGAGTGTGCACAGCTCTCAGCATGTCAGCAAAGAGGTTTCATTCTAGACAAGCAACAATGGAATGTTTGTCCAACTTACCAATCATATGCATATTAGTAGTATACTGTTCAATGCTCAATGAATGTTTACACTCAGCATGATATATTCTAGGAATACAAATATGCATACAAGCAATATCATTTACTATTTCAAATAACAACTCAAATACTTATCTTTTATGTTTGTGTGGTTGCCTCCCACTTGATCTTCTATATGTCTTTTGAACTTGTATTCATTCTGTACCACTGTGCATGCTCAAGTGTGCACTAGTGTCATCCTCATGATCTCATACACAAACATACGTTCATTCGTATATTCTCCAAACATTCTAATTCTAAATAATCTTGAATATGTATAGTCATGATCATTAGTATTCAGGGTTTCAAGGAAGTCTTCTTTTACTCATGAATATTCTTGTTTGATCATAGTACTCTTCTGGTTAATTAAATCATCAAGACAAGAGACATAATATGCATAAACCCTTGATTACTAACTTTATGAATAAGCATAACCAATCATACCAAGTATACTTATATAAGGGATCCTAACACAAGGTAAGATTCTAACTTGACATAAGAAAACATATCTGGATTAGTTATGTACAACATACCTAAACAATCTCTTCAATGATTGAGAGATCCTGAGCTAGAACCTGCATGTCTCATAGGTTAAGCATAATATAACAAAGTCATACATACCTCGTAAGTAGAACAAATATTATGGATGAGTCTTTGTCTTCATGTTGTCATGGTCATGGAACTTGATTTGTCTTTTGTGATGTACCTGTATCTTGTTAGCAGACAACATCAACCTCACACAGCACCATAATGCATTAGTACAATCATATAGCCCTAATCAATGAATGTCTTCGATCATTCACATGCATTCATACTGTTACTAGGGTGATAAGACAATTCTAACAATAATCGAGATTGTACTAATAAATAATATGAAGACAAACACATTATGAACTTAATCAAGAATCATATTTCAAGACATACCTGAACCTCCTTAAGTCATACCTGTCGAGACTTCTTGTAGTCTTCTTATGTAAGGCCTTAGCCTCAACTCCCCCTGAAACTTGATTTGGAGCTTGATTAGGGATTCCTAGAGAAACCCTAAAAATTCAATCTTTGACTTTCATGCTTTTGAATGGATGGAAGGATGTGTCTTGCTGAGCAGATCAAACTAGCATACTTCACTTTTGAAATCTACAAAATTTGACCACTCAAAATTGCCTTCGATACTTCTGGATCTTCTGGACAGGAACCCGAACTAGGGTTTGATGCAGCCCACCCTTCTGTCCAATCAAAAGGTTCGATCCAAGGCTCTAAACTCTTATTTTTCTGAGGAGCTTCCAGCCGTGGTTACAGAGTTCAAAAATTCCAACTTTTGCTGAAGCCCTAATTTTCCATCTCTCTCATCAAAATCCCGAACTAGGGTTTGATCAAGCCCAGTCTTCTACCCAACCAAAAAATTCGATCTTGGTCTCTAAATTTTGATTTTCCTGAGTAGCATTCAGCCGTGGACTCCGATTCCAAAAATTCTAACTTTCTCCGAAACCCTAAATTCTGGAAGCCATGAATAAAGGTGCTCCAAAAATAATTCTGTTTTGACAGAAATATGCATCTGATTGTTTCTGCTATAACTCTGAAATTTTTGTTCCACAGGGTCTGAAAACTTTTTCTGCAGTAGCCTGACCTGTCATCTTTCCATCCTGACAGGTCTGACCTCAATTGGATTTTCTAATAGAGAGTTATGCCAAGTGTCGCAACGTGACCTGTTTATGGGATAAAATAGGAGAGCGAACTTGTACGGCATGCCACGTGTCACTATTTGAACTTCGGCCTCTGAAAATTTTTCATGAGATAGATTTCCCTGTTATCTTTCTATCCTGACAGGTCTGACCTCAATTGGACTCTCTGAGAGAGAGTTATGCCAAGTGTCGCAACGTGACCTGTTTATGGGATAAAATAGGAGAGTGAACTTGTACGACATTCCACGTGTCACTGGTTCACCTTCGACCTCTGAAAACGTTTTCTAAGATAGTAAAGTCTGTGTACTACCTGTCACTTTTTACGAAATTTCATTTGGAGCTTCCTAGCCCAAGTTATGACCTTTTTGACAAGGTTACCTGATTTTGACTGAGATCTGGAAGAGGCAGAAACCCTAACTTGTACTGATCATAACTCATAAAGTACAACGAATATGAGGGTGCCCTTTGGACACAAGGTACTTGGGGATGTTATCTTCGACATGTAAGCTTTTCAGACCCTGAACCTTTGCAGAAATGGATTTATAGCGAAAGTTCCACGATGACTGGTTTTTGCTATGTAAAACCCTAACCTTCAAATTGTCGTAAGTAAAGCAAGTGTCGTAAGTGCCATACCTTGCCTTCCTTCAGGTTAGCTCTGATACCATGTTAAGATTTATTATGCTAAGACAAAAAATAGCAGCATTACATTCCATTTCACAATAATAGCATATACAGGATCACTGAAGAAACAACAAGCATAGCATAAACACAAGAGACACAGATTTATCCTGGGAAACCCTCATGGGGTAGAAAACCCAGTAAAGCTTCCTCAATATAGATGACCAGCAATATACAAATATGCAAACCAAATACATGATCTCCTCCTACACCATAGCAGACCTCTCCTCCACAAGTGCGCCTCTCTCTCAAGTGAGTGTGTGTGTCAAATGAGGAACACACCTCCTCTATTTATACACTACTCTGACATATCTTTTACACAAGTACACGTAGGCTCGTATTTAACCAATGGGTTAAATACCCCACTACAACTGACTGGGCCGACCCCTCTAGGGTGGTCTAATAACCCTTTGACCCACATGACACATACAGGGCCGACCCCCACTAGGGAAGTCTAATAACCCGAGTTACCACATTCCAACGGAGGAATAAACATCTCTGGATATACAATAAGATCTTCACGGAGGAATGAAACATCTCCGGAATAATAAAGTACAAATATAATATTCTCTGAAGTTACAATATCTCAACACTTTTAGACTCTGACCTAGCTCGAAATTCACGTTAGAAACCTACACTATTCAAACGTACAACATACACCTGACTTATATTTCATGCTCTTTAGTATCAGTATGAAACATTTCTTGCAAACAACGAGAATCTACTGTTTGTGGCATAGCCCATTATTTTTCTTGATATATCAAAAATAAAACCTACTCTATCGTTTCCACGATTACTTAGACCTCCACTACAGTTTTCACATTCATTAAAAAGTGCGAAAGACATCAGTTATTACATAGAAAACAAACCGAATAGCACCAGATAGAAACAACATTTTATCATTTTTTGAGAAGCAGAGTTTTATCCACAAGTTAGACAAGCCTCGGCTCCATTGCTTTTCCACAATAACATATATCAATAGGTGGGATGTTCAAATGTATTCAACCATTACAAGTTCCTTATTCAAGAAAGAGGAATCAACAATTCCCAGCAACAAAAATTTACAATATGTTTCCAAACGACATCGCACAGGGTTTTATCCCTTCATCTTTGAACTCTCAAACACGAGTTTACATTTCCAACTGGACGAAACTAAGCATAAAAAATAAACGCAGAGAAAATAGACGAAGATCTTTCGTTGTAGAGTTTTCACTCCAACGTAAGAATCTTCTTAAAAGATCAATTGACACATGACGCCGAACATGGCAAGACTGGTCACTCACTGTTGGAAAACAACCACATCAATCAAGACCAAAGGAGCACCTACGAGGGTTTTGGAAGACCCGGAGCTTACTAGGTTTGGAGCATGGCCAACCCTTTTCAAACCCTGGTTCATGTTCCCCTTTCGAAACCGGTGCCTGCCAAACAAATTTCAAACGTTAAACATCATATTTGTTAAAACTATAAACCAAATGTTACTAAATACTCTAAGTGGAAAAATTACTTACCTTTATAGTTGAAGGTGTTAAATTTTCAGAATTTACTTCAATCTGATCTAGGATCTTAACTGAGAGAACAACATGTATAGCATATCTACAGCATATCAATCATGGACACAATAATGCAAGCACACAAGAGACACAAATTTTACTTGGGGAAAACCATAAAGGTGAAAAACCCTAATAACTTCCTCATAGATAGATAGAGCAATGATAGAACCAGAATACAAGAGATAGTCTTCTCCTAGAAGTAGAGTCTTCTCCTTCACAAGTGCGCCACTCTCCCAAGTGTGAGTGAGAGAATAGAATGTGTAAAATGAGAGAGACACACTCTTTATTTATACACTAACTTGACTTGACCTTTACTCAACTAGGTTGGCCTCAACTTAACCACTTAACATAATGCTGACTGGGATGACCCCCACTAGGGTGGTCTAATAACCCTTTGACCCACATGGTCGACCCCCAATAGGGTGGTCTAATAACCCTTTGACCCACATGAATTATACAGGTCCAACCCCAACAAGGTGGTTTAATAACCCATCAAGTATAAGTTACGACACTTACAATATAAATGACGACACTTCCGTATAGAGGAATAATAACATCTCTATAGGAATACAACCACTTTCGTATAGAGGAATAATAACATCTCTATAGGAATACAATATACATATATGTGAAATACATTCCGAAGTTACATATACATCAACACTCCCTCTTAACTAGGAAGGTATTTCTTGACATAGGTCTTCTAGCACAAGTCATCTTCTCTGGATAATCGTCATTGAGTCATCATCATCGTCACTGCTGCTGCTATCTCAATCAATCTCTGAACCTACTCATCATAGGAAGTTCTACAGAGCCAGTCCTTTTTCATACTGGATATAGGTCCACCACCTGCAGGTCTTCATCATCACTGGCCATACTGTGGAATCCTTAGGACTTATTACATGCGTCACAAAACCTGGCTGTAGCATCCCAGGCTATTACGAGCACACATCTCTACCTGTCGGATCTCCTAGGAGCACATTACATGTGACCCATCACAAAACCTGGCTGAAGCATCCCAAGCTATTACGAGCACACAACTCTACTTGTCGGATCTCCCAGGAGCACATTACATGTGATCTCACCACAAAACCTGGCTGAAGCATCCCAGGCTGTTACAAGCACACAGATCTACCTGTCCGATCTCCCAGGAGCACATTACATGTGGTCCACCACAAAACCTGGCTGAAGCATCAGAGGCCTTTTCATCCTATCCAGATCTCCTAGGAGCAAATTACATGTGGTCATGGCAAAACCTGGCTGAATCATCTGAGGCCTTTTTCATCCTGTCCAGATCTCCCAGGAGCAAATTACATGCCATAGGACAAAACCTCGCAAGAGCATCTCAGGATGTTATGGGTACACAACTCCAACCTGAAGATATCCCAAGGAACAAATTACATGTCCTCCCAGAGTAGTGTCTCGAAAGAGCATCCTAGGCTGTTACGGGTACACAACTCCGACCTATAGGATCTCCCAGACATGCTCATCTGCACAACTTGATCCACGGCCACAAAGTATCATCCTGATACTCACCATACATCATCCTAATGTACACATGATCATTCTGATCATCATCACTGCATCGTCCTGATGCATGTCATCTAGAGAAGCTCGTCATGCATGATCATCTTGATCATACACTGCATCCACCTGATGCATACTAATTATCTACCTGATACATATCATTATACATGATCTACCTGATCATACAATGTATCCACCTGATACATACACAGATACATGATCCACACAATGTATCCACCTGATACATATCAACATACATGATCTCAATATCCACTTGATACATATACAGATACATGGTCCAAGCATCCAACATGATGCATATACAAAATACATACAAATGATCCGACTGATCATATCCAGCATCCAACATGATGCATACATACATAACTGATTCAACTGATCATATCCAGCATCCAACATGATGCATATATATATAAATGATCCAACTGATCATAACAAGCATCCAATATGATGCATATACATATACAGAGTAGTAACTGGAGCATCATCCTGATGCTCATCATCCATGATCCTCCTGATCATCATAGCATCATCCTCTTCAGATCATCTCATCGTCCACGAAGCACAGCACAAATGCACATCATCCAGCACTTACACCACCGACATGGGAGAACACATCTACCACCATTTGGGGAAGGCTCCAGCCCTTACTTTTTCACCATGGGAGAACACATCTACCACCATGTGAAAAATGGCTCAGCAATTACATCATGACCAAGGGAGAACACATCAACCATGTCAGAAAAGCTCATGTGCATCTGCATCTTCCGGACTCATCACTTCCCTTTGGAAGGAACCTCGATCTGAAGTGCACCAAGCCTCTCTCTGAAGTTCTAAAACTACACTCTGGCCAATGGCTTGGTCAATACATCTGCAACTTGCTCATCCATCGCAACATACTTTGATTCGGCTGTACTTAGTGCTACGCAAGACTGCTTCTTGCTAAACCAAGAGATCACACTTGATCCCTATCTGTAGCACTGCCTGCCCAATCTGAATCAACATAACCCTGCAGGTTAAACTTTTGATTCGTATCATACTTGAGCCCATAATTAATTCTACCCTTCAGGTACCTCGGAATATGCTTTACAACAACCAGGTGAACACTCCTCGGATCCGTCAGGAACTGGCTCAATGGGTTCACCGCAAAGCAAATATCTGGTCTTGTGTTCGTCAGGTACATCAAGGACCTAATCATCAAATGATACATAGTGATATCAACTGGCTCAGATGAAGCTTCACACAGAAGCTTCAGGTTCGATGCCATAGGTGTGGCTATAGCCTTGCAGTCCATCATCCCGAACTTCTTCAGGATCTCTACTGCATACTTCCCTTTTCCAAGGAAGATTCCATCTGCACTCTGCCACACCTCCATATCTAGAAAGTGGTGCATCATACCCAAGTTCTGCACATATATGACTCCTTGTCATGTGTCTCAGAACCAAGTGGTTGCTCCACATACACTTCTTCTTCAACTACACCATTCGAGAAAGTGTATCTTCCTCTTCATCACTGTAGCCATAGCAAGTATTGATTTAATGGAAGTGTATTTGGCTACAGGAGCAAAAGTCTCTATGCTACCACCTGCAACATGCTTGATCTTGTAGATCCTCTTGGAATTCACTATAGACTCCCCTTCAGGTCTTGGAACTGCATCCCAAACATCTTCATGATCGACTGGTACTCCTCAATCATGGCATTCTTCCCAAATCCTGGGAACTTCAATATCTTCAATATTTTCAATAGATAACTTTGTTGCTGAACAAATGTTGTAGTCTTTCTTTTGTAGGTGATGGTATACGATCTTTCCTACAAAACAAGTTAAATTGCATGATTAGAAAACATCTCATAGTTTTCAGAACAAATTCTTACACATAAAGAAATGTCATACAGTCATGCAATTATCTTAGCCAATGCTTCAATACAACATTTATCCATATTCCGTAACTTTCTAGATGCCTTCCAATCTCTACCATGAACATTGTTAAGAGTGTGCACAACTCCTAACATGTCAGCAAAGAGGTTTCATTCTAGATAAGTAGCAATGGAATGTTGTACAGTGCCATAGGCCACTTACCCATGTATATTAGTAGTATACTGTTCATCAATGCAACTATTCTAATATGCATAACACACAACCTAATTCTAGGAACATAAGCATATACATCATTGAATAACATTATGTAAGAAATGACAATTCAAATACTTATCTTTGGTTGGTTGCTGGGTGGACTCCCTCTAAATCTTTGCAACTCCATTCTGATGTGGATTGTGAGAAGTGGTCAACTCTCTCTAAATATTTGCATTCTTGCAGAAACTACTGAAGTGTGCTCCTTTGCTTTCTTGTAGGAACAACTGGAGTGTGCTCCCTCTTGATCTTTTCTTCCTGGATTACCTGTCCTTGAACTTATATCCATCATTAATCACTATGCATGCTTATTAGTATCATCATTGTGTTATCCTTGAGGACTCATACATAATCACACATTTATTAGTATAATCTTAATACTATCAAAACACAATAAGCTTAAGCATGTATAGTCATGATCATTTCAAATAGAAATAATAAGCATTAGTATTCAAGGTTTTAGGGAAGTCTTCTTTTACTCATGCATATTCTTATTTGATCATAGAACTCTTCTGGTTAGTTAAATCATCAATCAAGATAAGAGATATAATATGCATAAAACCCATGATTACTCAAACCTATACCTTCATGATTCTTCTGGTTAGTCATATCATCAATTATGGTAAGAAACATAATATGCATACAACCATGACTATTCAAACCTATGACTTCATGAATACTCATTATAAAAAACACAACAGTATAAGATCCTAACACAAGGTAGGAATCTAGCTTGATATAGGAAAAACATACTTGGATTAGCATGCTAGCTAGTTATGTCTAACATACTCGCATAATGTCTACTGGTTCTCTTCAATGACTTGTGCTAGTAACCTACATGTTTCATAAGTTAACCATTGTAGAACCAAGTTATACATACCTCGTAAGTAGATCTTCTATGTGATCCATTACAATGGATGAATCTTTGTCTTCATGTCACCATGATCATATGTTCTTGAAGTAGAACATGATTTGTCTTTCTTGGTGTACCTTTTATGTTAGCGAACAACATAAACCTCATACAACATCACAATGCATTAGTACAATCATAAGTGTCAACACCCTAATCAATGAATATCTTCTATCGTGCATTCATAATTTTATTAAGGTGATACGACAAGTCTATATTTAATCAAGATTGTACTAACCATAATAATATGAAGACAAATATACCATAAATTTAATCATGAACAAATCTCCAAAAATACCTGGATAAGTCATACCTGTCGATATTGCTTGTAATCTTCTTATGTAAGGCCTTAGCCTCATCTCCCTCTGAAACAGGAACTTCTTCACTTATGTAGGTGACCAATCCATCCTCTTCTAGGATTAAACCAATCCACTTGATTTGCAGGAACTGGATCTGGAGCTGTATTAGGGTTTGTCAGAGAAACCGCAAAAAATCAAACTTTGAATTTCAAACTTCCGAAAGGATAGAAATATGCGCCTTGATGAGCTGATCAAGCTAGTATATTCGGAATTTGAAAACTGTAAAGTTTTACTCCTCAATTTTGACTTTGAAACTTCCAGATTCACTAGACGTGACCCTGAACTGGGGTTTGATGAATCCCACTCTTTTTCCCAATCAAAAGGTTTGATCCAAAGCTCTAAGATTCTATTTTTCTAAGGAGCTTCCAGCCGTGGTCACAGATTTCAAAAATTCCCATTTTTACAGAAGCCCTAATTTTCCACTTTTCTGATCAAAGTCTCGAACTAGGTTCTGATCAAGCCCGGTCTTCTTCCCAACCAAAAATTCTGATCTTGGTCTCTAAATTTCAATTTTGATGAGTATCATTCAGCCATGGTCTCTGATTACAAGAATTCCAACTTTCTCCGAAACCCTAAATTCTGGAAGCCGTGAATGAAGGTGCGAAAAAATAATTCTATTTTGACAGAAATATGTACTAGATTGTTTCTGGTGTAACTCCAAATATTTTGATCCACAGGGTATGAAAATGTTTCTTGAGATATCCCGACCTGTCATATTTCCATCCCGATAGGTTTGACCTCAATTGGATTCTCTGAGAGAGAGTTATGCCAAGTGTTGTAACGTGACCTGTTTATGGGATAAAACAGGAGAAAAAACTTGTACGGCATTCCACATGTCACTGGTTCAACTTCGACCTCTAAAGAATTTTTATGAGATAGTACATTCTGTGTACTACCTGTCACTTTTTTCAAAATTTCATTTGGAGCTTCCTAGCCCAAGTTACTACCTTTTTTCCAAGGCCACCTGTTTTTGGCTCAGATCTGGAAGAGGCAGAAACCATATATTGTACAGATCATAAATCACAAAGTACAATGAATTAGAGGTTTTCCTTTGGACACAAGGTACATGGGGATCTGATGTTTGACCTGTAAAAGTTTCAGATCTGAAACCTTCACCAAAATGGATTTATAGTGAAAGTTCTACGATGACTGGGTTTTGCTATATCAAGCCCTAGCATCGTAACTGCAACAAGTGTCATACATGCCATATCATGCCTTCTTTCAGGCTAGCTCTGATAGCATGTTAAATTTTCAGAATTTACTTCAATCTGATCTAGGATCTTAACTAATAGAATAACATGTACAGCATATCTACAGCATATCAATCATGGACACAATAATGCAAGCACACAAGAGACACAGATTTTACTTGGGGAAAACCATAAAGGTGAAAAACCCCAATAACTTCCTCAGAGATAGATAGAGCAATGATACAACTAGAATACAAGAGATAGTATTCTCCTAGCAACAGAGTCTTCTCCTTCACGAGTGCGCCACTCTCCCAAGTGTGAATGAGAGAATAGAATGTGTAAAATGAGAGAGACACACTCTCTATTTATACACTAACTTGACTTGACCTTTACTCAACTAGGTCGGCCTCAACTTAACCACTTAACATAATGCTGAATGGGCTGACCCCCACTAGGGTGGTCTAATAACCCTTTGACCCACATGGCCAACCCCCAATAGGGTGGTCTAATAACCCTTTGACCCACATGACTTATACAGGGCCGACCCCAACAAGGTGGTCTAATAACCCATCAAGTATAAGTTACGACACTTACAATATAAATGACGACACTTCCGTATAGAGGAATAATAACATCTCTATAGGAATACAACCACTTCCGTATAAAGGAATAATAACATCTCTATAGGAATACAATATACATATATGTGAAATACATTCCGAAGTTACATATACATCAACAGAAGGACGAGCTCGATACATACGCCTATACATGACAAATTCCCTTCCTCGAATGAGAACTGAATACCATTTAAAATAGGGTTGCGGGAAGATATCTCCCACTAAGTAAGCTCAATTTGCTTTAGCGTTGCAGCTAAGTAAGCTCCAGGGTACCTCGTAGGACACCCTTTTCATGAAAGTCAAACTGTCAGTATCATTGTAAAACAAAAAAATGTCACATCATATTTTCGACCTGTTAGCTCATTTGTTATCATAATCATGTTTGCTAATTATGTGTTAAATCTGTCACTGTCACATTGCTGCTAAACAGAAATTAAATTATGTTTAGTACTAACAACTTTTCATTTAATGCTATCGTTATCAACAATTATTATTTCCACAATTATAATTATCATATTTAATGTTATTTTCAAAAGTTTTAAATTTTTATGAAAATTCGGGATGTTACAGAACCTTTCCAATGGTGCTCAACATGGTTATGAGCTTGGTTTTGGGAAAAACTGTCGCCCCTTTGATATTGGTTGCTATCCGAACTTTGGTGCTCCTCTGCAACATGGTTCTCTGCAGCAATTACACGGCAGCAACAGGGAAACCAGCACTAGCAAACTATGGAATATGGTTGAAGAAACGACGAGTATCGTGAATTTGGACTCACCTCAAGGATTGGAAAGTCCTCCCCCTGGCGTACTGTCTCACCTGTAAGACATTGAATCCCAAGTATGCTGGTTGAGAGATGAAAATAAAGATCTGAAAAAGGCTCTCTCTCACCTTGCCACCCTCGTTGAAATTTCTATTTCTGATGGTAGACACTCCAACAATAATATTAAGGAACAGTTTGATAGTTTGGTTAGCAAAATGGAGTCCATGCACACCTGCCTTAGGATCATTGAAGCCAAGGTAGATTGTATTAGAACCAGCAAGAGAAACAAACCTTTTGCGATCCTGGGTATGGATGATAATGAGAATTTGGCTGCAGGCAGCAAGAAAAACACTCGTCGATCAGTAGACAAATGAGCACTGGAATTTCTATGTTTTTGTTTATTTTTTTTATGTAATTGGCAGCTTTTTCAGATTGTCTTCTTTCCTTGTTCGGTTAGCTACTTCACTGAATTGTAAAGACTGGTTATGAGGTGTCTACTTCCCTCCGTTTTGACGGGTACAGTCTTCCCAATTTTTGTAACTGTCATACCTTTTTTAATATAATGCTTCTTACCCGTTTCTATAAATAAAAAAGGTTTTGTATGATATATGGATGTTTAACCTATACCATCACTTTAACCAGGGATATGAAGTCTAAGATAAAAGGTTCACATATGTAATTTGAATATAATTAAGAAGTTGTTTGGAATATTGGTTGATTATGAAATTTGTATATGTCATACAATTGGTAGTTAGTTTTATGTCTTTTCAAAATTTTAATGCATGTATGTGGGTTATAGTATTGATATGTTTGTTTGCTAGCCTTGAGATGAATGTTTACTCTCCTTTCATTGATTTTTTGGTCATGTTATGTTCAATGTTCATGTTTAGTTTGAGTTATCAATTAGAGTAGATGATTCTCTTTACATCTCTTTTGTATTTAAATACAAAAAATCACATTTAATATTTTGATTTCATATTGGGAAAGGAATTTTATTTCCCATCAATTTGAAATCTTGTTAAGTTGTTCAAAATGACATTTTTCTTTCACTTTTCTTAGCTTAGACTTTGCATTTTGAAGAAGTTTTAAGGTTTTCCAAAACTTTGTGGGAGCTAGGCTTCCCCACTCTTGCTCCTTCATGGTTTTAGGTTAGTTTTGCATTGTTGTATTTGTCTTCCTAAAAAGAGCCAAAACTTTAGATTATGTAACTAGACACTTTCCTTTTGTACTTTTATAATTTTTCAATGGGCTTGTTAGGACTTCTTTAGGAAGAAAAGCTATGAACACATAGTTTTAGAAAAAATAATTTTATTTTTTTCTTATGTTCTGGATTTTGATTTTGGAAAATACTCTATTGTTTTCTCCACTTGTATATCTACATGTAAAGGATTGCTTTCATTATGACACTTCGAAAATGAGAAAAAAAAATCACTCTATCTCCTTGCACCCCAAGTCTACTAAATTAGAACATGTAGATTTACTTCCATTTTTGTCTTTGACTTTTTCTTTATGATCAAAGTATAATTGAACCCCTCCAATGTAAATGAAATCTATCATTCACTTTGGAAGGTTGAGACATTGTTTTCATTTGTCAAATTTATTTCTCATTTAGTTCACTAACCTCATATTTGGTTTTGAGGTTCAAAGAGTTATTGCATAAATCATCAGCACATTATAGAACAATTTACTAGATGCATTGCACAATATCATTCTCCAAGTAGTGCACCTTTCATTTCATCTTCATAAATTATTTTCTCATTATTGTATTTTCTTTTCAACACTTAGATTAGGTTTCATTTTGGTTCATAGAATAAACCCTACTTCCCAACAAGAAAACATTAATGTATAAACCAACAATGATCAGTCCATTTGAAACAAAAGGTCATAAGATGTAAAAATCAAGATCCTAGAGAAAGGAACCAATACATATCCAGTTGATATGTAAAATATAAGAAATATTTTTATATTGAAATGTTATCAATATACATATCACTAGGTGTAAAAAAAGGTGAATTTTCCGAGACAAAATATACAATGATGCCTTATCATCATCTTAATTATAATAGTCATTGTACTATTCAGTGAGTTAACCAAAGATGCTATCAATATGAAATAGTGAGTGATGATCTTAGCATAACAAAAGGGTGCTCATTGTAGAATCTTATAATCCCCTAAATTATAAAATCTGCCACTACATACTACCATAGAAAATTGAATTAGGGTGGTTTGATCCCTTCACATAATGTCAATTCTTCTAATGTCTTCAAGCATTATAACTTCAAGAATGAAGAATAATGAGAAGGCATTTGTAACATCCCAAAAATCGCTAAAATTTAAATTTTTTTGATATCGCCAAAATCATAAAAGAAATGCTTATCTGCGGAATAAAAGCTATTTAACTAATAGATAATGGCATCTTTGTAATTCTATCATTGTGATTCTTAAACATGAAAGACAATAGATTAAAATTGAAATGCGATAGAACAATGTTTAATTCTTTATGTGTATTGGTATAATAACAATACTAATGATCTGTTTGCACATTTCTGAAGGGGTTCCTACCGGGTGCCCTTGGGTTTACTTAGCTTGATAGCTAAAGTATTGGATTCTTTCTTTCGCAGATCTGTAGGTAAGATAAATAAGTAATTCTAGTGCTTCGAGAGATGTTTTACTTTTCAGCTAGCCATCTCTGTTTTAAGATAGGTGTATAAGTACTGCGTGTGCATGAAGGTAATGATGGTATGAAGATCTTAGCTCTCTTAATAAACTTGTATAATTTTTATGATAACATTTGTATGTGTCTCTATCAATGTTTACAGTATACTTCTGTTGTATCTGTTGGTAGAATCAGTGGTATTACGGCTTATATTATCAATATGAAAATGCGACAAGGTTGATCAATGAATGACCCTGGGTAGATAATGCCACAAATGGATTATAGTGAGACTCCTGGAATTGACATCTGCAATGTATTAAGTTCGAAATGCCAATGTAATAATGTTCTGTTATGTCACTTTATAAACAAGATGTTGCTTGGTTAACTCGTATTGAACACCTAAGATTTGGTGGTCAAACCCTAGCTTTCTAAATAGTGTGAGGGTTAGAATTACAATGCATTAGCCTTATGCAAAGTGACCTAGCTTTTGAAATTGTAATGCAGGTTTACTATATGCATAAATTTAAATGTTAAACTTGTGGTAGCGCCTACAAAATAAGGCTTGTGTTGACTTCTAATACGTGCTTGATATAAAAATATATCATATCTTTTGATTTTGCAATGTATAAAAACTATGTGTATTGATTAGCATTGGAAACACTATATGCATATATCCTATGGTTCGAAGTGCATTGCACACATGTTATACGATTTATAACATGGTTTGAAGCTTTAGACGTGAATGTAATATGTAGTATGATCATACCCTATGGTTGAAAAATATACAACGGGTTGTATAACAGTGGTGATATTATCCAAGACTGTGCTGTAAGCCATAACTTTGATGCTGACATGAATTAAATACCATTGTAGGCATACTTTGGCAGTCGATACGTAAGATCTGGCATTAAATGCAAACCCTGTGTGATGGTTGTGGTTTGTCTCGATGGATCCAACGTGTATCTAGCTCCACGTGATATAGTTGTATGAATGGTGAGAACTTCGCTGAGCTGTATGCTCTGCCCTGGTGATATGGCACTCCAACTGTGCTGGTTATTTATTGATGTTATTAATGGTGATTGATCGTGTCTCTACCTTAGTACTGTCGTGGCTTGGCTGGCCAAATCTTGATCGTTTATCTAACTGCCTCGATCATTGAGATCTAAAACCCTAAGGAAGTCTGGCATTTCTATTTGTTGTTTTCCTTAACGTGTTAATTTGGAGTTTTTGGTTTGGGGAAGAGGCCGACAGGCTGCTAGATAGTAGGGCTCGAACCTGGGTGGTTTTTTGATGGCTCTGTAACTCCAATCTCTGTAAATTTTATGGTGAAACTTACTGTATAAGTTGCTTGGGTTCGAAGGGTGTAAGGCAATGAATCCCTGTGGCTTTCGTCGTGTGACAAGTTAGGTTTTCGATGAGATTTAAACTCCGAGTTTGATAAAGGTTTAGTTGTATGCTGCCCGGCTGCATTGGTTGGAGGAATTGGAAGCATGAAGCATTCCATCCATCTGTCAAAGTGAAGGTATGTCAACTCGTAACACTGTTGTTTTAATATTGTAGTTTGGGTTATATGGTATTCGATTTGAATTCATTATAACTTCTTGCAGTTCGTGTGGTAGGTACAGCCTTCATGGTGGATTTTACAATGATGGGGTTTGTTGGAAATGGATGGCATGATATAAAATGGTAAGCCCCGGTGTCATAACCCTCCGTAGGTTCTCCTGGCAGATTTATGGCCAACGTTGAAGTTGTGACAACTTTGTTTTCTGGAAATCGTGGTTCAAACCCATGTTGTTTTGTGTTACGCCTGTGTTAGGATGCCTCTCGGCTTGGAGAGTCGATGTAATAGTTGTGTAGGTTATCGTACAGTGTTTTGGGTTCTGATTTTGAACTGGCAATGTACCTCTGTCAACGAAGGTTTCAATCTCTGTCGAGTTTTTAAATAAAAGAATAATTATAAGTCTATATTGCAGTAATTGTTTTGCTCGTTGTTTTGGGGCTTGGCCCATGAACATATCCTGTGACTCATCGATTTAAAATATGGAAATGAAACTTGTGTTTTAGCAGACTTTTGCGTTTGAATTTGATGTAATATGGTTTGTGAAACTAGATTTTAATGCACCTGTTGCTATCGTTTTCTTTTATGGACTTGTGAAACTATGAAATGAAAAATAATGGAAAAAGGAAATCGTGTGATATAAGTGAATAATGGGAAGACTACTGTTGTCAATAACCAATGGTTAGATGTTTGTAATCTATGATATGTTTTCGGCCTGTATAAAGCTCGTCGATTTGTAAATGATGTTGTATTTTCATTCTAAAAGCTTGTCAAGGATTAGGGTTTCTCTCTGTATATTTATGGGTTTACTCATCGTCAAGCCTTCGGCAAATCTAGACTTGTTTTGCTTCTGCTGTTTAGAGGCATTCTACTGTTAATAAAATAATGGAACTTTTAAACGATAGTGAGTTTGTTTAACTAGCTCGATTCTGTAGAAAAGAATACAGCTGTGTACTTTTGTTTTATGGAAATAGAAACATGTGAATGAATATTAACTTGAGAACTGATTAAATAAAATATATCTTTTAATATCTTTGTTGCTATTGTTCGATGATAAATTCAATAGTTTTAATGTATGGCTTTGAAAGTGAAATGTGCAAACCCTAGGTTTGTAATATGAGGCTTTTGTTTGCTTATCTGTCCTATATGTACAGTGATGAAAATAACAGTGGACTATATATAGTAAACTTTGAGAAGAAAATATGGAAACTAAAAATCCTGATTTAAAACTTGAAAATGACATATTAGTTCTGTATGATAAAATTATGCAATCTTCTTTAATTTCTGTATCAACAATGATTTCAATAATAAATATAAATCATAGTAGTAATCTTTAAGAAAGTAAACTTCTATTTGATTAAGTAAAAACTATAACAAAATATAGTAATCAACATTAATTTCTAACAGTAGGAAATTTAACAATTTATGCAGAGTTGTTCTTTTCATCAACTTGGCAATTTGCCTATCATAACTATATATCTTAATTTGTCTCTGTACTAGAGTGCGATGCAGTTCCTACAGCATCAGGAAAAATGCAGAGATTATTTATTTCATTCATCATTTCTATTCATAATTTTAATTTGTTTTAGACACTAAAAGTAAGGGTATCTAAACCAGAACACATTCTATAATTTAAAATTAAATACTTGCAATAAATAGATTTAACTACTTAACAACAGAAAAACAAATAGAACCTGCAGATGAAGATAGGGCCGACAAACACCCAAGGAGGCCCGTTCTTCCCAACCTATTCCAGAAGAAGCAGCTTAACTGCTGGCTTCTTGTGAACCCCCGAGCCTGATTATTGAACCACTAAGTAGATGGAATCTGTGGAGAAACAAGGCACTCAAAATGCCTTCAGCACTCTGCATCAAACTCCTGAAATAACATGCCTTCTCCACTCAACATCAACCTCCTGAACTCAATAAGAGTTTGGCAGACTCACAACATGATCAACAACATAGCATATCCCCTCATCAAATCTCTTGGGTGCAAACACAACAAAACCCCAAGGTAAATTTCCTCGTTAGGAAAAGTGATGAACCTAAGTTCAAAATTTGATGGCTATCATATAGACTGTGCCCTAGGTCTTTAGTGGTCAGTTTGGAATAAATGAGCCTCAAGCTCCAGTCCCATCTTTTAGGGCACTATGACCACATTTAAGGGAGTTGTCCCATACCAATAGCTAGTTAGTTGCATCATGATGCTGCCACTTGTCCATTTCCTTCTACCCAAATTCCATTCCACCTAGTGGATCAGTAACCACTCTTTCAACAATCCTCTTAGGTGTTTGTCTCTTATTTTATTTATTTAATAATAATATATTGTCCAAATTAGAGTCATCCTTGGACACCTGTCCAACATAGAACTTTAAAATAAAAGTTATCATAATGTTTTCTAACACAAAATGTTTTCCAACAAAAAGGGTATGTTACAGCATTGCAAGGTGTAATAAAGACATATCATTTTCCATAAAATTTTTTGAGGATAAAGCATCCTCCAAGGGAGAGGAAATGTAATTGTAATTTAATCAGAAATGTTGTCCCCAAAAAGTGATTAATTTCTTAATTTTATCTGTTTGGACATATAAACAATATGCATAGTAATTTATTATTTACTTGGACATATGTCATGTTTAATTAAAAGTTACCTTCTACTTAAGCTATGTGGGAAAACCTGAAAGAAGAGAGGTCCCAGTCTCTATAAGGATTAGATGATTAAAAAATAATAACAATAATATATAAATAAAACTTTAGTAAACAAAAATTCTATAAAACTAAAAAGACACACTCTAGAAAACATAATTGACATGATAGGTGTCATCATCCTAAAACCATACCTCCAAATACAAAAAGACTCAGAAAAAGAGAAATGGGACTATTGAAAAAGAGACACCACCCACAAGATAAGAGGGAGAGAAGAAGATGCTAGTTGATTGGTATTTGGAAATAGATAACCCAAGTCTAATTTTATCCTAGTTCACAAATATCTATGGCCATATAGTGAGTAAGGGAACTGTAAGTGCCGAGGTAGGAGTACTATCAATATTGTGCTTTTGGCAGGAGTATTGCCAGCACTATGTTACAGAAGGAAGCTTGCGTGTGAATTCTAAACCAACAAAAGAACTAGTAAAATTAATTCCTGGACAACTAGGTAATAGAGATATATAATCTCTGAGCTGCAGTTGTGAGTACTTGAATAGTGCAAGGTGGGGCTTGGTGGGGATATCTGCTAGGTACTGAAAACTATAACTAAATATGAAACTTAGCTATCCTTGAGAACTTGATAATCTAGATCTTAGAAAGACGAGGGCCTAGATCAGGGGTGACAATGTGAAAATAGAGAGCTTATTTTGTTTATACAATAGTTGTTGCATAAGGGAAATTTGAAGATAAAAAGATAGATTAATAAGTTTTCCTGGTTCTATGGTATACATTGAATGTATATTTGATTGATAATGGTTCAATTTGGTCTCTATAAATATTTACATAATATTTGAGATTTATTGTTACTATTCATGTGAAGAATGATCCATTTATCTACAAGGAACATGGTATTTTTTATAACCAAGTATAGTTATTAATTGTCTTGGAAGAGAAGTCAAATATTTTCATTAAATTAAATATTGAAGGTAGTGAGAGATTTTCTAAAGGCTTATACTCTGTTAGATAAGAAGTTTCTTTACTGAATATGCATGGTTTGTAATATAGTATTTGAATAAAAAAAAATATTAGTACATCATTAGAGTTAGCTTCGATCAATATACATGATTTAACTCATATGTATGGTAGGTTGTAAGACAAAACAATATGCCTATATTCGCTAGTAAATATTATTTACATGCCATTATTTTTATCAATCAAACCATGAAAAACCTCCTAGCATGTAAAATGAAGAAATACAATTGTGAAAATATATCCATGCATTAAATACTAAGAGTTGCATTATATACTAAGAGCGGGGATCGAATCCCTCTAGTAAATAACTGTGCAATACAACTTGTGAATAGATAGAGGTCGCAATATAATATACATTAACTAGTGACAAGACAAGCTTGAAGGTTATGTTATCAACTGTACACATTATTGAATACATTTTCTATTGCATGCATGGGCATTCAAACTGCCATGAGGAAAATTGTAATAATAATCTCTAAAACAAACAATGGCTAGTTAATAACCAGGGCATGAGTGTGCCATGCAAGCAGTGCACAAAGGTTTGGGTGAACTAATGCTCGGATCAAGCCCCATAAGGTCTTGACCCATTAACTACAACTAATTATCATTTAAATAAACAAAGCATGCAAGCATAACAATGGAGCCTAACACTACAATAAATCAACATAGCCATTTAAAATACCAAATTACACACCAATATCCATTATTAATTGAACGGAGATAGACCCACCTTGGGGTTTAGCAAAGAAAAGTAAAGATATTTATGCAATGATATAATAAACATATATTCATTTATTTATGCTAGAGCCTAGTCCAAAGTAATAATATGAATTAAGGCAAGGTCGGGATAATTCCATTCCCTCTCCCTAAAGGACCAATACACAATCAAAATATCATTGTTATTAATCAAGAATTAATAAAGGCAATCTACCTTGGATGAGACGACCATGATAAATTGGGTTAATATTTACCCAGGACATGGTAATTTCAAATAACATGTAATGATAACTCAATATACAATATACAACAAGGCGGGCTAGGTAGCAGCAAGTCTCTGCCTTTAGGTATTGTTAATCAAGTTGTTTGTGAATCTATAGTATGTTAATTCTTTGCCTTTAAGTATGGCAAAGTATTTTTTTACAATGTGTATGGAAAAACATTGATCTAGTTGTGAATCTATAGTTATTTAATTGATTCAAATTGCATCACAAATGCCAATATCTCCTGTTGATTACTAAGGCATTGTATAGTTATTTTGTTGTTGTATAGTGTATATTTCAGGGCTATGCCAAACCACTTGAGCTCTTATAGCAGTGCGAAACTGTCCATTACACTATTCTATTGAACACATGCTTATAAGCTATCATTACCATAAAGAGGAGCATTTATTATGATAATAATGTGCTTGAAAGTAGAGATCAAAGAAAGTAAGTATATGATACTAGTATAGTCAATAGTATTAGTATGATTATATTTTATTGGGCTAATATGAATGGGAATACTAGAAGAATTTTATTAGAGTAGTCATTTGGGGAAACAAATCTTGTGACAAGGTACTAAGTATGCTAGTTTCCATATCACATTAGTAGTACATACACAATAGACAAAAAATTAGAGATAAGTTCATTGGAATCGATTTTTAACCCTAAGAGCATCCAAAAAAACAATGGAAGGAAAACTATTGCAACCCAAGACCTTTCTCTTGAACTCGTAAAGTATAATAGTTCAAGTAAACAAAAGAAACTTAGAGATCAGTTCATTGGAATCGGTTTTTAACTATTAAGCTACTAAAAAATCTGAAAATAGGACGGCTAGATTTGTCACTATGTCCTCCATTCTCCAGATGAAACCCGATGTCCAAAATCCATTGGAATCAATGGCTTCATGACCAGAGTCATGGTTTTGGTGCTAGAGGCATTTTTTCCAGGCACCCCGTTGCCATTCAGGGACACTTTGAAGATTTTCTCTGGGGCACGGAACCCAAACCGATGAGTGGACTTGGGTTCTGTCTGCTCCCACATGTGAATATGTCTGTTTTGGATGTTTCTAGGATGGCTACACTTGCCCGGGAGCCTTCGAATCATAAATAATCCTCTTGAGCAAGATTGGCATGGCCTTCATTGAGCAAAACCCTAGTTCCTGAGATGGCACAATAACATTATTTCTGAGCATTCGAGGCACAGTGTGGGGGGTCCCATAGCTGAAACTAGGGGTTCCAAATCCATCAGAATCGATGGATTTGCTCCCGAAGTTACAGTTTTGGTGCTATGGGCATTTTTTCCTGGCACCCCCGTGGCCATTCAGGGACACTTTGAGGATAGGGGATATGTGAAGCATTAACCAACTGCATAAGCTTGGTCTAGTATAACTTAAATATTTGAATACCAGTACGGACACCATTAGTAGGTTTTGAGATTTATGGGTGGGCCTCAAAGCCATAAACATGATTCGAGGAGGCGGACCAGCATCTCAAGGCTAGAAATATATATTTATGGCTTAGGACAAATGATCAATTTGATGTCTCATTGTAATGCTTCATGGCATCATTCATCAACCTTGGTCCCTAGAAGGTGCCTTTATATCCTAATGCATAATTAAAAATTAAAAATATTTGAATGTGATATTTAGGTGTGTAATTGTGTTTAACAAGTTGATGTTGTTTTTTATTTTATACTAATATTTGTATGGTTTTCTATGTGCAATTTTTTTGTAAATTCACTGTATGTATGCATAGAAATTTTCCTATGTGCATGTATTTTTTGTATGTTTATGTATAAATAGTTTTATGCATATAAGTTTTTGTAGTGTAAATATATATGTATTTGTACATCTTTAGTATGTGTGCAAATATAATTATGTGCATCTAACTTGTGTGTGTTTGTGTGTAGATGACTAGGGGTGGTAGGTGCACAAGGGGGGTGTTTAGGGGTGGTAGGTACACAAGGGGGATGACCAGGGGTGGTAGGTACACAAGGGGTCTTCTTCATTGATCTAGATCGAACTCAATAAATCAAAATATCATGGGGTCTAGGGAATTCTTCAAACAATAAAGTATAGGCTTAAATGCTCTCCCTCAAGAGATCGAGATCACATTTTTGTTGAATATTGTAACTTCTAAGAATATTATATTTGTACATTATTATTCCGGAGATGTTTCATCCCTCCGAGGTAACCCTATTATGTATCCGGAGATGTTTATTCCTCCGAGGGTTTGTGGTATCTAGGGTTATTAGACCCACCATGTGGGGGTCGGCCCAGATCTTATATTTTAGGGGTTATTAGACTTCTCCAGGAGAGGTCGGCCCCATTAGTTATTTTAGTCAGTGAGGAGTTAGTATAAATAGAGGAGGTGAAATCCTCATTAGACACACTCACTCACTTGAGAAAGATAGCGCACTTGTCTGGGAGATATGCTAAGGAGACAAAGAAGGAGGGAGCACTTCTTGTATTTTGGTTGATCATCTTATTGAGGAAAGCTTTGCTGGGTTTTCTACGCCATGAGGGTTTACTAGGGCATATTTTGTGTCTATCTTGTGATTATGTTTCTTTTAGTGATCTTTCTAGTCTATTTGGTTTAAACTTAACATGGTATTAGAGCTAGATTGAATAGGACATCTTTCACAAGGTAAGAATCTCTCTCTCTCTCTCCGGTGAAGTTTAGGGTTTCAGCAGAAAGTTGGTATTATTGAAATCTGATTACATGGCTAGATAGCCCTTCTCAAGACCTTTCTTTTGAGCCCTATATCGAACTTTTTGGTTGGGTAGAACTCCAGGAAATTCAAACCCTAATTCTACCAAAAGTGCAATAAGTGAGAAATTGGTTTCAGCAGAAAGTTGGTATTATTGAAATTTGATTACATGGCTGGATATCCCTTCTCAAGACCTTTCTTTTGAGCCCTAGATCGAACTTTTTGGTTGGGTAGAACTCCGGGAAAGTAAAACCCTAATTCTATCAAAAGTGCGATAAACCAGAAATTCTGTCCCAGGATCCGGAAAAGCAAAAAAGGTAATATTTCCAGGTAAGTACTACTCTGTCTCTTAGACTCCCCCAAGAGAAGATGGCTCCAAATACTAAGCTTGAAGACAAGCTAGAAGGTATAGAGAATTTCCGGGCATGGAAATACAGAATTGGTCTCATACTTGAAGAGAATGATCTTGCTCATTATATCAAGGATGAAGTTGCAGAACCGGAAGGAGATGAAGCCAAAGAGAAGCATAGGAAGGATTTGATTAGGGCAAAGAGAATCATAGCTGATTCTATTAAAGACCACTTGATTCCCCAAGTGGCCTCCAAGAAGACTCCAAAGGAAATGTATGATGCCCTAAGAAGGATGTATGAAGGAAAGAACATCAATAGGAAGATGAATTTAAGAACTCAGTTGAAGAACACCAATATGCACAAAGGAGAGTCCATTCAAGACTACTTCTCAAGGGTCTATCTAATCAAGGAGCAACTAGATGCCATTGGTGATACTCTTGATGAAGATGAACTTGTGATGACTGCTCTAAATGGTCTCACTAGACCTTGGGAATCATTCATACAAACCATGTGTGCCAGAAAAGAAAGCATGAAGTTTGATATAGTATGGGAGTATTGTGTTCAAGAAAAAGCTAGGGTAGCCAACAGGGAAGCTCTTCTCAAAGAAGATGACCAAGCTTTGGCCACCCACACTAAAAGAGGAAAAAGGGGTCACTTCAGGAAAGTGAACCACAAGAGGCCTCAACCTTCTCATAGATTCAAAAGGAAAGGAGGATCAAATTCAGAAAGAGACATCTCCACAGTCCAATGTTTTAATTGTCTTAAGCTAGGACACTATGCTAGAGACTGTACCCTACCAGAAAAGAAGAAGAAAAGTTTTGTTCACAAAAGACATCATGCACATGTGGCAGAAGATGATAGTGAAGAAGAAGAAGGAGAAGAAGAAGAAGAAGAAGTGGAGGAAAGGCCTCAAAAGAAAAGATCTAAAGTAAAGAAAGAAGATCTAGAAGAATATGTCTTATTTTCTGCACTCTCTGAATCTGTGTCTCCTGGTGAAGGCACATGGCTCATTGATAGTGGTGCTTCAAAGCACATGACAGCTCATAAGGAAACTCTCTCCAGGATTGAAGAGAAGTCTTCACCTCAAAAGGTATCTCTAGGAGATGATTATCAATATCCCATCAAGGGAATTGGTGAAGCAAGCTACAAGCTTGATTCTGGAACACCCTTGAAGATGAAAGAAATTTTATATGTACCAGGTTTAAAGAAGAACCTACTCTCTATATCAACACTAGATAAGAAAGGTTTTAGAGTGGCTTTCATAGATGGACAAGTACTCATGTGGTCCAAAGGAAAATCAATTAAAGATGTAGTTATCATTGGTGAAGAAGAAGGAGGTCTCTACAAACTCAAGGGTCATCTAGAAGCTGCCCTTGCTCATGAAGTTTCTAGCCCCAGTGAGTTATGGCATAGAAGATTAGCTCACATTAACTACAAAGTCTTACCCTATGTAAGCAAGGTGGTCATAGGATTACCAAATTTGAAGGCTGATCATGATGGCTCATGTAAAGGATGTAAGAAAGGGAAGAATGTCAAGAACCCCTTTCCAAAGAGTGAAACAAAGACTAAGAACATTTTGGAGCTAATACACTCAGATGTATGTGGACCAATGCCCACCACTTCTCTAAGTGGGTTTGAATACTATCTTTCATTCATTGATGACTATTCAAGGAAAACTTGGATATACTTCCTAAAAGGTAAGAATGAAGTCTTTGGAAAATTCAAAGAGTTCAAGGCTCTAATAGAAAATCTCTCATAAAAGAGAATCAAGATTCTCAAAACAGATAATGGTGGAGAATACACTTCAAAGGACTGTGAAGACTTTTGTAAAGAAGCTGTAATTAAGAGAGAACTAACCACTCCCTACAATCCCCAACAAAATGGGGTGGCTGAGAGGAAAAATAGGACTATCATGGAAGTTGTGAAGACTATGATACATGACCAAGATCTTCCCATGTATCTATGGGCTGAAGCAGCTAAAACAACAATATATGTGCAAAATAGACTATCTCATAGTGCTCTTGATTTCAAAACTCCAGAAGAGGTGTTTACGGGAAAGAAGCCTGAGGTAAGTCATCTTAAAATATTTGGGTGTCCTGTGTACATCCACATTCCAAAAGAACAGAGAACCAAGTTGGATCCTTCTGGTAAGAAGGGGATATTTGTTGGTTATTGTGAATCATCCAAAGCCTTCAGAATCTACATACCAGGTTTTCATCATATAGAAATAAGTAGAGATGTATCATTTGATGAAGAATCAACTCTCAAGAAATCCAGGAAGTACCAACTTGAAGAAATCTATGAAGAAGATACATCTCCTAGGACCACAGAGGATGTACACATCCCTGAGGATGATTCACCAGAGGATCATGACATGTTGGAACCACAAGAACTTCCTATCACAGATTTATCTAAGAAAAGAAGGCCAGCATGGGCTAGAGATATTATTCAAGGAGCTAAAAGATATGGAGCTCCTGAAGGTTCCACTAGAGAAAGAAAGAAACCAAAGCTAGTGTCCAACTATATGGCCTTGATCATTAAAGAGATTTTGAGGTAAAAAAATGGCCTCCTAAGAGATGTACTACAAAAATATGAGATATATTAAAATATTATGAATTGGGGGTTTTATGGGGTAGGTATATATGACAAGTCACCTCCCACACTATTTTCTATGCACAATATAAATAACTATGGTTGAGTTGCTTTTCAAAATTCACTAAAAATAAAATTAATAAAATAAGTCTACATTGATGTGACTAAGATTAATTGTAAATTCCCAAAAATTTATTGTCCTTTAGCATTTATTTGTATTGAACTTGCAAATGAAATTAAATAATAAAAAATATTTTTAAGAGCTATTTTTTTAATTTTATGTTGACTTTTTATATTTAGTATTTTTCTCATGAATTTAATATAATGTAATTTAATTGAGAATTTATTTACATGAAAATGTTAATAATATTATTATAATCCACATTGCATTATTATTATTATTATTATTATTTATTAAATCTGTTATTATTCTTTATTAGTTTGACATTATGTTATTAAATAGAATGGAGTGAATACATAATTTAAAATTAAAAACATAAAAATGATAATATATTATTTTATAAAAAATTGTGAAAGGACTTTCTTTATGAATTAAGATTACTTCACTTGAAAATGACAATAATATTATTTTATGAGAAAGTGTGAAAATACATTCATTATGAGTACTTTACTTGAAAATGACAATAATATTATTTTATGAAAAGACTATCATTATGAGTACTTTACTTTATGACTTAAAAGTACTTACACCACTACCTTAGTTAACTATGTGTTTTCATATACTATAGAAAATTTGACAAATGAACATTCTTAACTCATGCAATGCCACCTCACGAAGGGGGATGATGTCATCTACTAGAATGTGATTGGTTGTTTTTTATAGTACATTTTCTTTATTTTGAGGCCATTTTTTGACCTCAAAATTTCTCTAATGTGTGTGATCTTGTGGATAAACAACCTACTAGCTATGAAGAGGCATCTCAGAAGAAAGAATGGGTAGAAGCAATGACAGAAGAATATCAGTCAATAATGAAAAATGATGTTTGGGATATAGTTCCCAAACCAAAAGATAAAAGTGTGGTTTCTTCCAAATGGATTTTCAAGATAAAACATGCTGCAGATGGTAGCATTGAAAAATATAAGGCAAGATTTGTAGCCAGAGGATTCTCTCAGAAGGAGGGAATTGACTATGAAGAAACATTTGCACCAGTTGCTAGATATACTTCAATAAGAACTATCATGGCACTTGCATCTATCATGACGTGGAAATTACACCAAATGGATGTTAAGACAACTTTTCTAAATGGTGTAATTGAAGAAGAAGTATACATTGAACAACCACTAGGGTTTGAGGTTAAAGATGGAAGAACTCATGTATGCAAACTGAAAAAGGCATTATATGGGTTGAAGCAAGCCCCCAGGGCTTGGTATGGAAGGATTGACAAATTCTTAACTAGCATGGGTTTTACCAAGAGTAAAGCTGATCCAAATCTTTATCTCAAAGTAATGGATGATGAACCAGTTATACTGTTGTTATATGTAGACGATCTATTTCTAACCGGAAATCAGAAACAGATTCTTGAAAGCAAGAAGAAGCTTTCTTCAGAATTCAAGATGAAAGATCTCGGATTAATGCACTACTTCTTAGGTCTAGAAGTATGGCAAGAACCAAAAGGAATCTTTTTAAATCAAGGAAAGTATGCTGTGAAAATTTTAAAAAGGTTTGATATGTTGGAGTGTAAATCCATGGCCACTCCCATGGACTCCAACTTAAAGTTATTGGTTAATGACACATCGGAACTAGTGGACCTAACTCTATATAGACAAATCATTGGGTCATTAATGTATTTGACAAATACTAGGCCAGATATATGCTTTGCTGTAAATACCCTAAGTCAGTATCTTGTAGAACCCAGAAAGGTTCATTTAATAGCTGCAAAGCATGTAATGAGGTACCTAAAAGGTACATTAGATTTTGGTCTATATTATCTTGGAGGTCATGAACTCAGATTACATGGTTACTCAGATTCTGATTGGGCAGGAAGTGTCTCAGACAGAAAGAGTACATCAGGTGGATGTTATGGTCTTGGATCTGCCATGATCTCATGGTTCAGCAAGAAACAAACCAGTGTGGCTCTCAGTACTGCTGAAGCAGAATATATAGCTGCCTGCTCTGCCAGCTGTGAAGCAGTATGGCTTCGAAAACTATTATCTGAAGTGTTTGACTTAGAAATGGATCCCACTGTGATTATGTGTGATAATCAAAGCTGCATCAAGATGACAGAAAATCCTGTGTTCCATGATAAGTCAAAACACATAGAGATCCGATACTTTTACATACGAGATATGGTGCAGCTCGAGCTATCAAGCTCGAGTATGTGAGCACTGAGGATCAAATTGCTGATATCTTGACCAAACCTCTGTCTCGAGTGAAATTTGAATACTTCCGAGACAAGCTTGGTGTAGTTCAAAAGGACACTCCTTGAAAGGGGGAGTAGTATGATCTCTGATGGCAATGTTTGTCTCATCAATGATGAGTTTACCTAGTTACTACACCTAGTTACTTAGAAATATTTAGATTTAGGACTCTTTTACTTAGAATACTCAGTTTTACCTATACATGCTTTTGATGATAGATGTATTGGTGAGAATACATGCTTTTGATGATAGATGTATTTGTGAGAATACATGCTTTTGATGATACATGTGTGTACTTGTATAATGAAGGATTCTTGTACTTGTATTGATAAGAATACATGTAGGATTTTATCATCCTTGAACACATGTTCTAAAGTGAGCCGTAGACAGGTGTCTCCGAGAAACAAGAGAGATTGTATCATCCTTGAACACATGTTCTAAAGTGAGCCATAGACAGGTGTCTCCGAGAAAGAAGAGGGATTGTATCATCCTTGAACACATGTTCTAAAGTGAGCCGTAGACAGGTGTCTCCGAGAAAGAAGAGGGATTGTATCATCCTTGAACACGTGTTCTAAAGTGAGCCGTAGACAGGTGTCTCCGAGAAAGAAGAGGGATTGTATCATCCTTGAACACATGTTCTAAAGTGAGCCGTAGACATGATGTCTCCGATAATGAAGTCCTGAATGAACAGGTAGGGGATTGTATCTTCCCTGGACTGAGGTCCCAGAATTGAACCATAGACATGATGTCTCCGATAATGAAGTCCTGAATGAACAGGTAGGGGATTGTATCTTCCCCGGACTGAGGTCCCAGAATTGAACCGTAGACATGATGTCTCTGATAATAAAGTCCTGAATGAATAGGTAGGGGATTGTATCTTCCCTGGACTGAGGTCCCATAATTGAACCGTAGACTGGGTCTCCGATAACAAAGTCCTGAATGAACAGGTAGGGGATTGTATCTTCCCCGGAATGAGGTCCCAGAATTGAGCCGTAGACTGGGTCTCCGATAAAAAAGTCCTGAATGAACAGGTAGGGGATTGTATCTTCCCCGGATTGAGGTCCCAGAATTGAGCCGTAGACTGGGTCTATGATAACAAAGTCCTGAATGAATAGGTAGGGGATTGTATCTTCCCCGGACTGAGGTCCCAGAATTGAGCCGTAGACTGGGTCTCCGATAATAAAGTCCTGAATGGATAGGTAGGGGATTGTATCTTCCCTCGACTTTAGTCCCAGAATTGATCCGTAGACTAATGTCTCTGAAAACTAAAATAGGATTGTATCATCCATGGATCTATGTCCTAAAGAGAGCAGGATTGATCATCCTGTAATATGATCGTGTGATGACAATACTGATGATCGTGTGATGACGATGCTGATGATCGTGTGACGATGCTGATGATCGTATGATGACGATGCTGATGATCATATGATGACGATGCTGATGATCGTGTGGTGACGATGCTGATGATCGTGTGGTGACGATTCTGATGATCGTGTGACGATGCTGATGATCGTGTGATGACGATGCTGATGATCGTGTGATGACGATGCTGATGATCGTGTGACGATGCTGATGATCATATGATGACGATGCTGATGATCGTATGATGATGATGCCGATGATCGTGTGATGATGATGCTGATGACAATGCTGATGATCGTGTGATGACGATGCTGATGATCGTGTGGCGACAATGCTGATGATGTTAGTGTTCTAGTAACTGGTTGAGTTACTGATGATGATGAATTGAAGAAAGCTTCCGATGATTTATAGATGTATCATGTATGATGTAGTCGATGACTCCTTGCTCCTGCAGATGTTGTTATAATATCCTTCTCGTTAAGGGGGAGTGTTGAATATTGTAACTTCTAAGAATATTATATTTGTACATTATTATTCCGGATATGTTTCATCCCTCCGAGGTAACCCTATTATGTATACGGAGATGTTTATTCCTCCAAGGGTTTGTGGTATCTAGGGTTATTAGACCCACCATGTGGGGGTCGGCCCAGATATTATATTTTAGGGGTTATTAGACTTCTCCAGGAGAGGTCGGCCCCATTAGTTATTTTAGTCAGTGAGGAGTTAGTATAAATAGAGGAGGTGAACTCCTCATTAGACACACTCACTCACTTGAGAAAGATAGCGCACTTGTCTGGGAGATCTGCTAAGGAGACAAAGAAGGAGGGAGCACATCTTGTATTTTGGTTGATCATCTTATTGAGGAAAGCTTTGCTGGGTTTTCTACCCCATGAGGGTTTCCCAGGGTATATTCTGTGTCTATCTTGTGATTATGTTTCTTTTAGTGATCTTGCTAGTCTATTTGGTTTAAACTTAACCATTTTAAACAAACATAAGGAACCTTTTGGTATTTGGGAACATCACCATTATCATTCATCACTTACACAATAATTTCATATGCAATGACAACACTTTAGAAAACTTGCCAAAATAATAAGGTATAGGAAAGCCAATGGTTTCTACTTTTCATTTGAGTAGAATCACAAGGATGTAATCAATGCTACGGAGGTGAACTTATCTTGAAAACCACCACCAGAGTTAGTGTCAGACATTTGTGTGTTTTGATTGATTTTATTTGAGGAAAAATAATAAGATCCATGATGGTGCAAGAAGAATTGCAGTTAACTCCATTATTGGTGTTGACTTTGCACTTATTCTCGTATTGGAAGGAAATCTCATAACCACTAAATTACCTTCAAGAAGAAGGACATGTATGCAACTATTGCTATGGTTTCTTTTGTCCTCACATCCACTTTTGTACAATTGTATTTATAAGTTTGAATATGCCTCACCCTAACCCTAATCTAATTACCTTACTTGATGATCCACTATTGTTGGTCTCAATAGAGCTAATAGAGCTCAATTTTACTGTATTGTCCAAGTGATGCACCACTATCATCGCGTCTTTTGAATTTCTTCTTACACTTGTCTTTTGGAGCCACCGAGTGAAAAACTACTTGAAATACATATATGTGGAATTAGATGTGACATTTAATATTTGGTCTTGAAATTTTCACATGTAAGTGGAAGAATTTTCAAAATGATTGCTACGAAGTGTTCTTTGATCTAACTCTGTTTTATTATAAAAAAGAGAATGAACATTGAAAAATTCAATGAGAAGAAAATGGGAATTCGAAAAGTTTATTTCTTCAAATAGGTTATTTAATTTTTTCATATATGAGCACATATCTAATCATATTATGCATATTACATGCCAATATCTAGACTCTTGAAAGATCATCCAAAAGAAAACATATCCGGATGGTGCAATCCATAACATCACACAAGAGAAATCTCTCAAAGAATATCCAATATTATGAAATTGCATTGCTTTGTGCAAAAATTCTAATGCCTCTCACCGAGCCAAACCCTAGTTTATGAAATATTGAAACTAGAAGAGACTCAGGCCATGGATCCACATGAGGGAGGCACCCCTATAATTATTCCGATGTCATGATTCCGACGGAGTCAACATTCAGTCGATTCGATCAATGGTTTTTTTTTTATGGCCCGTTTAAACTCGCCTCTTGGAGGGTTTCAAGGACACTCGTTGAATCCTAGCGAGGGGATTAGAATTTGATCTGGGTAGCAGAATGGAGTTCCGCGAGATACTGCAAGTGTGTTTGGAAGTTTTTGATGTGGGAACTCTAGAAACGAGTTCACTATTGATGAATTTTCAAATTTCCCCCCTGTAACATCCCCAAAAATTCACTAAAATTTAAAAATTTGAAGTAGCAATAAATGCTTGTGTCGCTATGCTAAAAGTGTTAACTTCAACACATCTAAACATTAAACAACGTACTTAACGATAACAACTCATAACATTTAAAATTAGTGACTAAGAGTTTAGATTCCTTATGAATCACATCAGATGTCTTAACAACTGTTAGTTTAAATAACGTCTTAAAAAGTCATAAGTCATTTATCGTCAAGTCAACGTCGGATGTTGAACTTAATTGTTTGTATGCATATTGTCACATTCGTCCTATGTTATGCATTTTGTTTTCTCGAGACTAAATGTTTATCTTCATGAAATGAAGGGGTCCTTGAATAGCCCCGAGGATTACTTAGCTATCGCTAGCTAACACTCATGAATTCTATTGCATAGATGCAGGTAAGACAAAATATTTCAATTGAAGCATGAAAACGTATTCAAATAATACTTGTTGTACAGAGTTAGTTTCCAAGATTTATGTACGAATGTTTTAGAGTAATTTTTTTTTCTGCAAGCTTCTCAAGTATTTAATGTCCTTGGATTGATTAACTCTGTATACTTTGTTTAGCTATAGAATTCATCGTTTAACTATTTCAATTCAATTAAAAACCTACTCTATTGGAAACTATAACGATGTACATATATTTCCAATACATACTATTAGCTAGACTATGGGATAATCAAAGTATTACATTATCTATATTTTCTCTAAACTATACAGAATGCATTTGTAATACATTTTAATTACTTATATATAAATATGCTACATAAAATTTACACTTATATGCATAGACTGTATGTAGTGATCAAATGTATAAACTATACAAAATAAACCAATTGCACGAAACTATATGTATGAACGATATATATAATCACCTAACTGAAGGTATGAAAACTATATGTATAAACTATAATGCATGAAACTATATGCAATAGGTTAAAAGTATGATGCTATAGGCGTGGACTTAATTCATAATACAATGTATATAATACCATGAATTACCTACCCTAACCCTAACTTACTACTAGCATAGAACAATGTAATGACTTCGTGATGGGGTATGTGTTGGTAGGCACTCAAACCAAAAGATGTGATATTAATGTTTCCATAAATACTGTCATAGTGGATTTCTTGGTGGCTTCTCTCATGGCCAACATTACGAGAATAAAAAAGGATGTAAGGTGGTGACCGTTAACTATATAGTGTAAACTCGCTGAGTTGTGCATGTCTTGGTATAGTAGAGTCCTAGCTGGATCGCTATGTTAGCAGGTCAATTCGACGTTGGTGTCTTTGGTGTTTATTGCAATTTAATGCAGTTGGTGGTCATAGCACTATGTTCCTTGGTGGCTGGATCTTCGCTGTTGATCTTGTGGTGTCCTTGGGCTTTGAGAGGAACCCTAACATTCCAAAGTATACCACCGTCGAGATTGTGTCTATAGCATTCATTTGCATGAGAGAGTGGGGAAGGAGGCTGATAGGTTCTCTGGTTCTCAGGGTTTGTAACTATATTTTGCTTCTGCCTTCCAAGGTTTCGATGCCGTGACCAACTACGTGCAACAGGTCAAGAGAGTGTTGTAAAAGAGAATCAGATGTACAGGGTTAATACTAAAATGTAATACCATCAGGTTTTGATACTGCGATCGGTGGATAGTAGGGTTTTAACTGGTGTTTCGATGGTTTGTAGTATTTTCAGATTGTAGTTTTTATGGGTGAAACAATGTGGAACCCATTGGTTAACTTTATGAGCATTTGCATCAGTTGAGTGTTTAGAGTGGTTCAACAATTTGCAAACGATTCAGGTTTTGGGCTTCTTGTTGGAGTTTCGATGCAGTGCTCCGGGCACATACAGTATGCGTGGAAGAAACCAATATATATAAAAATTCAGGTAATGTACTAACTTCCATTCGCGTTTTCTTCAATTGTTTTTATCAAGTTGTTTTGACCAAGATATTTTTGTTTAAATGTTTGGTTCCAGTTTTAACCCTATGTTCGAATGCATTGTTTGTCAGGTTTTGCTTCTGGAACAAGGTGTTGAGGTTTGCCTGTAAAAAAAAAGGATACTTTGATATCTAGTAAGCCTTGGTAACATCCTCCAAGGGTTTTCCAATAGTTACAAATGGTTTTGTTTGTTTGTGTTTTCGCCGGTTCAAAAGCGTAAGGCTTGGCTTGTTCAGTTGGTAGTAATGTCAAACTTTGAAACCATAAGGCTTTTGTTTATGAGGGCTTTGCCCCTTGAGCTGTAGCTTGCATCATTTGGAAATGTTTTGTTTCGGTTACTGTTGGAGTTTTAAATTCAAGGAATTATTTGAACGCTGTCAATAAAATGAAAAATCTGTGTTAAAGTTCAACTTAAATCGAAATGTCTTTGTCATAAGAATGGATGAAATGTTTGTAAATAAAATCATTATGTTTACGTGTTGGTGTGGGGTTTTGAACTTGTGTCTTGGCTCTAGTTTCGGTTATTTCGAAGAGTATTTGGATGGCAAGTCTTATGTCGATTTTGGTTTTGCAAATGTGAAGTTGATGCACAACTAAAAATATGCCTTTGGCACCTCCAGGTTACGTTGAGTTTGTTGTGATAATTAAACTAGGGCTAGGCCCGATGCTTTGTTTAACTACTTAGGGTTTTGTTTGAACACCCTAGCCGTAAGCTAGTTGTGACCCTTTCATGGTTGATATGCTAAAGCATAAGTTTTTATGTAAATGAAAGCATGGAGGGTTTCAAACCCTGTTCTCAATACGATTCTTGTTTGGTAAACAATTGTGTGGTGTTAAACCAAGATAAATAATAGATTTATTTAATACTGTAAATCTATACTAGATTCGAATGCTAAAGTATAAATAGTACTATATGTCTAAATAATAATAGTGTGAATTTAATACTTCTTTACTGCAGTACTAAACTCTGTTATGGTTAAAGCTAGCACTATGAATTCGATGTTTGAAGCTTTAATTTATTGTTTTAACTTATAAAGGTTTTCTTGAAAAGTACAATGCAATATGAGAGTATTTATGCGAAATACTAAAATGGAAAAAGAGATCAAATACAATACTTAGAAAGTAAATTTATTTGATTTTGATAATGTATTACTATAGGCAGAATATAAATGTTAATGTATGAGATCATTCGGATGCATATGTTGGTATTTCTGTGACTATACTAAATGTATAATTATTTAAGTTTCCTAGTTAGCAATTATCTGAAAGAAACAAGGTGTTTATACTGAAATAAAATAGATTTGTTTATACAGTTCACACTTCGAAATCTACTTACAGTACTACAATTTAAAATATATTTTAACTCTATATTCCCTGTACTAGAGTACGGCATTTATAAACAATGCGTGGAAAAATGCAGGGAAGAGATTTTATTTTATTATTCAGAAATAATTCATACATCTTAGAAAACATTGAACCTAACAGATGTGTGATTTTTCAAAAAAGATAATTTGCAGAAATAAATCATTCATTTCTAGTACAAAATACTTAAGAATTAATTTAACAGCTAATAACATAAGCAATAAGGCTTCTAGTATTAACTTGACATCAATAAATAAGATAACACAAATGAACCTGATAACTGTAGAAGAAACAAACAGCCAAAGGAGCTCGTTCCACCCAACCTACTCCCGAAGACAGCCAAGTTACTTGCCTTAGGACCCCCGATCCTGTTCACTGAACCAACAGGACGAAGATGCTGTGTGGAGTAATGAAATAAATTCCCTTGCAACTCAGTAGTAGCACTCAACAATAGTACTTCCTGCTTTTAGCAATATTGAACTCAGCAATGTGGCTGCACTAGTTCAGAATGCAGTCTTAACTCACTCAATCACTTCTAACTTTCCCCTCATCAAATCTCTTGTGCTTAGAAATTATCACAAGGTAAGAATGAACAGCCTCCTGCTGAATTTGATGGGTAGATAAGTAACATGCCTAGGTCTTTGGTCAGTTTATTTTAGTAAATGAGCCACCTGCTCAGTTCCACTTTCTTGGGGAACATGACAGTAAAAGTAGGGAAGTTGCCCCCTGCAATAGTTAGAGTGAGTTGAGGATGCCACCAAGTGTCAGATTGCTCTCCACACCAGTCCATTCCTCCTAGTGGGTCAGTGAACACTCATTCAACAGTATCCTTTGGATGTTTGTCTCCACTTTTATTTATTTATAATAAAACATTCAAAGTAATTAATTACAGTCATCCATGACCCCACTTGGTCAATAGTCATAAAACTTTACAATAAAATAAAACATAATGTTTTCTGCATAACATAAAATGTCTAGAGTTTGGGTATGTGACACCCCCCTTGTGCAAAAATTGCATTGTCTCATACTGATCCAAACCCTAGTTTATGAAATCATGAAATAGGAAAAGATATGCACCATGGGCCCATGCGAGAGAGGAACCCCTAGAATTATCCCAATGTCTCGATTCCAATGGATTTGATAGTTCGTCGATCCGAGCCACATTATTCATTTTATGGCTTGTTTAAACTTGCCTCTTGGAGGCTTTGAGGGACACATGTTTAATCCTTGCCGGGGCATAGAATTTGATCTGAGTATCAGAGTTGAGTCCTATGATACCTTGCAAGTGTGTTTGGGAAGGTTCAATGTGGTAATGCTAGCCACAAGTCTACGGTTGATTAATTTCCAATGTTGACCCCCTTGTGCAAAGACTTTCTTAATAAAATAGATAATCCCTTAATGAAACTATAAACATGAATTTTAAAATAGTCACCTAGCCATAACAATAGATTCCTTACATCGCTCACTCAAGTAGGCAATGTGGATCATCTCTTTTTCCAATGGTTTCCTTTAGTATCTCATGCTTAGAATGAGGTAGCAAGTATCGTACCTATGACTCTTTTTTGTGGGAAAGTGTATGTAACTTGGTGTTTACACCAACTATTAAGGGGGTGTCTAGGGGTGGTAGGTACACAAGGGGGGTGACTAGGGGTGGTAGGTACACAAGGGATCTCCTTTATTGATACAGAGAGAACTCAATAAATAAAAATATCATGGGGTCTAGGGAATGCTTCAAACAATAAATTATAGACTTAAATGATCTCCGTCAAGAGATCGAGATCACATTTTCAACAAACATAAGGAACATTTTGGTAATTGGGAAGATCACCATTATCATTCTTCACTCACACAATAATTTCATATGCAATGAAAACAATTTAGAAAAACTTGTCAAAATAATAAGGTATAGGAAAGGATCAAGTATCTCCCTAGTCATCATATCAAGGGCCCCATAAAATTTATCCAATAACTACTCAATGTGTTGAATATTACCATTGAACTTTCATCCTTGCATTGTGATGTATACAAACTAGTTGGATCTTATTAGAATGACATTTTACGATCAAAATACATTTCATAATATAAACCAATTGAAATAATATTCACTATGTCAATTCTAAATCTAAAGTCACACTTAAACCTAAACGAAGGAAATCATATCAAAAGCCATTCAAACTCAGCCATTTGTTTTAAAAGCATGATGTTGTTTATTAGGAAACTACACACAAGATGAGACAATAAGATACAAATATATAAACATGGATATAAATCGGATAATTGAAAATCCATGTACATGAAGGCTACAAAAATCGTCCAAAATAATAAATTTTCTAGAAAACAGTGGAACATGTTTCCTACTGTACATACAATGGCAACTCGTGCCCTATACAAAATCCAACAACTCGTGCCATAGATCCAAAAAACATGGAAAATTGTATTGTAGATACTAAGTATATGGAAACTGGTGCCCAAAAGTGCCCCATCGTGGCTAATGTACATAACATGGTGTGTCAAGCATTTTACCCACCCTCATCACTCCTACGCGCATCTCCGAAATTGATCTTCCTCTTCTTGGAGCTAGTGGTATCTCGGGCCTTGTTCCATCTAGGAGTAGACTGTCTCTCCAGGCTCTAAAACAAATGATATAAGATACCATCATTTTCAAGCATTTGTAACATTTACCACATTTATAAAATGAATGTAGAATTCAAATCTTAAATAACTCACCACTGATGGGTGTGGAAGACATGAGGTAGCTATCCTCGATCTACTGAGCTTCTCAGCAATGCCACCCTACAACATTTACGACAATCATTTCATTGAAAAATAATAATTTCTTAAATTAATTTTCGTTAATGCATCAAAATATTTTCATAAATTAACTTGATTCTCACCGTGAACACCTCTGACAATGGACATGACTGGGCTTCAGGGCTAGCAGGTGGAGAAGTTGCCTGGACAACCTACTCTGATGCAGTCATGGTGGGGCTATAGATGTAGTTGCAGCAAGTACGGGTGCAACCATTGTAGATACATTGACATATGCTGGAAGATTTGTTTCCACAATAGTGGAGGGAACTGAAGAATATATGGTGGAAGAGGGCATGGTGGTATGGGGTGTAGGAGGACATCATGGACAATGAACCCCTACCGGCTATACGATAAGGGGCATTGACCCAAAAGGGCTAGGAGGGATGTTGAGGGATGGTGAATGGGAGGGAAGTCCTGGATAAAGGGAGGAGGATGGATACAAGGGAGGTTGTGGACGAAGGGAGGAAGCTAGATGGAAGGGGGGGTGTGGACGAATGGGGGAGGATGGATAGACATGGGGGTGTGGATGAATGGGGGAGGATTTATAGATAGGGGGGAGTGGAATAATAAGGGAGGATGGATGGAGGGGGGGGGGATGGACTAAGGGGGGAGTATGGACGGAGATGGGAGGATGGATGGAAGGGAGGGGGTGGATGGTGGGAGGGGTCTAGATGGAAGCGAGGGGGAGACTCATGGGAGAGGGTGGAAACATGGGAATAAATTAGGGACGTGGAACAATGCCACCTGCAAGTGTTGGTTGCCTTCGCATATACATTTGTAATATCATAGTTTAGTTGAAAAAAATCAAATTAAACCATAGTAAGTCATAACAATTAAAATTAAAAGCGTGGTTTTAACTACACATTGTACCTTTGTATATGGTGACCTGCCGATCCCTGGAGGATATGTTGGTCATCATAGCCTAGGCATACCTATGGACACCAATATGCATCCACGTTATGAACATATTAAACAAGTAATTATTTAGGCAATCAAAATATTCAAAAATATTGTACTAACTATCATCGTGTATGTCATAAATATAAATACATAAATAATTAAAAATGCCATAAGTAATAAAAATATTGTGTGAGGTACTGACAATACCTCCGTGTGAGATGCCACAATTTCAGTTGTAGGTGCCATTGTTGCATCCAGGTTGGGAGATCCTACATTCTCCCATGATGGCATCTCAGCTCTAAATAATTGTTCATTGAAATAATAGTTTAAGTCAAACACAAATACTTTAAAATTACTTTACAAATTATCAAATGATGATTGAAAACACATTAAAAAAATTTCTAACATGCTCCATATAGCAGCCCTCAATCGGGCCAGGGAAAGTGTGCCCGTAATGGGGACAAAGATGTGGCATTGTCCCCATCGAACTAGAATCCCCAGCATGGATACCACCAATCATAGGTATATCCCGACTCTATCGTGAAGGCCCTGCGCCCGAGTCTCTATCAGAATCAACTTGTCTCTCCACTGTAGTCATTGCTACAAAGGCGATTTGTCTAAGTAGTCCACATGCAACACTCCTCATCAGTGCCCCTTCGATATGATCAAGTTTGTGGGGTAACTAAGGTGGCTGGGGAGAGGGTTTGGGCTTGTGCCTAGGATCTGGTGGCCCTCTCAGTGGGTTCCTCTTGGCAGCAGGTCGATCTTGGCTAGAGATAATCCCAACACCTGGGAACTTTGTTATGTCAAAATAGTTGACATGTGTAATGTCCCTTGTTAGGAATTTTATTAAAATTGCAATTTTCCACTTTTTTCCTTGGTTCGACCTTGGACTAGTTTCGATCTCTAGGTCCCAAATTTGCCCCAAATGATCCCAAATATTCTGAGAAGGTATATGAATGATATTAGAACATAAATATGTGTTTCAGGGATGCCTTTGTACCTTTAAAACACTTATGCAAATACTCTTTCAATTCTAGTCAATGTAGGTAACTTTACTAGTGATTTCCCTTTGACTAGTATTGGTCTCTAGGTCTCAAATTGACTCCAAATGCCTTCAAATCTTCAAGGAAGGTTTATGAATGATATTAAGAATTGAATATGATGTTCAGGGATAACATATGGCCACCAAAAGACCTCTGCAAACTCTCTTAAGATTCTGGACCAAGTATGCAATTTTACTAGTAATTTGGGGTTCAAATCCCCTTGAGGTAAGTACTGAAAATGGCTTCCCAAATGCCTCCAAACCCACTCAAATTTATGAACAGAGGTATGTAATGTGTTAAGTATGTTATTAAGGTCTCATATGCACCATTAATGGTTTATTACAACTGTTCTCACCCTCTCCCATTCAACTGCAAAAATCCCCAATTCGACCCTTGGGGAAATGGCACTATTTCACCTCCCAATACAACTAAACTGAGTAAAAATGATTCAAATGCTCAAGTACAGTACATGAAACTTGTAGAAGACATCCATGGAAGTATATTGATCACAAATATATCAGAGAATCATCCATTCATTCGAAATCATCATCAATACATTGGTTCACAACAAGGTAGTGGGGAAATGGCATTGTTCTTCCATTAAAAATGAGATTTATACATTTCTACTTGGAATTTCGACCTGAAACTTTCTGGAGATGAAGAACAGAGTATTTACTTCATATTACAAAAGAAATGGGGCATTAAAAGCTCCCCCAAAGAGTACAATAGCTCACCAAAAACGCCCTCCCTCAAGGATCAAGAATATGCCATCAAAACTGGAAATGGTTGAAGGAGCGAGATGCAATAGAAGAAACCATGAGATTCCCTGTAGCTTACACCTGCAAATAAAGACTCCATTAAAGCTCCAAATGAAAGGTCTGAATGGCCTTTCCAATTGCCAACTTGGATGGGAATCTTTCACCCTCGAAATTGGCTAAGGCAAGAAACTAGTCATCCACTAGCTCTCCCTCTTCACAAATGCAATTGCAAATTCTACAAATGATCAAAAGCTGGTTTCATTCTTTGTTATTGACATTTATAAACTTCTAATGTCCTCCATGGGTCGAATTCCTTCCAAGAGACTCATGCCAACTCAACTTGGGAAGAGATTCCAAAGAATGCCACTTGTACAACAATTCCTAGTCTCCCACTTCCACCAAATCACATGTGGAAGCATCTTAGCTGCCCTAACACCCTTGAGCGCCCTCTTGGAGTCTATTTTTAGCCCTGACATGTCATATATGTCATATGTCAGCCTTCAGGTCTGATTTGTGTCATAGGTGTCATAGCATCTTCATCATTGTTGTCATAGAGCTAGGGAATCTAGCCCAAGTGTCTCACTAGCTCCAATTTGCCTCTTCCTCTTCCATGGGAGTTACTCTTCCTCTATATTTCGACCTTGGATGAGTAATGCAATGAATAATACCTTTTGGACTCCCCCAAGTATGTTACCATTCACCTTGAATTCGAATTGGTGAGAGAATGATGCCAAGTGTAGTGGGGAAATCTAGCCATATGTGGGTCCCACTTCCTCCATGTGTCTTCATGATGAAATGCCACTTTGATTTTCACTTGTATATGTTTATTTATCTCCTTTATTAAATATTTATTCCATTCTAATGTTCAAACATCATTTATTATACCCATTATGCCAAATCCCAAAGCTTCCACCCCAAACCTAGGAAACTAGTAATTTTCCTCCTTGGCAATTATTTGACCTTTAGCATCAATTTGACAAACTCTAATGAATAGGGCCAATGTGATTAGGCCATTTTGACCCAATACCAAATTTGGGACATGACAAATCCTCCCTTCCCAATATTGCTTGTCCTCAAGCAATTTTAAACATGGGTGTTGAAGAACCTGCTTTCTGTATAATTCTTGAAGTTGCCATTGAATTGCCCAACCTTGAGTCTTTGAGTTTCCATGAAGATTTTAGAGAGGAACCACCATGCTTGCTGCTGCACTACTCTGATAAAAATCACTTTATTAAGTGGGGAAATCCATATCCCATACTGCTTGTTTCCCCAAAAAATTTGAAACCAATGAGATAAAAATTATTCCAGGGTCCCATTGCTTGTATTGCACCCCAATAATTAAGAGTGCTCTCCAACCCACACCATTAGTTAAGAGGATTCCTGGATCCCATTTTCTTGTATGCATCCTTCCAAACATCATGAGTACCAAATATATATCATCAAAGTACATAACAACATAATGAAAATGTACATCAAGGATATGCTTAATCAAAGAGTCATGAAGGTGCTTATACCTCCAAGCAAGTAGACCACCATTTTCCAAGTGCATACAAGCTTCAAGTGACCAATCAAATCTGCTCCAATGACATAGGTGAGGATCCCATGTCCTATAATGCTGCTCCAAAAGGATGTGATATGCATCGAAATATTCAACCATGTATTCTTTCATCCAAGAAGTGAATGAAGAATCTCCACTAAAATCTGAACCAAATAATGAGCAGAAAAAACAAGGAGACTTCAAATGACTCAAAGAAGTCTCATCCATACATCCATGAATGTGAGAATCATAAAGATGTAACAAAGTATGTGGCTGCCAACAAAAATGTTCTCCCATCATAAATCTATTCACCCAAGTGTTGGATGAAGTTCCTCTAACATAAAATGAACCCAGTGTTGAGCAAGAAAAACCATGAGTCTTCAAGTGACTCAAATCCATATCATAGGTACATCCATGTATATGTGAATCATCATAAAGTGACAAATGATGCTGCTGCAAATGTGAATAAGAATGTGCTCCAACCATGTCATCATAAAAGTTAAATCTAGGAGTTCCATGCTCCTCATGTGGCACCATCAAAAAGAACCCTTTCACCCATACTTCATTGAGACTAATGTTGCAAAACATGGAATTGTAGGAAGTAGGAGAATGAACTAACTCACCCAAATGATCAAAAAGTGCAGAAGTTTCATCATGGGAAGGATCCATATGGGTAGTATCATGCAGCTCCTTCAAAAGTGTGAACTCTTTGTCATAGTTTGGTTCCAATGTAGAGGAATCATGCTCTTCTTTAAAAATTGCATAACCTTCATCAAGAGGCAATTCAAATTCCTCTTCCACCACATCGAGTGTTTGGATCTCTTCAAGTTCATCTTCAAACACATCAAGAACATTCAAATTTTCACATTTCTCATGATCCACCATGTCATGAGAATCCTCCAAACAATCTACCATTTGACAATCTGAAACATTGGAGGAAAAACAAGTATCTTGCAACTTTTCAAGAAGTTGCTCATTTTGAATTGTGAGCTTATGAATATCCTCATTATTCTTCAAGTATGCATCATGTAACAATTCATTAAGCTCAAACAAATGGTTTCTATCAAAAAGCAAAGACATGAAATTACCTTTGATGTGGCACATTGCTCTTTGAATCTTCTCCATGTCTTCAAGGAAGGATGTTTCCTCCAATGAAGTAGCTCTCCAACAAGAATTTGACACCAATGCTTGAATGTCATGGAGAATGCTGAGGGACTCTTGGATCTTCTTTTCATTCATCTTTAAGGACCCTTCAAGAAAATGAGGCTCTTGCAAATGAACCTCCTCATCTTCTTCATTTTTTCTTGGACCAACTTCATGAAGCTCAAGTGGTGATGGGGAAGTTGATCTTGGTTCTTCTTCAACTGCTGCAAGGTCTTCATTATCATGCTTAATGGAACTTGGGCTTGCAGCAACATTTTCAAAAGTGATCTCTATGTCACCAACATAGAGGTGTGAGCACCCATCAATAGGTACTCCTTCATAGTTTAAGCATCCATCAGTAGATGCTCTTTGGTTCATGTCTAAGCTAGAAGGTGTCTCGAAATGATCTTCCATATTTTCAATAGAATATTCTTCACTATCTTGTGATGTCTCTTCCTTTTGCTCCTTCAAGCAAGCTGTTGCATTTTGCCCCTTGGTTTCCTTAAAATCAATAATTTTTTCCACAAGTTCGATAGAAAACAATTCGAATCCTTCCTTAATTTGCTTGGTCATATCTTCAAATATTGTTTTCATAATTTTTATATGCTCCTCACCATCATATGAGGCTCCCTTTTCATCCCTAGTCATAGTTCCCTCAAAAAATTTGCTCTTCTTCTCCTACTTTTTTTTTTCCTCTTCAACAAAAGCACTTTTGGTTTCAATATATAATGGTGGTACCTAAATTCTTTTCCTCATAGATATTATACCACATCAGGTGCCAAGATCATGCTCTGATACCACTGTAATGTCCCTTGTTAGGAATTTTATTAAAATTGCAATTTTCCACTTTTTTCCTTGGTTCGACCTTGGACTAGTTTCGATCTCTAGGTCCCAAATTTGCCCCAAATGATCCCAAATATTCTGAGAAGGTATATGAATGATATTAGAACATAAATATGTGTTTCAGGGATGCCTTTGTACCTTTAAAACACTTATGCAAATACTCTTTCAATTCTAGTCAATGTAGGTAACTTTACTAGTGATTTCCCTTTGACTAGTATTGGTCTCTAGGTCTCAAATTGACTCCAAATGCCTTCAAATCTTCAAGGAAGGTTTATGAATGATATTAAGAATTGAATATGATGTTCAGGGATAACATATGGCCACCAAAAGACCTCTGCAAACTCTCTTAAGATTCTGGACCAAGTATGCAATTTTACTAGTAATTTGGGGTTCAAATCCCCTTGAGGTAAGTACTGAAAATGGCTTCCCAAATGCCTCCAAACCCACTCAAATTTATGAACAGAGGTATGTAATGTGTTAAGTATGTTATTAAGGTCTCATATGCACCATTAATGGTTTATTACAACTGTTCTCACCCTCTCCCATTCAACTGCAAAAATCCCCAATTCGACCCTTGGGGAAATGGCACTATTTCACCTCCCAATACAACTAAACTGAGTAAAAATGATTCAAATGCTCAAGTACAGTACATGAAACTTGTAGAAGACATCCATGGAAGTATATTGATCACAAATATATCAGAGAATCATCCATTCATTCGAAATCATCATCAATACATTGGTTCACAACAAGGTAGTGGGGAAATGGCATTGTTCTTCCATTAAAAATGAGATTTATACATTTCTACTTGGAATTTCGACCTGAAACTTTCTGGAGATGAAGAACAGAGTATTTACTTCATATTACAAAAGAAATGGGGCATTAAAAGCTCCCCCAAAGAGTACAATAGCTCACCAAAAACGCCCTCCCTCAAGGATCAAGAATATGCCATCAAAACTGGAAATGGTTGAAGGAGCGAGATGCAATAGAAGAAACCATGAGATTCCCTGTAGCTTACACCTGCAAATAAAGACTCCATTAAAGCTCCAAATGAAAGGTCTGAATGGCCTTTCCAATTGCCAACTTGGATGGGAATCTTTCACCCTCGAAATTGGCTAAGGCAAGAAACTAGTCATCCACTAGCTCTCCCTCTTCACAAATGCAATTGCAAATTCTACAAATGATCAAAAGCTGGTTTCATTCTTTGTTATTGACATTTATAAACTTCTAATGTCCTCCATGGGTCGAATTCCTTCCAAGAGACTCATGCCAACTCAACTTGGGAAGAGATTCCAAAGAATGCCACTTGTACAACAATTCCTAGTCTCCCACTTCCACCAAATCACATGTGGAAGCATCTTAGCTGCCCTAACACCCTTGAGCGCCCTCTTGGAGTCTATTTTTAGCCCTGACATGTCATATATGTCATATGTCAGCCTTCAGGTCTGATTTGTGTCATAGGTGTCATAGCATCTTCATCATTGTTGTCATAGAGCTAGGGAATCTAGCCCAAGTGTCTCACTAGCTCCAATTTGCCTCTTCCTCTTCCATGGGAGTTACTCTTCCTCTATATTTCGACCTTGGATGAGTAATGCAATGAATAATACCTTTTGGACTCCCCCAAGTATGTTACCATTCACCTTGAATTCGAATTGGTGAGAGAATGATGCCAAGTGTAGTGGGGAAATCTAGCCATATGTGGGTCCCACTTCCTCCATGTGTCTTCATGATGAAATGCCACTTTGATTTTCACTTGTATATGTTTATTTATCTCCTTTATTAAATATTTATTCCATTCTAATGTTCAAACATCATTTATTATACCCATTATGCCAAATCCCAAAGCTTCCACCCCAAACCTAGGAAACTAGTAATTTTCCTCCTTGGCAATTATTTGACCTTTAGCATCAATTTGACAAACTCTAATGAATAGGGCCAATGTGATTAGGCCATTTTGACCCAATACCAAATTTGGGACATGACAACATGTAAGCCGAGCGCAAACTCATCCCACAGTTGTCGAAGGAAGTACTGTGGGATGAGTTTGCATCCAATTGTCCCTCCATGGTTGGAAATGACACCAATCCATCCAAGCATGTGGATTTATAATGTCTGGTGGTTGTTTTGTTCTTGGATTGGTGAACATACTATATAATTGGGCCTTTGTAATATTCAATGCTTTTATTTCCTCCTTGGAAATGCCAGTGGAATAATACTCCTGCATCCTAGCTTTATATTCGATCATGTTAGTCAATTGGTGATGTGCATGGGTGAGGGAGTCAATTGAGCTCTCAATTGTGGCGGCAAGGGACACTTGAGATTGTTCCTCTGTGATTCTTAGTTCTCAAGTTTGCACTCTCATTTCATTTAAGTAATGGTTCAAGTCGTCTTGGTTGAAATTTTTTTGGGGGTTTTGATTTTCTTGAGTGTTTTCATTGGTTCCAATATTTGTGTTTTCTTGTGTTTCACCGGACTCCATGCTAACATTTTGTTCATTCATTATATAGGTTTAGACTCTGCAATTGAAGATTTTTCTATTTTTTTACTAATTTGGGAATTATTAAAAATTTAATAAACAAAAAAAATCAATAAAATGACAAAAAACAATGATCTTACCTATCCAATGCAATTGATGATCATTCGGTGGATGGATTGAGGGAGTTTTTGAGTGTAATAGGTGAGTGTAGTGGTCTCTTACTCTGCGTACGCATCGGGTGAGTGAGGCTTGGCCGATTGGAAGAAAATAGTATGTGTTCTGCCATGTTTTTTTTTAAATTTTGCTTAACAGGTGCCTGTGCGTGCTTTTGGGCGCATACACACTAGAAACACACACACACCTCGGTTCGGTACCAAAACTAATGGCGCATGCACGCTTCCTTAGGTGCGTGTGCGCCTTCATTTTTTCCCCGCTAGCACGGCTCCGTTGCAATAGATTTGGGGAGCATCTTTGTGTGCCCACCCACGAGTGAATCTATCCTTAGTCATTATGCAAGTGAGAAATATAGATATGAAGATGGGCCATATATGCTAGTTGTTAAATTTTTTCGGAGAACACACCCTCTAATATGAGTAGGGAGATACATGAACTCCCCCAACCATATCAACTTGTTCCCACTAGTCATCAAAAATATATGACATGTAAAATTATTGAATTTGTAGGGACTTCTTCCTCCTATGTAGACCACTGATAAATTTCCAATAATAACACTTAGAATCTTAAAGCATGAGAAACCTCCTAAGCTAGGTGGTCATGGATAGGATTCCACTACCACGGATGCATAATTGATTAGTACATGTTGGTAACCAATCCCCAATGATCATGACAATCCTTCACCTGCATGTTTTTCCCTAGAATAACTTTATGAAACTTTGTTAATGTGTGTTGCTATGTCATAAAAAAATTATTGCCACTACTCACATCACTTAAATCGTGTATTTTATAATCACTTTTTTGAAAGTCTAGCATTATTAAGCATTAAAATAGATCTTAAGCTCAAGCTATTCCATTATATTTTATTTTACTAAATTATCCTAGTGGGTCAACATAAGGATGCATTCATTCATAATGGATGTTAAACTTGATCTCAAATTACATCTAAGAGAAACATGGACATATACATAGTAATAGCCATTGTTACTTAGTGAAATAAAGGTCGTTAGTATTTTTTTCAACACAGAGGAGTACCCTTAGTTATGGTATTTGAGCAAAAGTGTTTAATTTTTAAGTCTTAATCAACCATTATAATGCTCCAAGAGTTTTCATGCTAGGATAATCCATTTTACATTTGGCAACTTTTGAATAGTTTTCATCTAATCTAAGTTATGTGATTCCAATTTTTTATATTATTATGAAATCCTTCTTGATTTTGATTAAATATTTACTATGCTTTCATAATAAAGCACTCTTTGCAATTAGTGTAAAAATCAAAACTGCATTAAATCCTAATTAGTCTAAATATATTTAAACTACCATGTTACCATGTTATTTATTTAAAATAAGTTAAAGTGTGTTGAAAAGTATGTTAAAGTGTTTTGAAAATATTTAAAATTTTAAGTACATTGAATTTTACTTTCACTTAGGTTATTATTAAATAAATTAAACATATGAATAGAAAATAATTCATAATGAAAAAAATTATAATTAAATAAGAGATTGAAAAAAATATAAAATTAAATTTACGAAAACAATTTTTTTTTATATAGATATAATTATAAATAAAAATTATTAACAAATATAAAAAAGAAAAATAAAATAAAAGAGAAGTATCTTAAAATTAGCTTAGTTATTTAACTTGTGGCGAGTAAATGTTCATATGTACAACAAATTAAGTGTCAAGAATACTTAGTTATTTATAACTAGTACAATCACTTAACTTGTGGTCGGTGAATACGATAGGTTACTTGTTCTCCATGCTTAGTTTTAACTTGTAATCACATGTTGTCTATTCCTTAGCTATTGTTACTTTAGTTAAAATAATGAGTTATCTGCCACTACCTATTATGGATGCATGAAGTATGAGTTATCCATGCCTCAACTATTTCTTCTTTTATATAATTATTTATTTTGAATTTTGAATGATGTCCATAAAATCAATGGATACTATACTTGTTCCATCCTCTTTTAATCTAGAAAAAACATAAATAGTAGTCCACCCTAAATTCTAAGATATAAACACTTATATATATATATATATATATATTCCCAAGGAAAAAAGATTTATATATTATCATCAAAAAGAGTCATAATTACATATACATGCTATCGTATAGCCTTCGTAACAGTGCAATGCAAGTTGTTCGAGTGTCAAGACCTTCACTGTAATACTACAGTGAGCAAAAAACTGCTTCATAGTATCGTATTGTTCATCAATAGTTGTACAATTGCAAAGACCAAAAAATGAGTCCAATGAGTGCCCTGAAGTTTGTATTTGAAAAAGTTATATCATGCTGGAAGAGGTGTGATTATAGTTTCTGTGAAAGGTCTATGAAAGAACTCATAGACTTCATCCTCCTTGGTTTCCACAACTTTCCAAGTTCCGAACTCCATGGTCAATCCTTGCTTGGACAGTCGATCAGCAGTAGAGTTTTCTTTCCCTATACACGTGTCGACATGTGATAGAGTCAAAATTGGATATGATTCTGCATACTTCTTCAAAAAGAGTAACAAGTGAGACTGTTCTACAGTGGTGGGTCTTGTTCACCCAGTTTATCACTATCAGAGAATCACCAAAGATTTGAAGCTTTTTGCAGTTTTTCTCCAGGGCAAAACACAACAAAAGTTTTAATGTGAGGAGTTCTGCAAAGTTGTTTGTGCCTATTCCTAGGCCCATTTGGATCTAGAAATGGTGGGTTTGTGAGAGGAAGAGTGTGGCTCCCCCACCAAAGAGGTGTTCTTGTGAGGCACCGTCGAAGTATGCCCAAGGAATTGATGTATCAATATGTTCTTCTAAGATGACACAGGTGGCGGGAGAGGAATTTTGCTATGGGAAAAAGGAGAGGATGTATAATCCATTTTTTGCAGTTATTTCTAGAAGAGAGGATTTTCCTAGAAAGATGTTAGCATTTCGGGCTATCCAGATGCCCCAGATATGAATGAGAGGGAGTGCTTTGATGTGTGCATTTTTTGTTGAGGACAACCAAGTGTTTCAGGCAGTTTCTATGGATTGTCCTGTCCAAATGAGATGGTGGTTTAAAAAAGAGCGGGTGTGTGACCATACTTGTAGGGAGAAGGGGCAGAAGAGGAAGAGATGTATGGGGGTTTCCTCATTGTTTTTACACAATGGACACCATCCAGGTCCTGCCAACTGATGGTTCTTCATTCTATTCCATGTGGGGATTCTGTTTTCCAAAACACACCACATGAAAATTTTAGCCTTTAGTGGACATTTTAATTTCCAGATTCCAATTTGCCACCATTTGGGGGTCAGTGGAAAAGCTACAGAGCTGAGGTGTTGATATCTAGTTTTGGGGGTGTAGCAGCCGTGTGCATTTAGGTCCCAAATGAGTTCATCCGGTGAGTCTGTGAGTCTGATATGTGAGGCCCGAAGTGTGGCTGTGTAACTATTCCAAACGGTCGTCCACTCTGAAGGTATCTCTAGATCTTCAAGGCTCTTCCAACCCTGATTCCAGAAGTTTGTCAAAGATGGATCAACTATCGGATCAAGGTGGAAGTATCCCGAGTCATTTAGTAGCTGAATTAGCTGTGGTGGTAGAGTGTGTTGGAGTTGGTTGCCTGTCCATGGGTCAGCTCCAATTCTGACTTGTGTTCAATTACCTACTTTCCAAGTGAGGCCACTAAGGATAAGTGGGAGGTAATTGCAAATTGCTTTCCAAATGATGGACCCTGAAGTGCAGTTGATCTGTGCTGAGTTCTTGATCCAATCCCAAATGGTTAGTGGAGCAATGTATTTGGAGGAAACCACTGTTTCCCAAAGACTTTTGGTTGTAATTAATTTCCAGTTGGATTTTGTTGCAAGAGCTTTTGCAAAGAGAGTTAAATTTTTGAGCCCCCATCCTCCTTGGGATTTTGGCCATGCTATCTGATCCCATTTTACCCATGGAGTGACTTTTTGTTCCTTTTTTCCTGTCCAGAGAAACCATGAGTAGAGTTTCCTTGTTTTTTCCAAGGTGGCTTTTGGAATCCATGCCAGGGCCATCCAATACACAGGGATAGCTTCGAGTACAGATTTGATTAGAATTAGGCATCCTGATCTTGAAAGACATCTGTTGCTCCAGATATTTAATCTGCTTTCCAATTTTGCAGTTAGCCAGAACCAATCTTCTTTTTTGTAGTTGTTTGGATTCAACTTAAAACCCAAGTATTTGAGGCCAGCATCCATAGAGGAGGAAACAAAGGGAAAGGAAACCTAGAGTCTGTTGATGGCTTCTGTTTCCAGGTTGAAAGTGGTGATGGTGGATTTTTGTTCATTGAGTTTCATACCCATGGCTCCGCAGAAAAGTTTTAGAATTTCTGAAAGTGTCTCATCTTCCTTGTGAGAACCATTACAGAAAATTAGGATATCATCTACAAAGAGTAGATGAGTGATATTGAGATTCTTAGCGATTTTGATTCCTTTGAAGGCCCCTTTGCTTTTGGCATCTAGGATGGCTCTACTCAGACCTTCGGCCACTAGAAGGAAGAGGAGTGGTGAAAGCGGGCATCCTTGCCTCAGACCTCTTTCTAAATGGAAGAAAGGTGTAGGGGATCCATTGATTAGGACTGAAAATGATGCAGTGGTGATGCAGGAAAAGATCCATTTGATAAAAGGATAGTTGAAGCCAAGGTGTGTGAGCGAAAGTCTAAGGTAGAGCCAACTTACCCTGTCGAAAACCTCTGAAAGGTCAATTTTGAGAATGGCCCCTTTGGCTTTCTTGACCTTGAGGCTGTGCATGCCTTCCCGAGCAACTCCAATTTCCTCATGTATTTGTCTATTCTCTAGAAAGCCAAATTGCTCATGTGAGATAATTTTTGAGAGGACCTTCTTGAATCTTTGAGCTATCACCTTTGCGATCACTTTGTAAGTGATGTTGCAGAGTGATATTGGTCTGTAGTCTTCTAGACTGAGAGAGTTCTCTTTTTTAGGGATGAGTGCAATGAACGTCGAATTTCATGGTGGGTGTATGTGTCCATTCATCCGTGATTCTTCCACAAGATGGAGTAGGTCTGGCCCAATGATGTCATAGGCTTCCAGAAAGAATTCGATGGTCCACCCTTCCCATCCCAGGATTTTGTCTTTTTGGAAGCTATGAAGTGTTGCTTTAAGCTCTTCTTCTGTGACTTCTTTGAAGATCTATGAGTTGTCCTCGCTAGAGATGCCTGTGGGGAAGAGGCTAGAGATCTTAATAACTTCTGCTATAGTGACCTGTTATTCTACTTTAAAAAGTCCTGCAAAGAAAGTAGAGCTGGTCTCGGCCAGGTCTTCGAAGGTAGAGACCCTTTCATTCCCGTTGTTCTTCAGTTCCCAAATTGTATTGTTTTTTTTTCTCCCCTTTGCATAGGCTTGGAAGAATTTGGTGTTTTCATCCCCACTTGTCATCCAAGTTACTCTGCTCTTCAGTCTCCAAATTTCCTCTCTTTATTTTAGAAGTTTGGTTCTGCTAGATTCAAGAGATAACAATTTTTCCTTATCCTCTTGGTTTAGGAATCCTCCCCCTCACTTTTTTGGAGCTTCGCTAGCTCGACTTCAATCTGGAGGATAGCTTGTTCGTCCACCAATTTTTTCTCTTTTTCCTAGACCTTTAGGAGTTCCTTTATTTTTGAGAGATTCTGTGCGAAATGAGAGCTCGCATGGGTGCCTGTGTTCTCCACAAAATGGGTCCAGTTGTTGTGAATGAGTTCAAGAACTGCTACTTCTTTGAGCCAGGATTCACAAAATTTGAAGTGGCTTGGATGTTTGTTGGCGTTCTTGAGGATTTCTAAGCAGATGGGAAGGTGGTCGGAGTCTCCACCAGAGTCTACCCAATGTTTGAATTAAAAATCACAATCCAGGAGGTCTTCATCCAGGAGGAATCTGTCAAGTGTCTTGGCAATCCTTTCATCCCCAAGTCTTTTGTTCGTCCATGTTGGTAAGAATTTTAAGGGGTCAAGATCCACCATCTTGAGATTCTGGAGTAAGTTGGTGAAGAAGTTTTCCAAAGAATCTAATCTTGCTCTTGGTCCCCAAACTTCATGTGAGCCCAAAGTAAAGTTAAGGTCTCCACCAATTACAATATTTTTTGTTCCTAACAGAGGAGAGTTTTGGATGGTCTCCCAGAAATCAAGTCTGTCAGAGTAAGGTCCATAGATGTTGATGATATTTAGGGAGAGGGCAGCCTCTGCCCAGAGAACCTGTACATCCATGCCAAAAGTGGCACCCCAAGAATTTGTGAGCTTTATAGAGAACTGATTCGATCCAATTGCTAGTCCACCTGAATTCCCTCTTGCACTTTGGGCGAGGAAAGAGGAGGTGGGTGAGATAGAATGTAGGGTGGAAGAAACATCAATTTCGTTGCCAAAAGTTTCTTGTAGAAGGATTACATCTGGTTTGAGGATCAGGAGCATCCTCTTGAGGGAAATTTTTTTCCGTGTACTTGCCAAACCCTTGCAATTGAAAGAGAGGAGCTTCATCGGGAAACCCCTGTAGGGGCTTTGGCTCTAAGTGCCCCAATGATTGTTTTCTGTTTTCCATTTGCCAGATCTTGCAATGCTTTTTGTTGGGGAAGGGAAAGGTGTGAGGGTCGGCCTTTTCCTTTTTTCCCTGTGGGAAGGTTTGGGTTTTGTCCTAAACCAGAGTTGAGGGGAGGGTTTGGAAGGGTTGGGATATCTCTGGATCTAAGGTGGAAGCACATGGTGGAGGAAGTGTCTGAGGTATTTGGTGAGGAGGGTAGAGTTGGGGAGATGGGGGTGTGCCCTGGAGATGAAGGTGTGGTCTCAGGGAGGGGGACAAACGCTGCTGGGTGTGAAAGGGAGTGAGGAGGGTCCGAGTTTGTGAGGGGAGTAGATTTGTTAAAATGCAAAGACTCTAAATGAGCGTTCAAGATAGGGAGAAGTACCTGGGGAGGTATGGACTCGTGGAGAAGAGTAGTCCTGAGCTGGTGCTATGGAGAACTAGTGCACAGAAGTAGGTGGCAGTTGAAGTAGCTTTGGTTGAGCATCTGTGTGTTCTGCAGTAGGTATAGTGGAAGCCCTTTTGATTTCCTGAGTCAGTTTATCCTGCGCCATCCACTGTTTGCGTCTAGGATCCTTGGAGAGTCCTAAAGTACAGTTGCGTGCAATATGTCCTATTTCGTGGCAGCGGTGGCAATGGAAGGGGATTCCTTTATAATCAAGAATCTTCTTTCTAGTGGTTGAACCCCGAAGTAATTGATGTGAGCTCGGAGTTCTGTCCTAGTATTGAGAGAGACCAATATTCTTGCAACCTTTCGGATCCGAGTCTGTTGATAGGATAGGCCAGCCTTCAGGAAGACCCTCAAGGTGTTCCCGAGGTCTCGCAGAGAGGTTGGGTTCCAAAATTCCCAAGGCAGACCAGGCAATCTAACCCAAATGGGAATGGTATCAAGTTTTTCACTTTCAGCGTCGAAGAGGGGCATCTAGTATTTAAGCATGATGGGTATAGACCCGAAGCTCCAATTATGTTTTAGTATCAAGTCCGCATCTTTGGGGTTTTTGAAGAAAAACCCAAACCAGCCTTTGGAGAGTGCACCGATTTCGAACCCAGGTATCCAATTCTTCAGGAGTGGGGTTGCGGCCACGAAATTTTCCTACTAGGGTTTGTTCTACCATGGGTCCTGCTTCTTCAATCAAAATGTTTACGCCACAAACAAGATTTAAAGCGCTTCCTGTCGGAGAAAGACAATTGTTTTTCCTTTTTTTGTTGGAAGGGAAACTTTCATTGCTTTCGCCCGCCACAAACCCTATTCGGTTATCTCTGCTGTGATTGTCCGAATCAGTTGTGGGTGGGGAGCTGTGGGAATTCTCTCTGTGAAGAAGGGATTCAATAAATCCCTTAGTAATTTGTGTTTTTGCGCAGTCCGTCGAAACTTTAGTAGGCTGTAGTGATTGTTCAGGGTGGGTTCCGAGCCAGCCTGCTTCCAGCGTATCCAAATTGGCTAGCCATGATTGTTCTAGCGATGGGACGGAGGTCTGTAGATGGGAAGAAACAAGGTCCGGGAGAAGGAAATTTGAGTTAGATGAAGGGAGGAAGGGTTCCGTTGTGAAGAAAGAAAGGGAGGGTGAGTGGGAGGTGGTGCAGTGTTCTTGAGGCGGAGGAGAGACTGCTAGCGGTGACCGTGGGAGTTGTGTATCGGGGGAAGGGAAGGTTGTTGTGGGGGGAGACAGAACCCTAGCATCCATTTTTGTGGGGGAGGGATGACAGGTTCCAGCTGTCAGTGAAGAGGGATGAACAATGGTAATAGTGAAAGGAGCAGATGGCGATGAGGTGAAGATGGAGACGTGTTGTTGCGGGTCATCCAAAAAGTCCAACAGCTCTTCCGCAGATTCCATGTGACCGAGTTAGTGAACGGGAGTAGGGAGGGGATAGGTCAAAACAAGAGAAGAGAGGGTTCGGGTGTTGTAGGAAAAACCCCATAGGGTTAACAGAGCAGTGAGAAGAATCCATCCCAAAACCTTCGCGGCTATCTGACTCCGAGCCTTCGCTCCATCGCTCCCTTTTATATATATATATATATATATATATATATATATATATATTACAATAAATATTAATAATACACTTGTTTTTTCATCTTATTCCCATCTAAAAAAATAGCCTAATTCACCTACAGATATAAACATTTATAACATAATTAAAAAAATTAACCAAAAACATAAGGATCTCGAGAATCAAGCTTTGCTCAGCTCAAGACAAGAAATCTTACTTTGACACAACCAAATGATCCATACAAAGACTAACCTTCTAGCACGTGGTCCAGATATTTTGAAATATACCTTGTTATGATTGTTGAAATATAGCTTGTTATGATTGTTAAATGACTAGAGGATTTATCGATTAATCATGCGTTCAACCGATCAGTCATTCTACATGGTGTGGCGAGCTTTATTAAATATCTTTGGGATGGGTCATATTCAATTTCAGTCTAGATTGGGTTGACAAGTATTTTGACATATCTATCAGGCTCATTATGGAACTTTGAATTCTCATCGATTATGATGAGCTACAAGCATTGCAACACGGCCGTGAGCTTTCATACAGTGACGGCACATGGCCATAAGCTACGTACTGTTAAGGCTGATGGCCGAAGTTTTATATTTTAGAATATGGCTTTACTATGCCTGATGGCCGCCGCAATTACTGCTGCAACACGCCTTCATAGAGACGGATGATACATTCCATTATGACAGCTTGCAGAAATGGACTAATTATGGATTTGAGGTTTCCATGTGATAAAGATAATGTCCTTTATTCTTTCACGTGGAGGCTGTTGTCCAGGGTAAACATTATTTAGTTTGCTGTAATTTATGCAGTTGTAGTGGACTTGTTGATGGTTGTTGGATCTTAAGATTCAATATTAATAGACTTACTACAATCGCATTAAATAAGTTATAGCAAGCTGAATAATGTTTGCCATTGTGAAAAAAATCATAGTCTAGTTTTACCTATTGTAGAAAGTCAAAAGTTTACAATAATGATAGTGATTACAACCACCGAATTGCACAAATCGCATCAACAGACTGGGCCGGTCTTCTATTTCAGTAAAACAAACTATAAAGGAAGAAATAATATAAGATTTCAGCATGTCCCGCCTCCTTTCATTTTGCATTTGATTTAAGCTGATGTATGGCCACATTTTCTGCTATGCTTACATAGCCCATGAACCTTCAAGAACGTACGTGGCTTGCCACTGAAAGCCCAATGTTATACGCCAACAGCTCAGTTATTTGAAGAACCTGCTCATCAATCTTTGTCTTATAATTGTTCACTGACACGCCTTCATATTATGCCACCTATTTAACCAAAGCCTATCTTTATGAACGTACATCTTGCTCTATTAAAAGTAACCACCCGTCCCTCTCAAGAATTTGGTTCACATACATTTTGGTTCATTCAAAGTACACCTCCCTTCCCTGCAGCAAGAAAGTGATATTTCAGCCAAAGTTAGGGTTTGATGTCACAGCAAGTGGCAAGGCTTGCACGCTTCTTCCAAATTGAATGCTAAAGTTTAAAATGTTATTCTTTCAGTGGCATTCTTTGAATTCAAAGAACGAACACGAGTGCTAATTGGTAACAAATTTAATGGTTATATATGATTCATCGAGTCAAAGGTTCTCGACATATCATACTATGAGATCGAATTAGTTTTGCCCACGCTTGTTGTATATATATATATTCTTGTCAATCAACCACCATGTCTCCCACAAGGGATATGAAGTCTAAGATAAAAAGGGATATGAAGTCTAAGATAAAAGGTTCACATATATGCAATTTGAGTATAATTAAGAAGTTGTTTTGAAGATTGGTAGATTATGAGTTTTGTATATGTCATACAATTGGTAGTTAGTTTTATGTTTTTTCAATTTTTTTATGCATGTATGTGGGTTGTAGTATTATATGTTTGTTTGTTAGCCTTGAGATGAATGTTTACTTTCATTTCATTGATTTTTTTGTCATGTTATGTTCAATGTTTATGTTTGGTTTGAGTTATTAATTGGAGTAGATGATTCCCTTTACATCTCTTTTGTATTTAAATATAAAAAATCACACTTAATATTTTGATTTCATGTTGGGAAAGGAACATTATTTCCCATCAATTTGAAATTTTGTTAAGTTGTTCAAAATGATATTCTTCTTTCATTTTTCTTAGCTTAAATTTTTCATTTTAAAGTTTTCCAAAACTTTGTGGGAGCTAGGATTTCCCCCACTCCTGCTCCTTCATGGTTTTATATTAGTTTTGCATTTTTTTATTTGTCATCCTAAAAAGAGCAAAAACTTTAGACTATGTAACTAGCCACTTTCCTTTTGTGCTTTTATAAGTTTTCAATGGGCTTGTTAGGACTTCATTAGGAAGAAAATCTATGAACACGTAGTTTAAGAAAAAATAATTTTATTTTCTCTTATTCTTTGGATTTGATTTTGGAAAATAGTCTATTGTTTTCTCCACTTTCATATCTACATGTAAAAGATTGCTTTCATTATGACACTTTGGAAATGAGAAAAAAATTCACTCTATCTCCTCGCACCCCAAATCTACTATATTAGAACATGTAGATTTACTTCCATTTTTGTCTTTGACTTTTACTTTATGATCAAAGTAAAATTGAACCCTTCTAATGTAAATGGAATCTATGATTCACTTTGGAAGGTTGAGACATTGTTTTCATTTGTCAAATTTATTTCTCATTTAGTTCACTAACCTCATATTTGGTTTTGAGGTTCAAAGAGTTATTGCATAAATCATTAGCACATTACACAATAATTTACTACATGCATTGCACAATTTATCATTCTCCAAGTAGTGCACCTTTCATTTCATCTTCATAAATTATTTTATGATTATTGTATTTCCTTTTCAACACTTACACTTAGATTAGGTTTCATTTTTGGTTCATAGAATAAACCCTACTTTCCAACAAGAAAACATTAATGTATAAAGAAACAATGACCAATCCGTTTGAAACAAAAAGGTCATCATATGTAAAAATCAAGATCATAGAGAAAGGAACCAATACATATCCAGTTGATATGTAAAAAATAAGAAATATGTTTATATTGAAATGGTATAACATACATATCACTAGGAGTAAAAAAAGGTGAATTTTCTGAGACAAAATATACAATGACACCTTATCATCATCATAATTATAATAGTCATTGTACGATTCAACAAGCTAACCAAAGATGATATCAATATGAAATGCCGAGTGATAATCTTAGCATAACAAAGGGATGCTCATTGTAGAATCTTATCATCCCCTAAATTATAAAATCTGTCACTACATACTACCACAGAAAATTGAATTAGGGTGGTTTGATCCCTTCGCATAATGACAATTCTTCTAATGTCTTCAAGCATCGGAACTTCAAGAATAAAGAATAATGAGAAGGCATTGCAAGGTGTAATAAAGACATATCATACTCCATAAAATGTTTTGAGGAAAAAGCATCCTCCAAGGGAGAGGAAATGTAATTGCAATACTCTGAAATGTTGTCCCCCAAAAGTGATTAATTTTTTTTATTATATGTTTGGACATATAAGAAATATGCATAATAATTTATTATGTACTTGGACATATGTCATGTTAAATTAAAAGTTACCTTCTGACTTAATCTATGTGGGAAAACCTGAAAGAAGAGAGGTCCCAGTCTCTATAAGGATTATATGATTAAAAAAAATAACAATAATATATAAATAAAACTTTAGTAAACATAAATTCTAGAAAACTAAAAATACACACTCTAAAAAACATAACTGACATGATAGGTGTCATCGTCCTAAAACCATACCACCAAATACAAAAAGACTCAGAAAAAGAGAAATGGGACTATTGGACTTCTAAAAAATAATACCACCCACAAGAGAAGAGGGAGAGAGGAAGATGTTAGTTGATTGGTATTTCGAAATAGATAACCCAAGTCTAAGTTTAACCTAGTTCACAAATATCTATGGCCATAGAGTGAGTAAGAGCACTGGAAGTGCTGAGGTAGGAGTACTATCAATATTGTGCTTTTGGCAGGAGTATTTCCATCACTGTGTTATGGAAGAAAGATTTCCTGTGAATTCTAAACCAACAAAAGAACTAGAAAAATTAATTCCTGGGCAACTAGGTAATAGAGATATAGAATCTCTGAGTTGAAGTTGTGAGTACTTGAACAGTGCGAGGTGGGGCTTGGTGGCTATATCTGCTAGGTACTAAAAACTATAACTAAATATGAAACTTAATTATCCTTGAGAAGTTGATAATCTGGATCTTAGAAAGACGAGGATCTAGATCAAGGGTGGCAATGTGAAAATAGAGAGCTTATTTGTTTTATACAAGAGTTGTTGCACAAGGGAAATTTGAAGACAAAAAGATAGATTAGTAAGTTTTCTTGGTTCTATGGTATACATTGAATGTATATTTTATTGAATATAGGAATTTGGTTTCTATGAATATTTAAGTAAGTTCTGAAAATATTTAAATAAATTCGGAGAGTTATTGTTACTATTCATGTGAAGAATGCTCCATTCATCTACAAGGAACATGGTATTTTTTATAACCAAATATAGTTATTAATTATCTTGGAAGGGAAGTGAAATTTTTTCATTAAATTAAATATTGAAGGTAGTGAGAGATTTTCTAAAAACTTATACTCTCTTAGATAATAAGTTTATTATAAGTTTATTGATTGAATATGCATGGTTTGTAATATAGTATTTCAATCAAAATATTATTACTAAATCATTAGAGTTATCTTCCGTCAATATACATGATTGAACTCATATGTATGGTAGGTTGCAATGGCAACACTATGGCTAGTAAATATTATTTACATGTCATTATTTTTATCAAGCAAGTCAAGAAAAACCTCTTATCATGTAAAATGAAGAAATACAATTGTGAAAATATATCCATGCATTAATTACTAAGAGTTGCATTATATATTAAGAGTAGGGATAAAATTACTTTAGTAAACAAGTAAAAATAGCAGCAAAGCTGCTTATACCTGCCCTTTGAAAATAGTTTATAAGTTATTTAATTAATAATCGTATATAGTCCAAAAGTAAAAGTTAAGATGGAAACAGTTATGATTATTTTGTATTATAAGGAGTTAGTTGGGCAGTGCTTAAAGGATATATGAATTAGTAGATCAGTATTAGTGGGTTAGTAGCCTCAATGATGGATAACTATTTTCCATCATATTCTTCCATGTTTGACTAACATCAACCATAGCAGTTAAGGATTTAATGACTTAGTATTTAATGCACATTAATATTGGTTAGGGGGCTAGTCAAACTAACAAATATGCATCATGTATAAACATTTACAAGTCTACATTTTTAGTTTTTAATTCACGTGTTTTTATGTTTTTAGTTTACATCATTTTTAAGTTTTTAATTTGTATGATTTTAGTTAATCAATGTAATAAATAACTATTTTTGTGACTAATATAAATAATTATATCCAAACATAAAAAATAACAATTTTTTTTAAATCATTCAAACATTTATGAATAACATATGAAGTATAAAAGAATAAAATGAAATATATGCTACCAAATTGCCTAAACATCAATTTACTCAATTCCTAAACACTAATTTACTCAATTTATAGATATAAGGGTTATATTATTGTTAAAAGGGATGTCCATCAAATTGCCTAAACACCAATTTACTCAATTCCTAAACACCAATTTACTCAATTGATAGATATAAGGGTATATATATAAGGGCTATATTATTGTTAAAAAAAGATGTCCACATAATGTGTAATTAAACAAATAAGATTTATTCTTCTATTCTAATTTTGGATTTTGCATGCCAATAATAAGTATTGCAGAAATTACAAAACAAACTTGTAATTAACACAAACACGTAATATAAAAAAAAGCAAGCAAAAAGTTAATTGATTATTTTCAAAATAAATTTTTCGATAATTCAAGCACTTAATATAATATCCAAAGAGGAAAGTAGGCAAAAGGTTAGGTAGATACTTTCTAAAGAAATTAGTGGATAACACCGTAGCAAAAATGGTAACGAGCTAAAACCAAGATACGGGTAGAAGGAATTGTACCAAGATACGGGCAGAAGGAATTGTAACCAGCGAAAAGTAAAATGGGAAACTATAAGAGGGTATCGAGTTTAATATGAGTTGATGTACTGATATTATGAGTGCACAACCCATCATAAGTCATTATTAAGGACATAATGAGGTAGACACTTCGCATTGTGTAGTTTTTTTTAAATTTATATTTTTGAAATCAATTTTATTTTCTCATAATTATGCTTCAAATTAGATAATAATTATTAAATCATTATTAAGATCTTGTAAAAATTGAAAAAAAAAGAAAATATTTAATTTTAAAAAAAATTGAAAGAAATTATTTATATAAATTTCATTTAGTATAGATATTTTAGAAAATATTATAAAACATTGATATACAAATACAAATTAATATAAGACAAAGCAATTTGATTTACAAGTGATTGTTTAAAAATAAAATATCTCGATCTAACATTGATATAGGCCTTACTTTATATTTCTTATCAAACCACTTATATTTATAAACAATGCTATCATCAATTAATTGCCTAGAGATTCGTAACGTTATGAAGACAATATTTGAATATGAATCCATGGGAACCAGGTGCGTGTAGAATTGTTTATGATGCAATTTAAACATCAACAATATAATAACTGATTTGAAATAAGTACAATCAAGCTTTGGATGAATTCCCATGTGCGATTATTTTAATTTTGACAATTAATAGTCTTGGATGATGTTGACATGATAGATTCTTGTACCGCCTATAAACTCTATAACCAAAATAAAAACTTACAATATAACAAATAATCAACTAGGTATCAAATTCTTTTAGTCTTCCCATGAAAAGCAGCTATTTCGAAACATGTTATGGTGAATCTATAAAAATCCACTTTATTTATGGCATAGTACTTGGCTAAGCCAGGTGGCGATTTCTAAAATAAAATTTATTTTAAAAATATTAATATATTTTTTAATTCTGACAAATAGCTTGCAAAGCAAGGAAAATTAGTCTTATCATAGTTTTTTGTCCAATCACAAATAAGAAATTTGATATTTAAAAATTATAAAAATTGTTTTTTAATTTTTATATATTTAATTTAATATAAATATTTTTTAAAACTATTAAAAAACTATAATAAATCTTTTTGTCAACAACAAAACAAATTAAAAATAAAAAAAATTTGAAGGCAAAGCGATTGTTATATACCTTGCCTTCTACAGGTATAATAAATGTGCAATACAACTTATGAATAGATAGAGATCGCAAAATAACTCTGAATACCAAAAATCATGGGTGAAATTAAAAATAAAATAAATGTGCCATACAACTTATGAATAGATAGAGATCGCAAAATAACTCTGAATACCAAAAATCATGGGTGAATACCATATAACAGAAAATAGTATGGGACAGTAATGCTAACTAAATAGTCAAAGTAACTAACCAACTACTCAACTAATTAATGCACTAATACCTATAAATGAGATTACACTTCTTAACAACTGCCATATACCCATCAGTTTCAAGGTTGATGACCTTACTCTAAAATAACCAACCAACTACTCAACTAATTAATACACTAATAACCACAAATCAGATTACACTTCTTAACAACTGCCATATACCCATGAGTTTCAAGGTTGATGGTGTTACTATTTCTTATGGCACGTATTGTGATGCAGCGCACGCCTTCATACAGACTGATGAAACACTCCATTATGAAAGGTCGAAATGGAGTGATATAATGTCGAAATGGAGTGATTATGCATTTGAGGTTACCATATGATAAAGGTAATGTCCTTTATTCTTTGATGTGGAGGCTGTAGTGGAAAGAATCATGGTAATGAAACTGGTTCTGTTCTGGGTATTTGCAGAATGTCAAAATCTTACCATAGTTACAGTGATGACAACCATGGAATTGCATAGAAGGCATCTACAAGATTGGACCGGTCTCCTTTCTTTAATAAAGGAAGAAATAATAGAAGATTCTACCCTGTTCCCGTCCCTTTTATCTTTTAAGATTTATGACCCCATTTTATTCCTTGCTTACAGAGCCCATGAGCCTTCAACAACATACGTGGCTTGCAACTGAAAGCCCAACGTTATACGCCAACGGTTCAGTTATTTGAATAAATTGCCCATCAATCTCGTCTCATACATTTTCACTTCCACGCCTTCATATTCTGCCACCTTTTCAACCAAAGCCTATATCTATTAACATACATCTTGCTCCATTAAGTATCTCCCCTCCCTCCATCAAGAAAGTAGTTCACGTACATTTTTCTCCATACAAAGTACACCACTCCCTCCATCGAGAAAGTGATATTTTAGCCCAGGTCGGGGTTTTGATGTGAGAGAAAGTGGCCACGCTTGCAAGCTTCTTCCAAATTGAATGCTAAAGTTTAAATGTTATTGTTTCATATTCATTCTTTGATTTCAAAGTATGAACTTGCTTGGACTTTTGTTTCCTACCAATGCAATATTTTTCATGTTAGGTTCCCTCCATGAAGGCTTATTAGGAGTTGGAAAAGGCCTTTTGATGTTTTATGTGAGGCTACTAAATTGATAGGAAAATGGTTTCATAAAATTAATTGGGAATTATGTTGTACTAAGAGATAATGGGGAGATATAGGGATTATCATAATTATAGTAGTGAGGTTAACATATTTGTGGTAAATGAGTGATTCATGTTTACATAGGCATTAAAAGAGGTTTCAAGAGATCACACATTTTGGAAATCCCCTTTAAGAAAAAATTCATAAAAAGAACTTAATTTTAAATCCCTTATAATGGTGAAAATCAAAAGTTCGTAAATGTGACTTAAATATCTATAACTCTTACGAAGATATTTAAAACTTTCTTATCTTATATGGTCTATTTTTTGAGAATTAGTATCTCCTTTAATGACCATTGCATCCTATAGGTGCCTCTACTAGTATAGGAAGGAAAAGAAACTTAGTGGAGATTCCTTCTTTCTCAACCCTTAAGATCTATAGAAATGTTATTTTTATATATCTATGGGTTTATATAATTATATGACACTCAAACAAGGGATTAGATCCCATGGTTAGAGCTAAATGTTAATTTTATGATGATCAAGATACCTAATAACATCATTTTATAGAGTCCGAAATTTGTTCCTTGAGTCATTTATGATCAAGATAGGATTTTATGTTCCTTGACCTGAATGAGGTAATGAAAATACAAAAAAGACTAATGTCGTCAACAAATATAAACCTTCAACAACATTTAATATAAATGTATTTATTTTAGGCCAACACTATATGGTCATTTGAACATGACATAGAAGCTTAATTCTAAAGAGAAAATATATATGGCTAGGTTATAAAGCATCTAAATTCTTTTGCTAGAACCTTAAAAATAATATATATATTGTTTCTAATTATGGGAGGCTTAATTGTTAACAAGAGACTTAATCATATAAGACTTCAAATACCTCAATCCCCATAATGTGATCATCCTGAAGCACATACTCACTTATCAATTATGTATGCGATTGGCTTCAGTCCTTTTGCAGTCAACTTTTGTTTGCCTCAATTTCTTAGAGAGCTTCACTCCTATGATGGAAAATTACATGAGTCTATAGAATTTTAGTCCTCATAATGAATGTTTTCTATTAAAATCTTGTTGTCCATTGTAAATAAAAGGAATGAAGTCCTTAATACTTGGCGGGTTCAAGGTAATGATACCCACTTATGACACGTTAGTTGCAATGGCATGCTAGAAAAATAGAAGTCTTATCATTAAAATGAATTATAAGAGGTACCTACAATTTTTTTTAGAATTATGTGAAAAAGATGAAATGTAGAAAAATGGATCACCTTCAGATATATATAACTTTTATTTATGGAAAAGTGGTATACCACCCCAAAATGTCATTATTTTAAGATTGGTATGTTATTTTCCCTCTAAGACATAATGCATATGTTCGTGTTGGTCCACCAGTTTGTTATGTAAATTGTCAACTTATGAGGAAAAAAATATGTAGAGGTGTAGGCAACAGATGAATCTTGTGTGAGGCTATTTTTCCAAAATTTTAAAAGTTAATTTTATATATTTTTTAAATTACGAAAGTCAGTGAATCCTTAAAACGACATGGTTGAGTGTTGGCCCACCATATCATGGTCTGAACATAATCAATCAACTTTTTTTTAGCTTGTAGGTATTCTTGTACTCTTGTGCGGGTTCTTTTCCATTTTCGAAATATGTAAGCCAATCAAAAGTTATAGGCCAAATAAATGACCTGTGTTTTTCACAAATTTGACATGAGTGCAGTTAAAAATGAATTAAAAATAGAAAACAATAATAGATCTATTCAAAAAACATATAGTTAGAATTTGCACAAAGAGCTCGACAAGTGTGTGCAATTTCATTAGTAGTGTACAAGTGGAGCATATGCGGAACTAAGCGTGAAAAATATGAAGTTATAGAAATTGGTGTGTTCTGCCATAACTCAGACCAAGCCTCAAGGTTTGGCAATCTGAAGCAATACCAAACCTGCAAGGGCTCCAGAAAAAAATTGAAATCAAACACACGTGTGCAGAAATGCATGCACACGTATATGTACACACACGTGGAGGCATGGACGCGTTGCTGTGCACGCACGCGTTGTTGTGTGCGCATGCGTTTCTATGTGCACACGTTCTTTTTTTACACCTTGATTTTTATCTATATCTCCCTAAACCCTCCCTCCCTCTCTATAACCCCACCCCCCCCTCTCTTCCTATCCACCCAATCCCCCCCCTATCTTCCACTCTACTCAATCCCTCACCCCTCTCTTCTCTCCTTCACCATAAGGATTAGGAGATCTATTATTACGCAAAATAACTAACTCACATTATCCTCATGTACATATAAATATTCATGCTTGTAACCATAAATCCATGACCCCTATATCTCAATCTCCAAACCCTTGACCATTAGTCCCTAGCCACTACAATCCCTAGTCCCTAGTACAACTAACCATCATAACTCTTGGCCCACTATAATTATAAACTAGTATAGCCCCTAAAACTTCTAAATACTAATAAATAATGATATATATCCCTTAACCCCTATAATCCTAACCACGTAATCCTAACCTCTAAAGTGTCTAGTCAAATAAAAATTAACCCCTAACCCTTATAACCTCTAATTCTCATCAACCATAAACTCTATCATCAAACACCAACCCTTAAAACCTATAACCCATAGCCATTTTAGAGAGATAGTCAGAGAGAGAGAGACTTGAACCTTGGGCCCCAAAGGAATATTCTATCTAGAAAGAGCTATGATGATTTCCTCCACTGACCACACATGACCTCTTAATGGTGTCATTGGCCTATGATTAAGGATGTCAATACCATGAAGTGGTTTTGAGCAATATGTATGTGCCTGATCAAAGCTTTGGGAATGATGTTTTATGGAAGAATGTCGTGCCTTTGGCCATAAAGAAACCATTTAGACATCCAAGGCCATGAACAATGTCTAAAAGCACCAAACAAGACTTTACAGGGGTATCCATTGTGCTTATATGTATCCAAGTCTTGGGGACTTAGGGCATTGGACATGGTCAAGGGAGGAGACCTAAGACTTGGGACTTAAAGGAATCTTATATCCATATAGGGCTAACAAGGTTATCTCCACCAACTACACATGGCCTCTTGAGGTATCATTGTCCTGTGATTGAGGATGGAAGTGCCATTATATGGTTTTGAACTTAGTATCTACATGACTTACGGGTTTTGAAATGGTTTTCCAGGGAAGAATACCATGCATTTGGCCCTAAATAAACCATTGAGGCATCCAAAGCTATGAGAAATTCCTCGAGGAACCATCCATTACCTCATAGGGATATATGTGGAAATATGTATCTATGTCTAAGGGCCTTAGGACCTTGGACATAGTTAAGGGAGGGGAGTTGATCCGATGGACCTAAATGAATCTTCTAGCCATCCAAGGATAAGAATATTTCATCCACCAACCACGCCTAACATATTGAGGGTATCATTACTCTATATTGAGGATATTAGTGCCATTCAGTATTTTTAAGTAGTATGTACATGTCTTGGGGCCTTTAGGATGATGCTCTAGGGAAGAATACTTTGAATTTATCCTTAAAGAAAGCATTGAGGCATCTAGATCCATGAAAAATGCTTCAAAGCACAACACATGAATTTGTTAATGGTATGAACATGATGCTCTATATTTATGTCTCGGGGCCTTGGGGCCTTAGACATGCTTAGTGGAGGATACCAAAAGCTTGGGCCTTGAAGAATTCTTCTAGCCATCAAAGACTAAGAAGGTTTCCTCAACCAACCACACATGGATTCTTGAGTGTGCCAATGGCTTATGATTAGGGATGTTGGTGCAATTAGGTGGCTTGGAGAAATATGTATGTGTCTCAAGGACTTGGGAATGACATTTGAGGGAAAAATACCATTCATTTGGCCCTAAAGAAACCATTGAGGCATCCAAAGCCATGAAAAATGTCTCAAAGCACCATGTATGACTTTGCAGGGATATCCATGATTCCATGGCACTATGTATCCAAGTCTTTGGAATTGGGGGTTTGGACATGGTCATGGGAGGAGACTTGAATCTTGGGACTGAAAGGAATGTTACTTCCATTTAGGGATAACAAGGTTTCCTCCACCAAGAACATATACCATTTTGAGGGTATCATTGGCATGTTGAGGATGAATGTACCATCATGGTATCATTAGAATATGATTGTTTCCTTGAACCAACTAGATTCATCATACATGTGTATCTATCAAGCACTGAGAGGCATCCAATTTCTTGAGGTCTTATTTTTTAATGATTTTTTATCTGGTTCTAAATTTTTGTTTTATGAGTGGATATGGATTTTTTAAATTATTTTTTAATTGGTTTTCACTTTTTATTTTATGAGCCGACATAACTTTTTTTATTTACTTTTTCTTTTGGGTACGTAACGTGACGTCATTACCCTACATTACATTACACATCTCCCCCATACTAAGTTTTAAGCACCTCGCTACACTTGGTGCAATAAACACATAGACATTGCAAGCATATACTTGACCTTCAAATGATCATATTTGCTTGAGAAATATGTATAGGTATTGAGCCATAAACCAATGTAAAGGAATGAGACATTGAAATTAGGCCTAAAATATAACTTTTGAAGCTCAAGGGAAACCAATAATCCCTTGAACTACCACACATGACCTCTATGTAGGACATTTGTCTTATGAGTGGTGATATCTCACTATTAAAAGGTTATGAGCACTAAGGATGGGTCATGGGGAATTTGACATGTTCTAGAGATGAGCCTATTCCTTATGATCTAAAGAAATATTTTAGGAAATATACTTTAAAAAAAACACCTTCAACCACCACATTCGATCCCTTGAGAGTACAATTTTCCTATGGGTAATGATATCAGAATATAAAGATAAAAACTTCACCTTGAACCATCACATACCTGATCTATTGAGGGTATCCCTAGCCTCCAAGTAGAGATATGGGAACCATTAGGAGTTTTTGAGCATCAGGTTTTGGTGTTGCAGTATTAAACATGGCCAATGGAGGAAGCTGATGAATTGGGACATAAAGGCATATTCTAGGAGTAAGGGTCCATGAATGATGCATCCAACCACCAAAGATGACTTTTTGAGGGTTTCTTTGGTATTCTAGTGACTTTATGGGAACATTAGAATTTTTTGAGAACTAGGTATGGGTCTTGCGTCCCTAAACATGGTCGAGAGAGGAAACTTAGATCTTATTCCCTAAATAATTCTTGTAATCATCCATGGTCAAGAAGGATGAATAAAAAAACACATGGCTTGTCAACGATGCTCTTTAACCTATGACTAGAGATGTTGATGCTCTTTAGCCTATGAGAGGAGATGTCTCTTTAGCCTAGTAATTATGGGTTTTGAGGCTCTAATCAAGGAAGGAATCCTGTGCATTATGCCATCAAGGAATATTTGAGGCATTCAAGGCCATGAATGATACCTTAAAGAAACACACGTGAACACCCGAGGAGTGTTGTAATAATAAAACTAGTATTTTATGTTTCTTTGTGGACATTAGAAAAACATTTGACAAAGTTCTCAAAACTAACCTATAGAATAGTTTACAATAGGTATAGAGAGATAGAGATATTCGGGGTTAGGTGTAGAGAGAGAGAGAGAGAGAGAGAGAGATTGAAAGTTATGGGTTTAGAGAGAGATCAATTGTTAGGGTTTAGAGAGAGAGAGAGAGATTGGAGGTTAGGGGATTATGGAGGCACAGAGAGATAGAAATATTGGTGTTTAGGAGTTTAGAGAGAAAAAATTATTGGATATTAGTGGTTCAAATAGAGAGATAGAGAGAAAGATATTTGGGGTTACTAGTTTATAGAGGGAGAGATTGGGGGATAGGTGTTTAGAGAGAGAGATATTGGGGGCTAGGGGATTATAGTGAGAGAGATTGGGGGCTAGGGGATTAGAGAGAGAGAGAGATTGGGGTTTAGGGTTTAGAGAGAGATATTGGTGGTGAGGAGTATAGAAAGAGAGAGAGAGATATTGTGGTTTAATGGTTTAGAGAGATAGATAAAGGGAGAGAAAATGGTGGTTAGGGTATTATGGAGGAAGAGATAGATATTGGGGGGGGGGGGTAGTGGGTTAGAGAGAGAGGGGGTTATGGGTTTAGGGTTCTAGAAAGTGAGATATTGGTGGTTTTGTGTCAGGAGAGAGAGAGAGAGAGAGGTTTGGAGATAGAGGTTTAAAGAGAGAGAGATTGGTGGTGGGGGGGTAGAGAGAGAGAGGGGTTGATTGGAATTTAAGGGTTTAGAGAGACATATAGAAATAAAGATATTAGGTGTTAAAGGTTTAGATGGAGAGATATTGGAGGTTAGGGGGATGGGAGAGAGAGATATTAGATCATATGGGTGAGAAAGAGATTGGTAGTAAGGGGTTTAGAGAGAGAGAGATTGGTGGTAATGGATTCAGAGAGAGAGAGAGATATTGGGGCTCAAGGGTTTAGAGAGAGAGAGAGAGAGAGAGAGAGAGAGATTGGGGATTATGGGTTTAGAGGGAAAGAAATAGATCAAGGTTGTTTGAAAAGAGAGAGAAATTAGGGTTAGGTGTTTAACATGAGATGGATCAAAATTGGAGGTTATGAGTTTAAATGGTGTGAGAGAGAGAGATTGGGGGTTAGGGGTTTACAAGGAGAACTCATTACCCCTATAACCCTGAAAGACTATCAATTTTGAACACTAAAATATATAACCTTTAACACCATAACTTTAACAACTCTTAACCTACAATCCTTATAACCCTATCCCCAAAACCCCTAAACACCTAGAAGCACTTATGCACTTAGGGATTATGGTTTAGAAGAGGGCCTAAATGCGTTTATGGGGGGGGGGGATCTAGGAATAAACCAACATACAAACATTTATTGGGTAATAAATGAACTAAATGTTACCCACCAAAAAAATCAATGTTCAGCAGAGGCGCACACGCACTAGGAGGGTGCATGTGTTGTGCACATTCTTAGCGCGTGTGCGCCTCTGTTGAACATAAAATTTTGCAAATAACTCGTGCTCTTCTCCCTCATTTTTTCTCTCATGTATCGCATATTTTTCACTCTTTTCACGCACATTTCGACAATCACTTGCATTTTGGATTGCATTCACACATATTTTGGTGTTTCTTTGACAATTTGGATTGAATACACATCCGTTGGACTCTATTTGGATCTTTGGATTGAATAAACACCAGTTGGACTCTATTTGGCTCTTTGGAATGAATACACAACAATTGGACTCTATTTGGCTCCTTGGATTGAATTCTCATGCTGCTTGGACAAACTTGAACTCTTCTTACATATAGTGAATACATCAAAAGACCATTTTACATTTCAAGCAAAGAGAAATCCTTGAGGTATGGGGACAAATTTTTCTTATGAAATGTATTTTAGTCTTCATTCACTTTGTTTGAATTGTATGTATTTTAGTTTTTACTCATGAATTGTATGATAAATGTATTTTAGTCTTCTTAATCTTCGACATAGACAATAAAAAAATCTTACCACAAAAAAACTACAACATGCACCAAGCAATGCTTTCAACCTTTCATAAAGATCATAAAAAAAAACTTACTTGCATCACCACCAATAACCTTTCATAATCACATAAATCCATCCAATACACAAACACTTGTTGAATTCCTCATGATTTCACTACAACAACTCACACAAACACCAAAAGAATCAAATTCTTAATCTTTAGGCACGATTTTCTGTCATCCAAAACATGAAAATGAAGTCAGTAGGAGCTTCTCCTTTTGTAGGAAATGTGCTCCTACTAACATCCCATACCACCATACAATACCATTTACTAACACAAACTATTGTCAAAAAACCATGTGCCAAGTGCCAAGCTACACAAAAGAGGCTCATTGTACATTGTTTCAAGATGACAAGAAAACATCTCAAATTGAGGTCCTAGAGGTGATGTTGTTGTTATATCTTGGGCATTCTCAATAGATTTTAAGATTATAAGAAAACATTCTCACTAGATGTTGTTGTACATAATCAATTGCTACATCGAGTTTTAATTATCATACACATCAACTTTCCTCATTTCATAATTGAAAAATAATATCTTATTTGTTATTTATTCTTGCAGAGGTGATATTTTGTTTTGTTAAAAAATGTATTGAAGATGGGAAACATACGTAATAATAAAAGAAAGTCTAGAAGGAAGGAGCTGCCCCCTAAAAAGGTCCATGAGAAAAGAGAAAAGGCCAGGTTGTACATGGAAAACCGTAGACATCAAAATGTTAGTGCGTTAGATCCATCAACAAGTAATGATGAAGTCGTTGAATTCAATCAAATATTGGTTAATGCCAAGCATGAAGGGATAGATGTTGAACAAGTTGTTAATTGGAAACCTCCCCAAGAAGAGCACACACATGTCAAAAACACTCCCTTACAGGACCAAATTTTGAATGAAGGGCCACAACAAACCGGTGACGAGACTCGTACTTCCTTTTTGACTCCCTTTCCTCGACTATAAAGCAGGTGACGAAGAAATTCCAGACGTATTCATGTGGATGAAAGTTAATTTTTAGGACTTGAAGGTAAGTTTCCCAAATGCACTATTGATTTCCATTCTAATAGGATCATCAAATAATTTTTTGAATCCAAAACCAATGCAACAAAATGCCAATTGTTTATGGCTTTGTTAAAATCACATTGTCTAGCTCTTGTTAGGAGAATTTTAGGCATAAAGGTAGTTAGAAGTTCAGTGGCCAACAATCATGTTGTTAGAAATCTATAGTCTACATTTAATTTGATTGGAAAAACTTCTTGTACAAAATATTTTAATGTGGCATGTCATGTACTGTTAGAATCAATTGTAGACAAATACACAAGGAAACGTCGCCTGTTATCACATACATGTAAAATATTTAAAGTAGATAGAAAGACTCTTCAAAAGTATTCTATTATTAGAGAAAAACTTGAGACCCCAAGCCAAAAATATTTTTGGGACTTTGTTGGTACGTTACCTTGTTCAAACATGAAGATTATTGTGGATGTTAAAGAAACAGTACAATTTTTTTGGCATGATAACACTAGACCATCATTGAATCAAAGAGATGTGTCAAAGTTGAGAAAATGTGTTAAGGGGTGTGAACCCCATGTCAAGCACTTCCTTGACACGACACAAATGGAACTCTATGAGAGGTTTAAGAATGAGCACACACAATTGAACTTGGGGCAAAGGACCTTTGAAAAAGGCAAACCTTGGTATGTTAGAATTTGCATTGCTCGCAACACATGTTGTTGTAGATACCATGTAGAATTTGATTACTATTATGATACATATAGACATATATTTTGTGATTTGCATACTAACATTGTGCAGGACTTCCCATTGTTACAACCACTGAATGCATCTAGAGAATTTATACATAGCATAATGTGTTCAAGACCTGAAGGACAAAAATATTATAAAATATCATATTTATATGGGACCAGGGAAATTTTTAAGGGAGAAATTTCGCCAATTGTCTATTTTTTGGGTCTTTTTTCAAAAAAATAATCGTTATTTGGTCATTTTTAGTCTCTAATATCACCTATATTTACATAAAATATGTTGTTTTATCATAATATTCGCCAAAATTTACAAGTTTCAGTAGTAAATTGTATGTTTCATATTTAATATTTGCCTACCAATCTCTCTCTATATTTTTTCAATCCAAATTAATCGCCTAGAATACTATATTGAAGTATACTTTTATAATCCTTAAAAAAATACCCTGTATGGGACATGTTCAAGGTGCAGTGGATTTGCAGTATTGATCCACTGTATCCATGAAATCAAGGAGCATGAATCTGGGAGGATGTCAGTAGAAATGCATAACTTCAAGTACATAACATATCAAGTAGATAGTGCGAAGGAAAGCAAAAAAATTTCATTGGTGAAGTCATAGTTAATCTAAGTTTGCATACTTTCATAATGTACATGTTGAATTTATACATATATATTTAGATTGAAAATGTCACGTTGTATTAATGCCCTTGGTTTTGTGGAACCAGGTACAAATTTGCGATTTCATGAAGGAATTCTACAAAAAGACCAAGTAGTATGTACAAAATGTCCATGTAGCAAGATGGAAGGATGAACAGTACAGACAGTGCAGGGACACCTTTCCCAATGGCACACTATTTTCGATTGTGGACTTTGTTGAAAACTACACCGTGCAGCCACATAATGAGATTCAAAGTCAATACTACCATTCATACCAAGTTAGCATAATGGTCCATATCACATATAGGCACACGTTAGAGAGAAGCAATGACATGAGGATAATATTGAAAGAGACCAACTTCTACATCAGTTATGGCAGGTGCCACAACCTGCATTATGTGCAGCATTGCTTCAAAAGTTTCTATGATTAGCTGAAGGAGAGAGGTATATAGATGGATCGGCATTGGATATGGTCAGATGGTTGTGTAGGACAATTAAAAAATGCATGTGTATTCCAGTGGTTGAGTATTTTTCACAAGACTTATGATGTGCTGCATATATGGAACTATTTTGAGATCAAGCATGGAAAAGGAAATCATGTTGGGGCTGGAGCATGTATGAAAATTGCCCTACGAAGGGAGGAGATGAGGTGCATGACAAACCCTCATATTCGGGATGCAGAATACATAGTTCAATGGTGATCTGCAAAAATGGCAGATCGAACCACAAACCAACAGGTAGAGGACATGTTGTCAGACATTTCTGGCATGTGGTTGATATAGATCAATCACGTTCTTATAGTTGTAGTATTGTACAAGGAACTTGTGTATTTAATTTGGTTTGAAGCTAAAACAACTCCTTATTTGAAATATGGACGCGAAAAAATGCTTTCTTTTGTGGGCCTGGTAGCAGTTGTGAGTGGGATGAGTGTGAATCAATGGATTGGGTTGATGAATGGGATCATGTATCACTTGCAGTGGACCCATGTGAAGTTGTTGAAACAATACAGTTAGAGGAAGGCCAATCGTCTATTTCAAATGAATATGATCATATATCTGATCTTGTACATCCAGGTAAACATTTATGCATTCATATCCTGTTTCCCTCGTTTTTTTAATTATCCAAGTTATCAAACCACTAGTTGTTGGAATCTGTCTGTAAAATGCATTTTTGCTGGACACATCTACGTAGTTGTCACCTTGAAAAACAATGCAATTGGCACGAATTATTAGTTAGCACGATGCATCCAAGGGAAGAAAACCCTCATCGCATCATTAACCGATAGTGAAGGAATTACCTTTCTGACTGGCTCGATGGTTGTTTAGGAAGAATATCTTATAGTATATGGAAAGGGACCAAAGAGAAATGGTTACACATATATGGATTATATACCAAGTTCACAGGTGTATCACTTTACACACTTGATCATTGCAACAAACATCCAACTACAAACAATGTCAATGAAGTCTTCAAACAAGGTACGCTACTTACTACCTCATGCAGAGCACGAGATGTTGTTTGAGACAATAAAAAATAGAGAGGATCTAGAAGGCCTAATTGATTGAGGTACATAGTATATTCATGTGATTGTTTATTCATGCATTTCTAATGTTATTCATGTTACATAGTTTATTTATTGTAGATCATGTTATCTTATATCAGTTATTTGATGTTTGAGTTATGTTTAAGTTACTACTACAGTACATTGATGTTTTACAGCATTATATGTTTTACACCAATCACTACAATTCAAGTTTCAATCCCTTTAGGAAAACTTCACATGAATAAACAAGATTGAAAACTCATATTATATATCATATATATAACGGATTATAGCACTCCAAAGAAGAAACATAAGCGATCCACGCACTAGCGAAGTGCTCCAATTGTAGAGTACATATGTAAGGAAATACCATCAATCAATCTCCAATCCTCCAATTCTCCCACCAAGTGAATACTCCATGTGCACCATGCAAGCGAAGTCACCTGAAACGAGGACACGGGACATGGGACACGAAGGACATGAAAATACGAATGTCTGACATGGATAAGGTGACCCCCGGAATCAGGACACAAAGGACACATTTTATATACATATATATATATATTTAAAATATATTAAAATTTAAAAATATAGACATATAGATCCAATTTTTTATAGAAACTAGAACATTTACAAATATTCAATAGAAATTAGAATCTAATTACACATTTGTCTTTCACAAATCACGATGAGACACATAGATGCATTGAAATTTGACAGGCATTGGGCTGGTCTGTGTCTGCAAACTGCAACAAAGAAATGATTGGCTCCATGATCTTAATGCTAATATATACCCTCTCCCACCAACCATCATATAACACGGTGCCCTTCACATTTTTTGAAGCAATCTGATCCATCTTTCTCCAAAAAGACCAAAACTCTGAAATCACCATGGACCCAAGAGCGGTTTTGACCTCCCTCAACCTCTTGAGCATGATGAATGAGGAAGCAAATCGAGTATCTGCAATCTTCAGCAATTAAAGTCATGTGTACTCTTTGTAGATGGTGAGGGAATTTGTGTGGTTTTGTACAAAGTTACGGATATGGCATGCATCCTCAATAGGGTTTCCAATCCATGTCACATCTGAAGCAATGGATTTCAGTGCTAAATTCAAGGAATGGACAATGCAAGGTGTCCAAAAAACATGTAAGAGAAATAAAATAATGTATAAATGACTCTACAAAATTAACAACTCAAATGATTCAAAGAAACCTAGATGAATTATGACACATTGCCTCCCCCACCAAGATTTTCCTCAGTCCCATCTTTCCTTGTCACATACTTCCACAACGGGTAATTTTTTCTTGGGCTTGTTGTCTTGCTAAAACAGGGTTAAATGGAGCATGAGCTCCACTAGCAGCAGATGGAGCACTTTAAGGAGGAGTAGAATAGCTTGTGCTTGGAGGAATAGGAGGGGAGGCACTAGATGGTGCATTTCTCCCTTCCCTTTTCCCATTAGCTCCTTCCCTTGCTGATTGAGACATTCTCTTTATTGTTTGATGGTTAAGATTGCAATCCTCTCCACAAATCCACCCCCAATGCACTTGGATTATCTTGTAAAGCCTTCAAATCTTATTTATCTGCACATAAAACCCACTCTGAAGCTTCTCCACACTTTCAAATGACAAAAAAGAAATGAAAATTTATTTTTAAACTCACCCTGGGCGGCCTTTTCCATGGAAATCGTGTCCTGGAATCAAGACACGGGTCACACAGTCAGCAACACGATGGGAAATTGTGACCGACATGACTTTTGGTCATGTCCCAATTTCAAAGACCTAAAACCATGAATAACTAATCTAGAATACTTATCTATCCCTAGAGACGTAACCTAGCCCTGAAGACCTAATCTATCCCTATAGAACCTAATCTAGCTTATAGACCCCAATCTAGCCTTATAAACCAGACAAAAATAGCTCTAGCCTTGGAAATCCTAAAGTGGACCTATAACCCTGAAGACATAATCTAGAATACTTATCTATCCCTAGAGATGTAACCTAGCCCCAGAGACCTAATCTAACTCTATAGAACATAATCTAGCTTATTGAACCCCTTTTGCAAATGGAATGGCCTTCACTGAGCAAAACCTGGGTTCCAGAGATGGAACAATAGCACCATTTCTGGGAGTTGGAGAAATGGTGGGAGGGAGGCTAGAACCTGACGTGATGAATCCATTAGAATCGACAGCTTCACAATTAGAGTCACGGTTTTGGTGCTACAGGCAATTTTTCCAGGCACCCCGTGGCCATTCAAGGACACTGAATATTTTCTTTAGGGGAATGGAACCAAAAATGGCGAGCACAATGGGGTTCTATTAGCTCCCATGCTTGCATATGTCCAATGTGGGTCTGTTCATGATGTCCACACACGCTTGGGAGCCGTCGGATCGGAAATGACCCCCTTGAGGAAAATTGGCATGGCCTTCATTGAGCAAAACCCTAGTTCCAAAGATGGCACAATAGAACCACTTTTGGGCATTTGAGGCATAGTGTGGGGGGTCCCCCAGCTGAAACCCGAGGTCCTGAATCCATCGAAATCAAAGGCTTCACGATAAAAGTAACGGTTTTTGTTCTACGGGCATTTTTTCTAGGCGCCTTGTGGCCATTCAGGGACACTATGAGGATTTACTCCGAGGGCACGAAACCCATATCGACAAGCAGCGTTGGGTTCCATTAGCTAACACACATGAACTTGGCCATTTTGGATGTGTTCACGATGTCCATGCACGCACGGGAGCCTTGGGATGAGAATTGACCCCCTTGAGAAAAATTGGAATGTCGGCCTTCACTGAGCAAAACCCTAGTTCTAGAGATGGCACAATAGCACCATTTCTGAGCGTTTGAGGCATGGTGTGGGGGGGGGGGTCAACTGAAACTCGACGTCCCGAATCCATTGGAATTGATGGCTTCGCGATCAGAGTCATGGTTTTGGTAATACAAACATTTTTTCCATGCACCCCGTGGCCATTCATGGATACTTTGAGGATTTGCTCCGGGGGCACAGAACCCAAACCTACGAGCAGACTTTGGTTTCGTCATCTCCCACATGTGCATATGTCCATTGTGGATGTGTTCAGGATGGACACGTTCACCCGAGAGCCTGCAAATCATAAATGACCCCCTTGAGCAAGATTGGCATGGCCTTCAATGAGAAAAACCATAGTTCCTGAGATGGTACAATAGCGCCATTTCCAAGCATTTGAGGCACAGTGTGGGGGATACCACACCTAGACCTTGGTGCCCTGAATCCATTGGAATCGACGGATTCATGATCGGAGTCACAGTTTGGGTGCTACGGGAATTTTGGTCAGGCACCCCTTGACCATTCAAGGACACTTTGAGGATTTACTTTGGGGGCACGGAACCCAAACCGGCGAGCGGAACTGGGTTCCGTAAGCTCCCACATGTGCATATGGCCATTGTGGACGTGTTCATGATGGCCACGCATGCCCAGGAGCCTTCGGATGAGAATTGACCCCCTTGAGAAAAATTGGAATGGCCTTCACTGAGAAAAACCCTAGTTCCAGAGATGGCACAATAGCACTATTTACGGGCATTTGATGCATGGTGTGGGGGGTCCCCTAGCTAAAACCCGACTTCCCTAATCGTTCGGAATCAACAGCTTCGCGATCAGAGTCACATTTTTGGTGCTACAGGAATTTTGGTAAGGCACCCCGTGGTCATTCAGGGACACTTTGAGGATTTTATCCGGGGGCACGGAACCAAGGATAATTTTAGGGGCGAAATTTAGCCCATGGGCTATTTTTCCATGTTTTTTTCCAAAAAAAGATTCGCCAATTTGCATTTTTTGAAGCCCCATTTCGCCCAATTTTGACAGGGTAAACTTTTTTCACTCTAAAAATCGCCAAATTATTATATAAACTATATAAAATCCTTAGAAATTGAAATAATTTTAGAAAACTATCGCCAAATAATTTATAGTTGACATTTTAAGAATTACTAAGATTCACCAAGGTTTATACACTTTTAAATAAGTACGGGTCCTTAAAATTATCCCTGCGTGATGGAACCCAAATCGATAAGCGGACCTGGGTTCCACCAGATCCCACATGTGAATTAGGCCGTTGCGGATTTTTTCAGGATGAACATGCATGCCCAGGAGCCTTCGAATGAGATTTGACCCCTTGAGCAAAATTGGAATGGCCTTCACTGAGCAAAACCCTAGTTCCGGAGATGGCACAATAGAATCATTTTTGGGCATTGGAGGCATGGTGTGGGTGGTCCCACAGCTGAAACCCAATGTCCTAAATCCATTGGAATTGATGGATTCATGATTAGAGTCACGGTTTTGGTGCTATGGGAATTTTGGTCATGCACCATGTGGCCATTCAGGGACACTTTAAGGATTTGCTCTAGGGGCACGAAACCCAAATCAACGAGCGGACCTAGGTTCTGTCAGCTCCCACATGTGTATATGGCCATTTTTATGTGTTCATGATGGCCATGCACGCATGGGAGCCTTCGGATGAGAATTGACCTCCTTGAGCAAAATTGGAATGGCCTTCACTGAGAAAAAGCCTAGTTCTAGAGATGGCACAATAGCACCGTTTCCGGGAGTTGGAGGCACGGTGTGGGGGGTCCTCCAGCTGAAACCCGATGTCCAAAATCGATCGGAATCAATGGCTTCGCGACTGGAGTCACGGTTTTGGTGCTAGAGGCATTTTTACCAGGCACCCCATGGCCATTCAGGGACACTTTGAGCATTTGCTCCGGGGCAGAGAACCTTAACTGGTGAGCAAACTTGGGTTCCATTATCTCCCACATATGAATATGGCCATTTTGGATGTGTTCAGGATGGCTACACTCGCGCGGGAGCCTTCGGATCATAAATGACCCTCTTGAGCAAGATTGGCATGGCCTTCATTGAGCAAAACCCTAGTTCCTGAGAAGGCACAATAGCACCGTTTTCGAGCATTCAAGGCACAGTGTGGGGGGGGGCATAGCTGAAACCTGGGGTTTTGAATCCATCAGAATCGATGGATTCACTCCCAGAGTCATGGTTTTGGTGCTACGAGCATTTTTTTTCTGGCACCCTGTGGTCATTTAGGGACACTTTGAGTATAGGGAATATGTGAAGCGTTAACCAACCACATAAGATTGGTCTAGTATAACTTAAATATTTGAATACCAGTATGGACACCATTAGTAGGGTTTGAGCTTTATGGGTGGGCCTCAAATCCATAAATATGATTCAAGGAGGGAGACCAGCATCTCAAGGCTAGAAATATATATTTATGGCTTAGGACAAATGGTCAATTTGATGTCTCATTGTAATGCTTCAGGGCATCATTCATGAACCTTGGTCCCTAGAAGGTGCCTTGATATCCTAATGCATAATTCAAAACTCAAAATATTTGAATGTGATATTTAGGTGTGTAATTGTATTTAACAAGTTGATATTGTTTTTTATTTTATACTAATATTTGTATGGTTTTCTTTGTGCAAATTTTTGTAAATTCACTGTATGTGATATTTTCCTATGTGCATGTATTTTTTGTCTGTTTATGTATAAATATTTTTATGTCTGTAGGTTTTTGTAGTGTAAATATATATGTATTTGTACATATTTAATATGTGTGCAAATATAATTATGTGCATCTAACTTGTGTGTGTTTGTGTGTAGATGACTAGGGGTGGTAGGTACAAAAGGGGGGTGTCTAGGGGTGGTAGGTACACAAGGGGGATGACTAGGGGTTGTAGGTACACAAGGGGTCTCCTTCATTGATCCAGAGAGAACTCAATAAATCAAAATATCATGGGGTCTAGGGAATTCTTCAAACAATAAAGTATAGGCTTAAATGCTCTCCATCAAGAGATCGAGATCACATTTTCAACAAACATAAGGAACCTTTTGGTATTTGGGAAGATCACCATTATCATTCATCACTTACACAATAATTTCATATTCAATGACAACACTTTAGAAAAAATTGTCAAAATAATAAGGTATAGGAAAGCCAATGGTTTCTACTTTCATTTTAGTAGAATAACAAGGATGTAATCAATGCTACGGAGGTGAACTTATCTTGAAAATCACCATAGTTAGTGTCATACATTTGTGTGTTTTGTCCGATTGGATTTGAGGAAAACTAATAAGATCCACAATGGTGCAAGAAGAATTGCATTTAACTCCATTATTGGTGTTGAATTTTCACTTATTCTCATATTGGAAGGAAATCTCATAACCACTAGATTACCTTCGAGAAGAAGAACATGTATGCAACTATTGGTATGGTTTCCTTTGTCCTCACATCCACTTTTAGCACAATTGCATTTATAACTTTGAATATGCCTCACCCTAACCCTAATTCTAATTACCTTACTTGATGATCCACTACTATTGGTCTCAATAGAGCTGATAGAGCTCAATTTTATTGTATTGTCCAAGTGATGCACCGCTATCATCGTGTCTTTTGAATTTCTTCTTACACTTGTCTTTTGGAGCCATCGAGTGAAAAAATACTTGAAATACATATATGTGGAATTAGATGTGACATTCAATATTTGGTCTTAAAATTTTCACATGTAAGTGGAAGAATTTTCAAAATGATTGCTACGAAGTGTTCTTTGATCTAACTCTGTTTTATTATAAAAAAGAGAATGAACATTGCAGAAGTCAATGAGAAGAAAATAGGAATTCGAAAAGTTTATTTCTTCAAACAGGTTATTTCATTTTTTCATATATGAGCACATATCTAATCATATTATGCATATCACATGCCAATATCTAGACTCTTGAACGATCATCCAAAAGAAAACATATCCGGATGGTGCAATCTATAGCATCACACAAGAGCAATCTCTCCAAGAATATTCAATATTATGAAATTGCATTGCTTTGTGAAAAAATTCTAACTCTCACTGAGCAAAACCCTAGTTTATGAAATAGTGAAACCAAAAGAGACTCAGGCCATGGACCCACGTGAGGGAGGCACCCCTAGAATTATTTCGATGTCCTGATTCCATCGGAGTCAACAGTCAGTCGATCCGTTCAATGGTCATTGTTTTATGGCCCGTTTAAACTCGCCTCTTGGAGGATTTCAAGGACACTTGTTGAATCCTAGCGAGGGGCTTAGAATTTGATCTGGGTAGCAGAATGGAGTTCCGCAAGATACTGCAAGTGTGTTTGGAAAGTTTTGATGTGGGAATTCTAGCAACGAGTTCACTATTGAGGAATTTTCAAAGTTGACCCCTTGTGCAAAAATTGCATTGTATCCTACTGATCCAAACCCTAGTTTATGAAATCATGAAATAGGACAAGATATGCACCATGTACCCATGTGAGAGAGGCACCCCTAGCATTATCCCAATGTCCTGATTCCAATGGAGTTGACAGTTCATCGATCCGAGCCACATTATTAATTTTATGGCTTATTTAAACTTGCCTCCTGGAGGCTTTGAGGGACACATGTTTAATCCCTGCTGGGGCATAGAATTTGATTCGAGTATCATAATTGAGTTCTGTGATACCCTGGAAGTGTGTTTGGGAAGCTTCAGTGTGGTAATGCCAGCCACAAGTCTACGGTCAAGTAATTTCCAAAGTTGACCCCCTTGTGCAAAAATTGCATTCTCTCTTACTGGGCCAAACAATAGTGTATGAAATCATGAGGATGGTCATGATGAGGATGGGGATGATGAGGATGGAGATGGTGACAACATGGGCATGATGAGGATGAAGGTTATATTGATGGTAGAAATGGGCATGGTGTTGACGGTGACAACATGGGCATGAGGAGAATGGTGGTGACATTGATGGTGGCAATGGGCATGGTGTTGATGAATCATGATGGTCATGGAGCAATGAGAATGGGGATGGTGACTATGAACATGGGGTTGACGTTATGGTGAAAATGACCTAAATGTCCTATAGAGTCTAGAAAATTTCAAGCTACAAAAAATAATTACATATCAAAATCCTTTCCTATATTGGGATCCTATTTATAAATAGCACCATGTTCCCCCTCCTCTAGGATTTATCCCCCGCCTCTACCTTGAATCTCGAACGTGTTCCTCCGAGGACATTAGTCAATGCCATAATATTTGATGAAACTTCCTAATGCAAGTGTTAAAATAAGGTATAAAAAGCTTTCCATGCCTAATAAGTGGTTTTGCTTAAGTGAGGGTTACATTTTTGTTATGGTCATGATAAAGGAGTTCAACATTAATCTTGTAAACCTAGAGCCTAGAGCCTAGCCTAGAAACCCCAGAGCCTAGCCTAAAAACCCTAGTTTTGAATCTGAATAATTATACACTTAGTATGCAAAGTTTCTGACATGTATATATCAAGGGTGCATACAACTAAGAAAAATCAAGTGCAATCCATATCTGACCCAAAATTCATAAACAAAGAGGCTAAATAGCCTAGAATCCAATGAGCATGATGCATACAATGGTGACAATGAGAATAATGATGAAGATGGTGCTAATGGGCATGAGGATATGGATGGTGACAATGACAATAAGAAAAAGTGCATTAGGTTGATGGTGGATGACGAATAATTGATGGGGACGAGGATGGTGGCACCACGAGTAAGAGGATGACGAGGCTTGATGGTGATTGTGGTAGTGGGCATGGTGTTGGTGAAAATGATGTCATGATAGTGGATTTCAACATTAAACTAGTAACCCTATAGCTTGGAGCCTAGCCTAGAAACATGAGATCCTAGCCTAAAAACCCTAGTTGGTAGCGTAAACCCTAGTTTGTATTCTAATCACAATGAAACCCTATTATGTAGCCTAATCCTTTTCCTAAATTATAATACATATAAAAATTAAATAATTTTCATTGTACATATATATTCATGTGAATACATTTGAACCCAAATCATTATACACATATATGCAGAGTTTCTCATCTATATAGCAAGGGTGCATACAACTAGGAAAACATTGTACCTAGCACTAGACACCTAATTATTTATTAGATTATTGAAATGTTTCTAGGGCATGGTTGACAATTTTGTTTCAAATGATCATGGTTGATTCTAGGACCATAACTAGTATTTATTGCAGATAATTAATTTGGCTGAGTTGTAAAGGGATTTGATAAGTGTTGGTGTAAAAAATTTCCCTGTAAAGGGGAGCGTAGACTTTTTGGTTATTTTGAAAGTGTTTACAACATGTTTGGGGTGCCTCATGAGATTTAGTGTGCATGGTGTATTTTCATCGCCTCAATGGTTTGAAATTGATTGTAGCATGACATTTTTTATGTGATGGATATGTACACTTGTGACAACCTTCTCAATGGATGGAAAACCTAATATGATCATAACATTAGTAAATATTAGGCCAACATGTACATTATACCATAGTGCCAAATCCATGAGATAAAACCATAGTACATTCTCTCATTCCATTTATTTTTACATTGAAGACCTCCCATAGTTGATATCCTTTTACAAAATATTGCATTATTGTATGCCTAGTAAAATAGCAAATTGAAGACAACAAATTTATGGAATGAATTCATTTCAATGTGCCACCTCATAACAATAGAGAAATCTCATTATGAATCTTGAGGTAAATCTATCTAGAATTTGTTTTGGGGAAACATGCTAACTATTTTCATCACTTAACATTCCAAGGGGTCAGTTTAAAGATGCCACAAATTGATGTACTGTGAGACACCAAGATTCAAATTGCCAAATCCATCCACAAGCAATTGAAGCATTGGTGTAATTAATGCTTACAATGGTCCTAAAATACTAAATGTAAAAGAATTTATTAATAAGATAGATAATCCCTTTATGAAACTATAAACATGAATTTTAAAATAGTCACCTAGCCATAACAATAGATTCCTTGAATCCCTCACTCAAGTAGGAAATCTAGATCATCTCTTTTGCCAATGGTTTCCTTCAGTATCTCATGCTTAGAATGAGGTAGGAAGTATCGTACCTGTGACTCTTTTTTGTGGGAAAGTGTATGTAACTTGGTGTTTACACCAATTATTAAGGGGGTGTCTAGGGGTGGTAGGTACACAAGGGGGATGACTAGGGGTGGTAGGTACACAAGGGGTCTCCTTCATTGATCCAGAGAGAACTCAATAAATCAAAATATCATGGGGTGTAGGGAATGCTTCAAACAATAAAGTATAGACTTAAATGATCTTCGTCAAGAGATCGAGATCACATTTTCAACAAACATAAGGAACATTTTGGTATTTGGGAAGATCGCCATTATCATTCTTCACTTACACAATAATTTCATATGAAATGACAACAATTTAGCAAAACTTGTCAAAATAATAAGGTACAGGAAAAGCTAAAGTATCTCCCTAGTCATCATATCAAGGGCCCCATAAAATTTCTCCAATAACTACTCAATGTGTTGAATTTAACCATCGAACTTTCATCCTTGCATTGTGATGTATACAAACTAGTTGGATCTTATTAGACTGACATTTTACGAACAAAATACATTTCATAATATAAACCGATTGAAATAATATTCATTTGTCAATTCTAAATCTAAAGTCACACTTAAACCTAAACGAAGGAAATCATATCAAAAGCCATTCAAACTCAACCATTTGTTTTAAAAGCATGATGTTGTTTATTAGGAAACTACACACAACATGAGACAACAAGATACAAATATATAAAACATGGATATAAATCACATAACTGAAAATCCATGTACATCAAGGCTACAAAACTCATCCAAACATATAAATTTTCTGGAAAACAGTGGAACATGTTCCCCAATGTACATACGAGGGCAACTCGTGCCCTATACAAAATCCGGAATCTCGTGTCGTAGATCCAAAATACATGGAAAATCGTGTTGTAGATACTAAGTACATGGAAACTGGTGCCCAAAAGTGACCCATCGTGGCAAATGTACATAACATGGTATGTCAAGCATTTTACCCACCCTTGTCACTCCCATGCACATCTCCGAAATCGATCTTCCTCTTCTTGGAGCTGTCGTATCTCAAGCCTTATTCTATCTAGGAGTAGAATCTCTCTCCAGGCTCTAAAACAAATGATATAAGATACCATCATTTTCAAGCATTTGTAACATTTAGCACATTTATAAAATGAATGTAGAATTCAAATCTTAAATAACTCACCGTTGATGGGCGTGGAAGACATGAGGAAGATGTCCTCGATTTACTGAGCCTCTCAGCAATGCCACCCTACAAAATTTACGACAGTCATTTTATTGAAAAACAATAATTTCTTAAATTAATTTTCGTTAATGCATCAAAATATTTTCAAAAATTAACTTGATTCTCACCGTGAACACATCTAACAATGGACATGACTGGGCTTCAGGAATAGCAGGAGGAGAAGTTGGTTGGACAACCTACTCTGATGCAGTCATGGGGGGACCGCAGATGTAGTTGTAGCAAGTACGGGTGCAACCATTGTAGATACATCGACGGATACTGGAAGAGTAGTTTCGACAATAATAGCGGGAACTGAAGAATATATGGTGGAAGAGGGCATGGTGGTGTGAGGTGGAGGAGGACGTCGTGGACGATGAACCCCTACCGATTGTACAATAAGGGGTATCAACCCAAAAGGGCTAGGGGGGATGTTAAGGGATGGTGAATGGGAGGGAAGTCTTGGATAGTGGGAGGAGCATGGATACAAGGGAGGTTGTGGACAAAGGGGGGAAGCTGGATGGAAGGGTGTAACATCCCAAAAAATCACAAAAATTTAAAACTTTTCTATGTGACAAAAAACATTATCTAATCATGCGGAAATAGAACAATGTATGAAATGTAATCTATATTTGACTATGCTGTTACACATCACTTCTGCTACTGCTTATAGATGTTGAATTAATTGTTTGACTAAAGTACTCTTATTTGATTGATGAAGGGGTCCTTCGGACGCCCCAAGGCTTACTTAGCATTCATGCTAAAACATGTGAATTCGTACTTGTGACAGATTGACAGGTAAGAGATAAAAGTTGCGAAAGTAATCAACAGTTTATCAAAGAAGATCTACAATGTTTACATCACAGTATTGTACCCAGAGTTATTTGGTTTCCATCATGTTTTCTGTATGTAACTGTTTACTCTCTATCTCAATGATAAATTGTGGAATTTCATGTTCGACTATTTGTTAATTAGTTTAGACTCTATAACCTGTGATGATGGTATCGTTCTGAAATGTTTCCTCTTACACCATTCATTAAAAGGTGTGTATGTGTACGTGTTGAGATCTGTTCGCCATGTATAATTCTAAGGTCTGTCTTACCATTGTATATAGGGTTATCATTTAACTGTTGCAAACATATTTTGTTACCATTCTAACAACTATCACATTGGTGAAATGTGAGTTGTAAATAATATGATACCCTAAGCAGCACTTATGTGTTTGTACGACACTATATGCACAATATGGTTTCTATGCAACTATAGGGCATATGTGCATCATTGAGATCCTATTTTATTTTATACACTAAACACCTTCTTGGCTATTATGTGAATGGTATGAGTTGAGTACAACCCTTATTATCTATGTGTAACTATACGGATCTAGGTACACATCTATAGGTTAGATGCTACTTTGTAGTACTTGGTGATATGTGAGAAATTCGTTGCAATAAATGGTATGTAAAAAAATACATACAAGGTGATACTTATATGCATGCAAACCTTGTAATATCGTGCAATGGTTGAAATATATATATACAAACTATACAATAATGTGTAATATGCAAACCTTGACGAATATAGTTGCTAACTTAGAGCTTTGACAGGTTTATACGATTTCGAATTTACCAAAGCGATGCAAGGTGTAATAAATGTTATAAGGTGGATATCCACATTACAGGTTGGCAAGTTAAATTGTAACTTTGGTAATAAATGCACAAAGCTAACAAAATTAGTGGAAGTCCAATGTGGATGATACGGTAAGCTTGGATCACATGCTAGTTTCAAGATATAACCTTTGAGTGCTGAGTTGTAACCTGACACGAGGGAAATTGCTGTAGAGTTGGATCCTTTGTGGTTTTGGTAATGATGGCTCAATTAATGTGATAGACTGGTTGTAAGTTTCATAAACTTCGCCTAAGATCTTCACCGTCGATCTTGTGAGGGTTTCGATGCATTGGTTAAACCCTACTTGGTTTTGGAATATCTTGTTTATTGTAATCATTGTTGTTTGATGGTAGTGGCTCTGCACTGGCCAATAGGCCGAGGGTTTGTAGCAAGGTTGAACTGCCTGTGGGCTGTAGTTCCTGAGTCTCGTACTTGAATCTCTGAAATTTATAGAGCCGAGCTCTCAGATTCTTGTGTAGTAGTTTGTTTGTTGAGTTACCAGTTGAAGTTGTAACTCACTAAGGTTTGATCGTTAGACCTGTTGAGAGTTTTAAGATGAGATTGGGAAAACAACCAACGTTTCACTATGGTTGTTTCCAGGTATTGATATTGTTGAGAGTTGGTGGTTTTGATGGGATCTGGTTACTCCAACTTTTAGCGAGGTAGGGCTTCGTCGCTACTACACCAGACTTGGCGTTGAATGTTGCTATGGATTTCGAATAAGAGGTAATGTGTTTGGTTTTTATCATTGTTGCATACGATGATATCAATAGTTATCCTATTTTCAATACGATGACCCTTCCTTCTCGATATTGTTTTTAACCACTCTTGTAATACTCTCACAGGTACAATGTGTAATGGCTTCAACATTATGGGTGTTGGAAGTTGGGATTCAGCTATACCAACTGGTAAGCCTTCGGTGATTGCCTTGGAAACCCTGTGTAGAAGATGATGACCATCTACCTAAAAGTTCTGTGTATTGTGTTTGAAAACTCATAGAGTTTTGTGATTAGGGTTTGTGAATCTTGTTAAAAGTACGGGGAGGATATCCCTCGACCCATAAGGCAACTATTGTTTCTGGTTTCGAATGTAAGAGTGTTATAGACAGGGTTTTACCCTCAGAATTGAATGAAGCAATACTTGATGTTTCAATACTATAGTTATCGTTTTCCTTTGTAAATGGCTAAGGTAAAATGTAAATGTTTGAATCTGTAAACGATGTGTCAGTTGCTACAAGCTAGATAATGTAGGCTTATGGACTATATGAAGTCTTGTTTATTTTTTAAACCTGTAGGTTAAGTTTTCGAGCTCTTTCAAAAGGAATTCAAAAGGAATATTTATAATTCATAATACTGTAATCGTGTCCTTTCGTCGATTTGTGCTTGGTCTGTACACACGATCTGTAACTCATTTTTAAAGTGATAATACAATATGTTTTGAAAACCCTTGTACTCATCTTGGTTATCAATCGATGAGTGAATGTTTCTATGAAATAATAATGTGACTAACTCGTTTGATTAGAACAATGGGTAAATGAAACTATTGACAAGGCTTACAGCCTCTGTATGTTTTGTTTTGTTTATAATGCTGTTGCTATGTTTTAAGGGAAGATAGGAAGTAAATCTAATGTTAGGGTTTAGTCTCTGCTTTAGGAATAAAGCTTAATCAATGATTTATTTGAAGACTTGGCAATAAGTCTGTATTCGAATTTGTTGACTCTGCTTATACCGGCATTGTAATGTCTAAAACCTTTGAACTGATAGTGAAATAATAATTTCGATTTACAGACATGTTTTGAATAATTGTTTGGTTCTTGTCTTTAGTCTTGTTATAAAATGACAGTCGAGTTTGCTTGTCTTGACACATCTATTTGAAAAGGCTTGTCTAAAGTTTTAAAAGGACATCAGAATGTTATTCAAACTGATAATGTTAATCTTGTCTTCTACTATGAATTATTGGGATTGCATCTTACTCCTATTTCCATGGTAATGTTTTTGTAAGAAAAGAGAAACAAAACTAAACTTGATGATGAAATGGAATGTTTAAATTAAACTAATATTAATAACTCTATTAGGGTTTCTGACAGAAATAACAAATATCTTGATGTCCGAAGAAGAATAACATTCTGCTATACTTTGAAAGTAAATCCTTATTTATTCTAATATAAATAAGAATACTTCTACTACCGAGTATATGTAAATAAATCCTATATTGTTAAACAGAAACATAATTATTTTGAAAATTGAAATAATTATAAACAGAATATTGTATATAACTTATGAAATCAACTAACTGAAATTAGTTAGTAGTAAGAGTACTGTAATGTAAATACAGAAATTTAATAGCGAATAGAAACTTAAAAAGTTATAATAATTCAACCTTCTCATTCTCTTGGCTATTGCCTATCAGGCTTATCTATTTCTAATCAGTTTTTGTACTGGAGTACGATGCTGTTCCTTTTTGCATGGGGAAAAATACAGAAACAAATTTACTTCAATCATTTCTCACTTATACAGAATCTTTAACTTATATAGGAAACTGAATTTACTTTTAAAATAACAGAGAATATTTAATAAAGAACAGAGCTGTGATATGAAAAATAAATAACAGAAATTAAAAATAAACAGATAAGTCAATAGAACCTGTAACTGACGATAGGGCCGACAAACACCCAAGGAGGCTTGTTCCTCCCAACCTGCTTCAGAAGAATCACCTCAACTGCTGACTTTTAATGAACCCCAAGCCTGCTTACTGATCCAGTAAGTGGGTGGAATCTATGTAGAAGCAAGGCACTCAAAAATACCTTCTCCACTCGGTATCAACCTCTTGAAACAAAATGCCTTCTCCACTCAGCATCAAACTCCTGAACTCAATAAGAGTTTGGCAGACTCACAAAATGATCAACAATAGCATATCCCCTCATCAAATCTCTTGGGTGCAAACATAGCAAAACCCCAAGGTAAATTTCCTCGTCAGGAAAAGTGATGAACCTCAGTTCAATATTTGATGGCTATTATATAGATTGCCTAGGTCTTTTAGTGGTCAGTTTGGAATAAATGAGCCTCAAGCTCCAGTCCCATCTTTCAGGGCACTATGACTACATTTTAGGGGAGTTGTCCCATACCAACAGCTAGTTAGTTGCGTCATGATGCTGCCACTTGTCCATTGCCTTCTACCCCAGATTCCATTCCACCTAGTGGATCAGTAACCACTCTTTCAACAGTACTCTTAGGTGTTTGTCTCCTATTTTATTTATTAAATAATAATATATTGTGCAAATTACAGTCATCTTTGGACACCTATCCAATATAAACTTTACAATAAAAGTTATCATAATTTTTCTAAACACAAAATGTTTTCCAGCTTAAAGGGTATGTTACAAACATCCCCTCTTAAGCTCAACATCATCCTCGATGTTGCTTATTCATCATCAAGTTCCTCATGTAACAGAACTGGATATGCTGCCTGCATATTACTTTCCAGTTTCCAAGTAGCTTCATCAGGGCTAAGGTGCTTCCATTGCACCTTTACCTTCCCTATGGTGCGATTCCGAAGCATAATTTCCCTCTAGTCTAGAATACAGTCTAGTTCCACCTGTATGTCTTTCCAATTCAACACATGAGTAGCATCGTGCACATACTTCTTTAAAACAAAAACATGAAAAACATTGTGGATTTTTAAATTGTATGGCAATGTCAATTGATATGCAACAGCTCCTATTCTTTATAGGATTTCAAATGGTCCACAATACCTCAGTGCTAATTTAGCACAGATCCCAAGCTTCAAAGAACTTTCTTGGGTTTTACCTTTATGAAAACATGGTCTCCTACCTGAAATTCTCTTTCTGTGTGTTTCAAATAAGCATAGCTTTTCTGCCAATCTTGGGCAACTTTTAAGTTACCTTGAACCTGTTTCACAGTTAGCTCCATTTCTTTCAATAGATCTGGTCCTAGAATCAATCTATCTATAGGATTATCCCATGAAACTGGAGTGCAACATTTCCTTCCATACAAAATTTCAAATGGACTTAACTTAGCAGATGCTTGATAATTATCATTGTAGGAAAATTCTGCTAAGTGCAAGTAATCTTCCCACTTAGATGGCTGATTTTTAACATATAATCTCAACATATTTTCCAAAATCTGATTCATTTTTTCTGTTTGACCATCAGCTTGTGGGTGGAAAGAAGTGCTGAAATTTAACTTAGTATTTAATCATTTAAACAGTGCTGTCCAAAAGTTACCAGTAAACTTAGAGTCTCGGTCTGAAATAATTACCTTTGGAATTCCATGCAAGCGAAAAATTTGCTTCATGAAAATATTTGCAATGTTAGAAGCCTTGAAAGTAGTTTTAACAGGAATAAAATGAGCAACTTTGCTAAGTTTATCAACAACAACCATAATTGAGTCATTCTGCTTCTGATTTTTAGGCAAACCTGTAATAAAGTCAATGCTTATGATCTCCCACTTCCATTCTAGAATTGGTAAGGGTTGCAATAGCCCAGCTGGATGTTGATGTTCAGCTTTTATAGTCTGACAGTTAAAGCATCTAGCTATACATTCAGCAACTTCACTCTTCATGTTAGGCCAAAAGTACTCCTTTCTTAACATAGTTATCATTTTCTGATAACTAGGATGTCCTGAATAAGGACTCTTGTGAACATCTAAAATCAACAACTTAACCTTCGAAAAATTAGGCACATAAATTCTATTTTTGTAAGTTAAGAAGCCTTTTTCATTAATACTGTAATATGTTATAACATTTTCAGATGAAATTTCAGCCACTTTATCATGCAATTTTTGGTAATTTTCGTCTTGCTTGATTCCTTCTTCGATCTGATTTTCAAAATCAGTTTTAAAAGTACTGATTGCTGCTACAAAACTTAATCTAGCGTTTTTGTTCAACGCATCAGCAACCTTATTTTCCTTTCCATTAATGTGATGGATATCAAAATTGTACTCGCTAAGGAAAGGTAACCACCTAGCTTGCCTTGCGTTCAGATTTGTTTGATCTAGTAAATATTTTAACCCTTTATTATCAGTCATTAAAATGAATTTTCTACCGATCAAGTGATGGTGCCACATCTTTAAAGCATGTATCACGGCTTCCAACTCAAGATCATACGTAGCGTAATTCTTTTCATGTATTTTTAAATTCCTTGACTCAAAAGCAATTGCATGACCTTCTTGACTTAAGACCCCTCCAAGTCCTTCGTTGCATGCATCAGTGCATACGACGAAATCCTTATTAGGATCTGAAATTTTTAAAATGGGTGCAGTAGTTAACAATTCTTTCAACTTATTAAAGTTGTCTTGACACTTTTGATCCCATATGAATTTCTTCCCTTTCTTCTGCAAAAAAGTGATGGGGTTAGCAATTCTAGAGAACCCTTCAATAAACTTTCTATAATACCCCGTTATTCCCATGAATGACCGTACATCAGTTACATCTTTTGGGATAGGCCATTCATTAATTACTTTAATTTTATCAGGATCAACAGAAATACAATCTCTTGAAATTATATGACCCAAATACTGAATTTTATTTTTATAGAAATCACACTTATTGAACTTAGCATAAAGCTGGTGATCTCTAAGTACTTGTAATATGATTTTTAGATGTTCATCATGCTCTTCTTTAATCTTTGAGTAAATCAGGATATCATCAATGAATACCACTACGAACTTATCCAAATATTTATGCAGAACGTTGTTCATTAAACACATGAACACTACTGGTGTGTTAGTTAGCCCAAAAGGCATAACTACGAACTCATAGTGTCCATAACGCGTTCTGAATGCAGTTTTAAATATGTGCTCGTCTTTTATCCGGACTTGATGATAACCAGACCTTAGATCAATTTTAGTGAATATTTCTGCTCCGCGTACTTGATCAAATAGATCATCTATGCGGGGTAAGGGATACCGGTTCTTAATTGTCATTTTATTAAGTTGACGGTAGTCAATGAACAAATGCATGGTACCATCTTTCTTTTTAACAAATATTACTGGTGCTCCTCAAGGGGACACACTGGGCCGTATGTAGTTTTTATCTATTAATTCTTTCAACTGAGATTTTAACTCATTTAACTCTAGAATATTCATCCTATAAGGGGCCTTTGAGTTTGGTACCGCACCGGGGTACTAACTCAATGATGAAGTAAAGTTCTATTTTCAGAGGTAATTCTAGAATTTCTTCCGGGAATACATCAAAAAAGTCCCTAAGGATGGGAATATCTTCTAGTTTTAACTTGTCTTCTTTAGATATACATTCATCATTAACAACATTAACGGCAAACAGTTTACAACCTTTTCTAGCAGCTCTCTTTACTTGTAAGGTAGAAATCTGCCTTACTGAAATCTGCCTATGCATTCCTTTTACTGTTTCTGAATTACCTTCATTATTTATACAAGTAAAAGATTTATCATAACAATTTAATATAACTCTATGCTGTTCAAGCCAATCCATACCAATTAACAGATCATATGAACCTAAGGGTAAAACATTCAGATTAACTTGCGTTTTCAGCTGATTTAAAAATACTTCACAATTCTGAACAAAATCTGTAAACTTTCTTTTTGTTCCTGTTGCAAGCTGAACTAACCATGCATTATCAATTTTTTCTGTTTTTAGCTTGCAACGATTTACTAAAGTAGTTGAAATATAACTTAAATTCACACCAGGATCTATCAAAATAGAAATAGAGTCATTTTGTATCGTACCTTCAATTTCGACCATGGATGTTTGATGGTCTGCTTGACGGTTCTCCAATACTGCATTTATCTTGGGCATTTCTCTTGCGATATCTCCAACTGTAGGTTCTGCTTGCATAGTATGTATGTTGTTGACTGTCCTCTTGTTGCGTGGGCAATCTGCTCTCTTGTGTGGTCCGCTGCATTCATAGCACTTTATGGGTCCTTTCTGTTCAGCGTACCTGTTGTTATTGTTGTTATTATTATTGCTATGATTATTAGGTACGTTCCTTGCAGCAGTAGTATTCTGAGATGTATTATTCTGATAATTATTAGGAAAATTTATGTTATTAAAGTTTTTCTTAAAACCTCCAGCATTCTGATTAAAGTTCTTCTTTTTATAGTCATATTGATTAGTTTTACTGTTCTTCCAGCCAGTTGTTCCTTCTCTTTTTTTGTTTTGGTCAAAACAAAAATTTTCCTTCCTCATGGCCTCTTCCAAAGTGGAAGGATTATCATACTCAATACGATCTTTTATATTAAACGGTAAACAACTGAGAAACCTTTGTACTTTAGGCTTTTCCTCAACCATGTAGGGTACGTACCCCATCAAGCTAAGAAACTTGTTGCACAGTTCTTTCATGTTCATTGTACCCAACTTTAAGTCATAAAAATCCTTCGATTTATCTTCAAAATACTGTTCAAACAAGAACTTCTTTTTAAACAAACTTTTAAACATAGTCCAAGTTACTTCTTTTTCTTTTATACTCTTGATTCTTTTTAGATCCTGCCACCAGATATCTGCCTTTCCGATCAGATTGTAAATAGCCATCTTAGCTTTCAGTTGAGAAGAGTAGTCATAAATATTAAAGTACTTTTTCATCCCAGATAGCCAAGCTTCTGCTGTCTCACCCTTCTCACTTTTGCCGTTAAAAGTAGGTGGCTTAATCTTTTTAAATTCACTGGTAATATGTTCATGATGCTTATGTTTTCTCTTTTTAGAGCAGCACTCACTGTTATTGCTGTCATAATTTACATCATCATTACCTGAATCAGACTTAGAAGATGAGTAACTATTCCTTTTATCGTTTCTTGTTTTCTTATGCCTATGTTGGTGCGACATTATTTCAGAATCATCTCTAAATTCTGATTTTCTGCCTCTTTCATCATTGTGACAGTTCCCTTTTAAATTCTGCTGTAATTCTTCCCGTGCCTTAAGAATCCGTTCATTTTCTTCTTTAACAGCTTTTAACTCAGATTTTAAATCCTGCACAGTGCGTAAAATTTCAGAAGACTAGTTGTTTAACTCAACGTAAATTCCTTCAATGTTATTATGATTAATTTGTTCATTACGAGGAGATCTATCCTCTGCTAATTCCTCTGTATTTCCATACCTGCAATTAAAAGTAAATCTGTTCTGTGCAAAAATGAAATTAAATTGTAAAAGTTAGTAACATAAGCTTTCTGATTTATTTTTCTGTTTTGCGCACATGAGCCTCATTCAGGCCTACAGTTTGAACTTGCGCTCTGATACCACATGTAACATCCCAAAAAATCGCAAAAATTTAAAACTTTTCTATGTGACAATAAACGTTATCTAATAATGCGGAAATAGAACAATGTATGAAATGTAATCTATATTTAATTGTGTTGTTAAACATCACCTCTGCTACTGCTTATAGATGTTGAATTAATTGTTTGACTAAAGTACTTTTGTTTGATTGATGAAGGAGTCCATTGGACACCCTGAGGCTTACTTAGCATTCATGCTAAAACATGTGAATTCGTACTTGTGACAGATTGACAGGTAAGAGATAAAACTTTTGAAAGTAATCAACAGTTTATCAAAGAAGATCTACAATGTTTACATCATAGTATTGTACCCAGATTTATTTGGTTTCCATCATGTTTTCTGTATGTAACTGTTTACTCTCTATCTCAATGATAAATCGTGGAATTTCATGTTCGTCTGTTTGTTAATTAGTTTAGACTCTATAACCTGCGATGATGGTATCGTTCTGAAATGTTTCCTCTTACACCATTCATTAAAGGTTGTGTATGTGTACGTGTTGAGATCTGTTCACCATGTATAATTCTAAGGTCTGTCTTACCATTGTTTATAGGGTTATCATTTAACCGTTGCAAACATATTTTGTTACCATTCTAACAACTATCACATTAGTGAAATGTGAGTTGTAAATAATATGATACCCTAAGCGGCACTTATGTGTTTGTATGACACTATATGCACAATATGGTTTCTATGCAACTATAGGGCATATGTGCATCATTGAGAGCCTATTTTATTTTATACACTAAACACCTTCTTGGCTATTATGTGAATGGTATGAGTTGAGTACAACCCTTATTATCTATGTGTAACTATATGGATCTAGGTACACATCTATAGGTTAGATGCTACTTTGTAGTACTTGGTGATATGTGAGAAATTCAGTGCAATAAATGGTATGTAAGAAAATACATACAAGGTGATACTTATATGCATGCAAACCTTGTAATATCATGCAATGGTTGAAATATATACACAAACTATACAATAATGTGTAATATGCAAACCTTGATGAATATAGTTTCTAACTTAGAGCTTTGACAAGTTTATACAATTTCGACTTTACCAAAGCAATGCAAGGTGTAATAAATGTTATAAGGTGGATATACACATTACAGGTTGGCAAGTTAAATCGTAACTTTGGTATTAAATGCACAAAGCTAACAAAATTAGTGGAAGTCCAACGTGGATGATACGGTAAGCTTGGATCACATGCTAGTTTCAAGATATAACCTTTGAGTGCTAAGTTGTAACCTAACACGAGGGAAATTGCTATAGAGTTGGCTCCTTCGTGGTTTTGGTAATGATGGCTCAATTAATGTGATAGAAAGGTTGTAAATTTCGTAAACTTCGCCTAAGATCTTCACCATCAATCTTGTGAGGGTTTTGATGCATTGGTTAAACCCTACTTGGTTTTGGAATATCATGTTTATTGTAATCATTGTTGTTTGATGGTAGTGGCTCTACACTGGCCGATAGGCCGAGGGTTTGTAGCAAGGTTGAATTGCTTGTGGGCTGTAGCTCCTGAGTCTCATACTCGAATCTCTGAAATTTATAGAGACGAGCTCTTAGTTTCTTGTGCAGTAGTTTGTTTGTTGAGTTACAAGTTGAAGTTGTAACTTACTAAGGTTTGATCGTTAGACCCATTGATAGTTTTAAGATTAGATTGGGCAAACAACCAACCTTTCACTATGGTTGTTTCCAGGTATTGATATTGTTGAGAGTTGGTGGTTTTGATGGGCTCTGGTTACTCCAACTTTTAGCGAGGTAGGGCTTCGTTGCTACTACACCAGACTTGGAATTGAATGCTGCTATGGCTTTCGAATAAGAGGTAATGTGTTTGGTTTTTATCATTTTATATGCATACAATGATATCAATAGTTATCCTATTTTCAATACGATTACCCTTCCTTCTCGATATTGCTTTTAACCACTCTTGTAATACTCTCGCAGGTACAATGTGTAATGGCTTCGACATTCTGGGCATTGGAAGTTGGGATTCAGCTATACCAACTGGTAAGCCTTTGGTGGTTGCCTTGGAAACCCTGTGTAGAAGATGATGGCCATCTACCTAAAAGTTCTGTGTATTGTGTTTGAAAACTCATGGAGTTTTGCGATTGGGGTTTAAGAATCTTGTTAAAAGTATGGGGAGGATATCCCTCGACCCATACGGCAACTGTTGTTTCTGGTTTCGAATGTAATAGTGTTATAGACAGGGTTTTACCCTCATAATTGAATGAAGCAATACTTGATGTTTCAATACTATAGTTATCATTTTCCTTTGTAAATGGCTAAGGTAAAATGTAAATGTTTGAATCTGTAAATCATGTGTCGGTTGCTACAAGCTAGATAATGTAGGCTTACGGCCTGTATGAAGTCTTGTTTATTTTGTAAACTTATACGTTAAGTTTTCGAGCTCTTTCAAAAGGAATATTTATAATTCATAATACTGTAATCGTGTCCTTTCGTCGATTTGTGCTTGGTCTGTACACACGATCTGTAACTCATTGTTAAAGTAATAATACAATATGTTTTGACAACCCTTGTACTCATCTTGGTTATCAATCGATAAGTGAATGTTTCTATGAAATAATAATGCGACTAACTTGTTTGATTACAACAATGGATAAATGAAACTATTGACAAGGCTTACAGCTTGTGTATGTTTTGTTTTGTTTATAATGCCGTTGCTGCATTTTAAGGGAAGATAGGAAGTAAATCTAATGTTAGGGTTTAGTCTCTGCTTTAGGAATAAAGCTTAATCAATGATTTATTTGAAGACTTGGAAATAAGTATGTATTCGAATTTGTTGACTCTGCTTATACTGGCATTGTAATGTCTAAAACCTTTGAACTGATAATGAAATAATAATTTCGATCTATAGACATGTTTTGAATAATTGTTTGGTTCTTGTCTTTAGTCTTGTTATAAAATGACAGTCAAGTTTGCTTGTCTTGACACTTCTGTTTGAAAAGTCTTGTCTAAAGTTTTAAAAGGACATCAGAATGTTATTCAAACTGATAATGTTAGTCTTGTCTTCTACTATGAATTATTGGGATTGCATCTTACTCCTATTTCCATGGTAATGTTTTTGTAAGAAAAGAGAAACAAAACTAAACTTGATGATGAAATGGAATGTTTAAAGTAAACTAATGATTAATAACTCTGTTAGGGTTTCTGACATAAATAAAAAATATCTTGATGTTTGAAGAAGAATAACAATCTACTATACTTTGAAAGTAAATCCTTATTTATTCTAATATAAATAAGAATATTTCTACTACCGAGTATAAGTAAATCAATCCTATATTGTTAAACAGAAACATAATTATTTTGAAAACTGAAATAATTATAAACAGAATATTGTAGATAACTTATGAAATCAACTAACTGAAATTAGTTAGTAGTAAGAGTACTGTAATGTAAATACAAAAATTTAATAGCAAATAGAAACTTAAAAAGTTATAATAATTCAACCTTCTCATTCTCTTGGCTATTGCCTATCAGGCTGATCTATTTCTAATCAGTTTCTGTACTGGAGTACGATGCTGTTCCTTTTTGCCTGGGGAAAAATACAGAAACAAATTTACTTCAATCATTTCTCATTTATACAGAATCTTTAACTTATACAGGAAACTGAATTTACTTTTAAAATAACAGAGAATATTTAATAAACAGTAGAGCTGTAATATGCAAAATAAATAATAGAAATTAAAAATAAACAGATAAGACAATAGAACCTGTAATTGACGATAGGGCCGACAAACACCCAAGGAGGCATGTTCCTCCCAACCTGCTTCAGAAGAAGCAGCTCAACTGCTGACTTCTAATGAACCCCCAAGCTTGCTTACTGATCCAGTAAGTGGGTGGAATCTATGTAGAAGCAAGGCACTCAAAAATACCTTCTCCACTCGGTATCGACCTCTTGAAACAAAATTCCTTCTCGACTCAACATCAAACTCCTGAACTCAATAAGAGTTTGGAAGACTCACAACATGATCAACAACAGCATATCCGCTCATCAAATCTCTTGGGTGCAAACACAGCAAAACCCCAAGGTAAATTTCCTCGTCAGGAAAAGTGATGAACCTCAGTTCAATATTTGATGGCTATTATATAGACTGCCTAGGTCTTTTAGTGGTCAGTTTGGAATAAATGAGCCTCAAGCTCCAGTCCTATCTTTCAGGGCACTATGACCACATTTCAGGGGAGTTGTCCCATACCAACAGCTAGTTAGTTGCATCATGATGCTGCCACTTGTCCATTTCCTTCTACCCCAGATTCCATTCCACCTAGTGGATCAGTAACCACTCTTTCAACAGTCCTCTTAGGTGTTTGTCTCCTATTTTATTTATTAAATAATAATATATTGTGCAAATTACAATCATCCTTGGACACCTGTCCAATATAAAATTTACAATAAAAGTTATCGTAATGTTTCTAAACACAAAATGTTTTCCAGCTTAAAGGGTATGTTGCAAAGGGGGGGGCGTGGACAAATGGGGGAGGATTTATAGACAGGGGGGGCATGGAATACCGTGGGAGGATGGATGGAGGGGGGATTATGGACGAAGATGGGAGAATGGATGGAAGGGAGGGGGTGGATGGATGGAGGGGTCTGAATGGAAGCGAGGGGGAGGCTCATGGGAGAGGGTGGAAGAATGAGACTAAAGTGGGGACGTGGAACAATGTCACCTGCAGCTGTTGGTGGCCTCTGCATATACATTTGTAATATCATAGTTTAGTAGAAAAAAAACAAATTAAGCCATTGTAAGTCATAACAATTCAAATTAAAAGCGTGGTTTTAACTACACATTGTACCTGTGTATATGGTGACCTGTCGATCCCTGGCGAAGATGTTGGTCATCATAGTCTGGGCATACTTGTGGAAACCAATATTCATGCACGTTATGAAGATATTAAACAGGTAATTAGTTAGGCAATCAAAATATTAAAAAATATTGTATGAACTATCATCGTGTATGTCATAAATATAAATACATAAATAATATAAATGCGATAAGTAATAACAATATTGTGTGAGGTACTGACAATACCTCTGTGTGAGGTGCCACAATTTCAGTTGTAGCTTGCATTGTTGCGTTCAAGTTGGAAGATACTACATTCTCCCATGATGGCATCTCAACTCTAAATAATTGTACATCGAAATAATGGTTTAAGTCAAACAAAAATACTTTAAAAATACTTTACAAATTATCATGTGATGATTGAAAACACATTAAAAAAAGTTCTAACATGATCCATATAGAAGCCCTCGATCGGGCCAGGGAAAGTGTGCTCGCAATGGGGACAAAGATGTGGCATTGTCCCTGTCGAACTAGAAGGCCCAGCATGGCTACCACCAGTCACAGGTATATCCTGACTCTGTCGTGAAGGCCCTGCACCCGAGTCTCTATCAGGTTCAACCTGTCTCTCCACTGTAGTCGTAGTTATAAATCCAGTGTGTCTAAGAAGTCCACATGCAACACTCCTCATCACCCCCTCGATCTCATCAATTTTGTGGGGTAACTGAGGTGGATGGGGAGAGGGGTTGGGCTTGTGCCTAAGAGCTAGTGGCCCTCTCAATGGGTTCCTCATGGAAGTAGGTCAATCTTGGGAAGATCCAAGCCCAACAACCTGGAACTTGCTTATGTCAAAGTAGTTGACATGTAAACCAAGCACAAACTCTGCCCACAGTTGTCGAAGGAAGTACTGTGGAATATCCCTATTATTTCAGGTAGGTTTATCGTAAATCATGAACCGCCTATGCATCCAAGTGTCCCTCCATGGTTGGAAATGACACCAATCCATGCAGACACGTGGCTTTATAATGTCTGGTGGTTGTTGTGTTCTTGGATCGGTGGACATCCTATATAATTGGGCCTTTGTAATATTTAATGCTTTTATTTCCTCCTTGGAAATGTCCATGGAATAATACTTCCACATCCTAGCTCTATATTCGATCATGTTAGTCAATTGGCGCTATGCATGGATGAGGGAGTCAATTGAGCTCTCAATTGAGGCAGCAAGGGACACTCGAGATTGTTCCCATGTGTTTCTTAGTTCTCAAGTTTGCACTCTCATTTCATTTACGTAATGGTTCAAGTTGTCTTGGTCAAAATTTTGTTGGGGGTTTTGATTTTCTTGGGCATTTTGATTTTCTTGAGTGTTTTCATTGGTTCCAAGATTTATGTTTTCTTGTGTTCCTCCAGAATCCATGTTAACATTTTGTTCATTCATTGTATAGGTTTAGAATCTGCAATTTAAATTTTTTTATTATTTTACTAATTTGGGAATTATTAAAAATTTAATAAAAAAAAAATCAATAAAATGACAAAAAACAATGATCTTACCTATCCAATGCAATTGATGATCATTCAGTGGATGGATTGAGGGATTTTTTGAGTGTATTAGGTGAGTATAGTGGTATCTTACTCCGAGTACACTCCGGGTGAGTGAGGGTTGGCCGATTGGAAGAAAATAGAATGCGTTCTACTCTGTTTTTTTATTATTTATTTTGCTTAACAGGTGCGCATGGGCGCGTTTGGGTGCGTACGTGGTAGAAAAGCGCACGCGCCTCAGTTCCGTACCGAACCTGGTGGTGCATGCTCACTTCCTTAGATGCGCATGCACGCTTTTGGGTGCGTACGCTGTAGAAACGGGCATGCACCTCGGTTCGGTACCAAACCTAATGGCGCATGCACGGTTCCTTAGGTGCATGTGCACCTTCTTTTTTTCCCTGCTAGCACTGCCCCATTGCAATGGATTTGGGGAGCATCTTTGTGCACCTACCCATGAGTGAATCTATCCTTGTAGTCATTATGCAAGTGAGAAATATAGATATGAACATGGGCCATATATGCTAGTTGTTAAATTTTTTTGGAGAACACACCCTTTAATATGAGTAGGGAGGTACACCTTCCCCAACCATATCAACTTGTTCCCACTAGTCATAAAAAATATACGACAAGTAAAATTATTGAATTTGCAGGGACCTCTTCCTCCTATGTAGAACACCGATAAATTTCCAATAATGACACTTAGAATCTTAAAGCCTAAGAAACCTCCTAAGCTAGGTGGTCATGGATAGGATTCCACTACCACAGATGCATAGTTGATTAGTGCATGTTGGTAACCAATCCCCAATGATCATGATGATCCTTCACCCGCATGATTTTCCCTAGAATAACTTTATGAAACTTTGTTAATGTGTGTTCCTGTGTCATAAAAAATTTATTGCCACTACTCACATCACTTAAATCGTGTATTTTATAATAACCCTTTTGA